>JAABNY020000015.1:13464021-13515030 GCA_015164015.2 Brevimyrus niger
ACTGTATCTTCTGCTCTCCAAAAAGTTACTGATATCTTGCGGGATGGCAAGAACACCACCGTTCAGGTCCTCAACCTCTCCTCAGGGGCACCTCAGCCGCTTCATGTATTTGTTAAATTTCATCAAGTTTGTTTAAACTTGACTTTTCCACAGTGCTGTGTTTACTTGTAAAATTCTACAGAATAGTGGTATTTCGGCCGTAACCGTCGCATAATTGCTGGCTAATAGGAAAAGTAACAGGGAGCCGGGTGGCGACAAATGACACACGGCAGCACAGGAAATGATGCGGCATGTAAGTAATATACTGTGTTCAGGCCTTGTTAATGTTTGGGCTACTCTCATTAAGTAAGAAAGCCAACCGGACTATATAAAACCAACTGAAGCCATTGAGGCTGCTGTACCTAATTAATCATTTAGTCGGGGTTAAGTAAATCATGTCATACGCATGCTGTTATGAACACAGCACGCAACATGTTAAATGACTGATCTGTGATGACATCTTTGTAATTGCTTGTACCCCAGTGTGGTATCTGAAATGCCCCCCTTAACAACGGCTAGCTCGTCGAAAGGCTCCATTGTGGATTTTTTTTTAATCAACATTAGAAGACCGACATGTGAATCCATTAAAAGATTAGCTTCTATTTTATGTTTAATTGATGTACAGTAACGGCTTTTGCTAAATATTCCGAAAGCATCACCCAGAAGGAATATGGACAGTTTCATTAATAAATGTCATAACCTTGTGATATTTAGCCATTATAAATAGCAAAGTACCCATATATTTGAGAAATATAGATCATGATTTGAAAAACAATGAATTTGGCTCAGATTTTACGAGTCGTCAGTTTTTGTGTTGTGCTGCCGCTTTCAATGCGCTTTCGCTTTGTTTGGAAACTAAATAACACTTCTTGAAACCTTAACGCTGATATGACTGTAGGCAGTGATTGTCTTTCTTTTGCTAACGTCGGTAGCCACATCTCAGCTTTTTTTAATGCCGACATCCGGGTGTGGGGGAGCGGGCGGCATGTCGAGTGGCAGGCAGGAAGAAGCGCCTCGAAGGAGGAACGGCCGGCAGCGAGGGGCCCCCGGCGGAGAACGGCGTTTCCCCGTTTCCCTGCTCCGTGGCACAGATCTGTCAGCCTGGGCTTTTTCTGGATCTCTTCATGGGGAATTTCCAATTCCGTCCGGGTCCCCTGACCAGAGGACGCTATAGTCTGCCAAGCGTAAAGTCAATGTCCCTACTCTTTCGCACAGAAAAGGTTTTTGTGTTCCTTTTCTTGGTGACAGTTGTAAAGGTCCTTTTATGGCTGGGCTGGATGTGAAATAAGCCCTGGAAATGGGGCTCGTGTCTAATGTTGTTTAGGGGTCAAGGCGACCTGTTTCCCGGACCGTGGGCATGCAGGCGCTCGTGTTCCCGGGGCAGTCGCCTCTTTCTGCACTGACTCAGCAGCGCTGGGCTTCACGGACTAAACACAGCTTTGGGACGGAGATTTATATCGCAGTAGAAAGCCTTTCAAGTATAAACACGGGCAGGGGCTGATGAAAGGAGACTTTACAGTAGTTAAACCTAATCTTCTGTATCCCTGTCAGCTGTGCATTGATGAGATAAACTGTACTGTGGGTTTCTTCTGGGCAACACTGTTCGGGGGGGGGGTGCGTGTTGCTATGGGAAATACTCCATGGAGTAAAGGAGAAATTAGCGTGAAATTACCTCACTCTCAGAGGACGCTCAGTCCAGGCGGTCATCTTCAGGCCAAGCGGCTCCCCATATCGAGGTGAGACTCCATGAATTTTGGAACTATGACTGATTTATGACCTTTACCTGAATGTTTCTTTTTTATTTCTTTTTTCTTTTTAATAATCATTCTGGGCTACCCGCAGTGGACTGGGATATGTTTTGAGTACAGGGTATCGACTGTATTATGAAACATTTATGGCCTAAGTTGAAAGATTTTTTATTTTTTTTAAATCCTCTTGGAATGCTAGACACACATCACTATAGCCATTCATTTTATCATCAGGAACTCGTATGGATTCAGACTTTGGAAGCATGCTTTCAAAGACAGTTGTACTTGAATTCTTAATAACCTGGGATTGGATAATGCCCTTTTAAGGTTGTTAATCTGTGACCTCCATTTGACAGACAGAATTATCCATTACAGTGCATGGGTTGCCTGATGGTTTAACTCAATAGCTAGATTATATTGAATACAGGCTCTTAAGCTGCGCACATGATCTTAGTCCTACAGTGCAACAACCAAGGGTCATGGTTTAGCTTATCTGTACACGCTAATTATTGTAATGACCATGGACTGTAATTTCTAAGCAAGAGAGGGAATCTGCCCAAGCCCGTCGAGATCCGCAATATAATTTTGCTTTGTTTTTCCCCTAATTGCATCCAGCTCCCTGCGAGAAAGTGCCTTGTTCTCTTTAATGACGTGTCCCCCTGTCACGCGTCTCGGAGCGGAGCCCGACGGCTCGACGGCGTTCCCATCTGCGGTGCGCGTGCCGTATTTTCCGACAGAGCAGCGCCGCCCCCGACGTGCGCCGGAGATGCGGCGCGTTATGAAACCATATCTATCTAATGAACTCCCCGCCGCACCACGACAGCGGCATTGTCCTCCCTGGCACACTCGCAGCGGTTCAGTGACAAGCAGCTGCGTCTTGGGAAACGCTCCGTCGCCACTCCAGCCTTTAAACAAAGACGCAGAAGCCGCATCTCCGTCGCTACCAGCGTTTCGACCATAATTTTTTTTCTTTCTTTTTTTTTTTTTTTTTTTTATGGATGTCTGATCGCTATGGCAACTGAGTATTCGGAGGCGTGTCCGCGGAGCCCAGCCCGATTCCGAGTCGTGTTCTCGAGCGAAAGACCTCCTGAAATGGCGAATCCGCGCAGTGCGTGTGAAGGAAGCACTCGGCGCCTTTGTGGGATGCGAAGCGTTTGGGCCGGACAGTGGGATTCATACCTAATGCAGGAAGTAAATTGCTCTTTCATGGTCCTCCTCTCCTCTAACGGAGATCCAAGCACCTGCGGGACTGTAATATTACTCTAAAGGCTCTCCTCTGTAGTGCAGCTTCTGCCTGCTAACGGCGTGCAGGCCCACAGCTCCAGGCGCATTTTTTGTGACCTACTTTCAATTACAGGGGAGCAAGTGAGGAAGAAACTTTGCTAGCAGTTTTGATGAAAACCCACAGCGTAAGGCATGAATTATATACGCAGCCATAAAACACAGAGCGTAAGGATATTTATATAACGCGTTGCAATGCATGACTGAAATGGACATGCATCCATAAATAAATATTGTTGTAAGCATAAAGAAATATGTAATTATTCTAGGATTTTTGCATTAAGAATTAATATATTATTCAGTATCAGTTGGGATCATGTTTTTGTGTTTGATCATGTCTGTTCTTGTGGATGAAAACGTTTGCTGTAATTAGTTCTGCCATGATCTCTTGTTATAGGAGATGTCCAAGGAGGGGATGTGATTTGAACATGTTGTTCAAATTGTGAATTTAAAAAAAAAAAATAAAATGCCCAGACATTTATGAAGATGGTCACTGGTAAAATTGCTCCCTAAAACTGCAATTGATATATATTACTGTCAGCATTAAGAGTCAAATGATAAAGGGTGTAATTCCAGACACGTCATGCAATATTAAACAAAGAAAAAAAAAACGTTAAAACACAGACATCGACAGCAAGCATGACAACTTGACATGGAGGAATTATATGACAGGCCTATCCATCTCGGTCCAATTTCAAAGTGAACCCCATAAAACAGACAGCTGTTTTGTTCACTGTGACCCGTCCTGGTAGCTAACATGATGCTGAGGGTGCAGGAGCATGCGGGATTGTTTTACAATACACACACACACTCACACACTACACCATAGATGGTCATAGGTCAGGGTGGCCTGTATCTATTACAGGTGTCGTATTTACACTGGCGTGTGAATCAGCGTTGGATGTAGCGTTGGGAGTCCAGTGCAAAGGACATGGGAGCCAGGCACGCGTGAATTCATACTCTGTGTGGCATCACTGGTCTACCCAGTAACTTGTAGCAAAGACCTGAGGATGCGAAGTCTCACTTTCCGGAAGCTTAGCTGCCGTATGCGCGCTGGTGTGACTCGGCTCTTTGTCGCGCGCTTGACGCGCCGACGAACCCGGAGGAAGCCCGGCCTGGCCGGAAGCGCGAAGTCTCGGTCGGCGTGCATTGTTTGTTTGCGGCTTATGAGGCGGAACCGAACTTGGGCTGCAGCTCTTGTTAAGGGCTGTCGAGGGAATCTGCGATGGATTATTGCTTTTTGTAGTTCTTATATATACGCCTAGGCCGGCATGGCTGTAGAGCTTGTTGTGTTTCGTGCTGTCAAAGAAGAGGTTATGAGGGGACTAAATTGAAATGTGAAATGGCTCTGATCCGTAATCATGCAGTTCCTGTCCGTTAAAGTGCCCCCCCCTCCCCCAGTCTTGGCTCATGTCGCATGGTACATGGTGCACATGAATATGTGAGGCAATTCACTTCCAGCCTCTATGATTACCGATATACATATTTTATTTGTGAAAGCCATATGAGTGGCACCTGTATGGTTATCCCGTAGATTTTCGTTTAGACATTTAAACTGAAGGGCATATAATATAAAAGTCATTTCAAAGCAGTGGCATTTCAGACAGCTGTGCTTTCCCTCAATGCCTGTCTGGATAAGCGTGTGCATGCATGTGCATGCGTGTGCATGCGTGTTGCTTCTCTCCCTGTCATTGTTACACTATGACCCAGTGACCATTATGAGATTACATCACGGACTGCGGAATGTTGCATCAGGCTCGCAAAGATCCACGATGGACGCTGAGGCCAGGTGATCGTACTGAACGTACCCAGGGGGGGGGTGTCGGCAGAATGCACCTTCAGTCGGGAAATCGAGGGTGTCGTGAAGTGTGGTCTTTTAAATGGGTTGTGGCCTCCCTACACACTGATATGATAGTTGGTGGATCTCAATCTCCTCTGCATCTCCGTGCCCCCCTCCCCTCGAAGGTAGCGCGCAGTACCCCAGCTCTCAGAAAGTGCTTCCTGTGTATCTGCCGTGGTGGGCATCTGGTTCTTTAGGGCTGAGAGGCCCAGACGGCGGCATAGAATAAATCTAAATAATAATCGTACATTTGCTTGGCCTCGCTGACGGGAACGCTTCAGTGTCCCTCGCCGGAGAATGCCGGAAGTGTGCGCGCCGCGGAACGAGCTGGAACAGCCCGCTCTTCACATGGACGCCGTTTGCCAGTTCCGCCGCTAGGGGTTTGGCAGAAGACGACCTTCGGAAAGTCTGTCCGCTGTACTGTCCCTTATCTGATTGCGCTATTCTTTTCGCAGATGGCATCGACAGCTTGTTGCCATTTGTATCCTTTTGTCGTACTAATTCAAGGTACATGTGTAGGGTGAGTCCAGTCTGATTTTAACTATACTGGTTTATAGATTCTCTATAAATTACAACCCTTAACAACATTGCTGAAACTCTGGTACTGTAAACACATTATTGTTGTAGGCCAATAAGTCTGTTATTGTTTTACCAGGCATTATTTTCACAGGCTCCCTGATCAATCCTGGGAAGGAACATTGTATCCTGGCTTTTGTTGCAGCCAAGCTTAATTAATGCAATTTGATTGAAATGATAATGTTGATATTTCAATTGCTAACTTGCAAACTATAGCTCCATTAGGAAAAGAATTATATATATGATTTGATGAGTCGGTAAAATGCATCACCTTAAGCAGATAAGGTTCATTTGTTGAAACTAGTAAAAAATCTCCATTCAACATAATTGGAATAAATTGGCCATTCACCTAATTAAAAGGGCAGTGAACTATAAAGTAATCTTTAATTCATAAAATCATTAATGATCATACAATGTTCTGTATAATTATAGTAATGGCCAAAAAAAGATTTTAATTTTTTTTCCTTCCTTTTTTAAAGGATAAACTTGGTCATTTTATAAGCAATCGGTCCTAATTAATTAATTAGTTCTAGTTTTCTACCAGGGTTGACACTGAAAAATACTGATTTAAGCATTCGTTGATATTGTCATTCGCACTCAATACACTTGTCAAAATGTAAGACTTTTGAATGCGGACCCATGACATGTTTGGGTCAATGCAATAATAAAAGCTCATTGACAGCAGCTTAAGGCTAACCTGTGGATCCCAACTTTGATTGCTGATAGCATATGTTATTATAATAAAAAAAAACTTGAAATGTTTTCTGTTACGACAAATACTTTATACTGTAGAGTACTCATTCATAAGTGTCAAATCCAACTAAATATAGAGTGCACAATGATAATTCCAGCCCCAGGGACTTTTTAATGACCATGAGTGTCTATGGGCCCCCTCAGAGGCATCAGTGAAAAGTGGGTCTGGGTTCAGTCCCGACTCCGCTGTGTTATCCTGCTGCATGAGGGAGGCCGTGCACCGGGGTAACTTGGCTTAGCTGAGATTGCCCATGGTCAGCTGGGCGCCTGGCGGACTGCAGGCCGAAGTGACTGTTCACGGACAGGTGAATGGGGCTCTTCTCCATGGCATGGTAGCTCCTGTAGCTTATGGCTGAAAAATGGGGGATTCAGTGCTGGACGAGCCGCCTGGATGAGTGTAGGTGGCAGGCTCGTCAACACAATGGGTAATTGGCTGCCCCAAACTGCAAGAGAAGGATGAGAAAATATACATCAATCAAGGCTGTAGGCAAAGTGCTGGGCAGTTTCTCTTTTTTGTTGAAAAAGGAGGCGAAACTGAACACCCATAATCACACCTAGAAACAATTGGAAATTATTTCCCAGCTTCTGAAAAAATAAAAGTGAAAAATGGAGGGCGAGCCAGTTGAAGCGATGGCTAAAAATGCACTACAGTACAGTAGGCTATAGGGACAGCTTCCCTTTAAATTGTTGGAGTGAATAAGCAATTCAGGAGAGAGGAAATAAGGGGTATAGTGTTAAAATTAGTGCAGTTCAAAAGGGCAGAGGAAATTAACATGAAAAAGTACAGTCTGACATTGTCTGCCCAGAGTATAAATAAATTGGTTGAGAATTTAGAGCTGTGAATAGAAAGGGATGAATAAGACACCACCTGCCTAAGAGAGTGAACCGAGTGCACCCCACAGAATTCAGAGGTATTTGAGAGCACCCCCACAGAATTCAGTGATTCGAGAGCACCCCCACAGAATTCAGAGGGATTCGAGAGCACCCCTACAGAATTCAGAGGGATTCGAGAGCACCCCCACAGAATTCAGTGATTCAAGAGCGCCCCTACAGAATTCAGAGTGATTCGAGAGCACCCCCACAGAATTCAGTGATTCGAGAGCACCCCCACAGAATTCAGTGATTCGAGAGCACCCCTACAGAATTCAGAGTGATTCGAGAGCACCCCACGGGATTCAGAATCAGAGTGAACTGAGAGTATCTCACAGCTTTCAGAGTCACAGTGCATACCTGGTCTGGAACATCAGCACAGATTGATCTTTGCAGCTGGAGTTTTAGGTTTCAGCACTGGGCTTGATCACAGAGGTATGCGTTAAAGGATATTTATATTCTATATTTAAGGACTTTGATTGCCCCTGAGCCACGTTCTATCCATCCATCCTGATTAGAGTCATTAGGAGCTTAATCCAGCAGTGTAGGGCACAAGGCTGGGGTCCACCCTGGACCGGAAACCAGTCCATCAGAGGGAAATACAAATTAACTTTGGATGGAAGAACACACTTCACCAGGAGAGCAGAGAGAGAGATTGAATGAACTGCATGCTCACAGGGACAATATGCAGAGAGACGGAGAGAGAACTGCATGCACACACAGGGAGAACTCAACCAATGGTGACTAGATTCCAACCCTCATATACAGTATGGAACTCAGAACTCAGGATACTTTATTGCAAACATGTGAACATACCGGAATGTGGTTCGGTGCAAACAGTTAACACAGAAACGACTATGGTTAAGAGGACACAGTGCAAGCAGGAATGAAGGACATCTCTCCAGTGCAAACATAGCAGAGCGTGATAGGTAGAGAGAGCAAGCTATGAGGAAAGAGTGTGTAAGTGTATAGGTGTTTTGTATGCGCTTTTGTTAAGAGACAAGGTCATCTTGTGCCTCGTACTATGAGGTGGTTGGGCTCTCTATGCGGTTGGTGACTCCTGAGAAAAAGCCCTACAGACTGGCCTGCTGTGATCACATTGCAGGACATTTGTGGCGGCGGATGGTTTGCCAGATTGTCCTTAGCGCACACGTGAGACAGCACCATATGCAGGGTTGGCACCTCATCCTGGGCCCACCCTGCAATATACACCCTGCGTCTGGGGGGGGGCGCTCCGGGTCACAGCCCTCAGGAGCGGAAAAGCGGGTCCATAAAATGGATGGATGGAGGAGATGCTTCTTGAAGAGCCTCTAAAACGAAGCCGTGGGGCATCTGCTGCTCTTTTCAATATGTCGCAGCTAATTAGTCGGCAGAAGATCATTGCTGTGACCTCCGTTATGTTGTGACCTGGTTTTGTTTGCAAGCAGCCAGAAGGAAGTACTCAGAGCCAGGTGTAATTTTACTGGTGTAGTTTAAGTGAGTGTAATGTTTGTAGAGGAACTTGTACATCAACCAAAAGAAGTAGTGAAAGAAACAAACAGATACAAAATTCAGATTAAGCAGCTTTTGAATGGAAATAAACATTTTGATAANNNATCATGTTGCCATCTCACCTCAGTTTTTCTGATTTTATCTAATCATAAGGCATTGTGTTGATCGTCCTGAAGTGAAAAGTCGTACCCCTGAATTGCTTCTTTGGCTGAAATAAAAGATTTAGCGATAATCACAAGGAGCCATACTAGGAGGTAATTACACGGATATGTGTGAAATTGAAAAACCTGTTCCTTCTATGGCCTAGTGGCTGATAAGGTCATTAGTTATATGATTCTTCTTGCGCTGTAATTAGATGTGAAACATTCTGTTAACCCCCATAAAGAAACATCTGTTTCACTAAATTACCTTCTGGTAAAGAACTCAAAACATTCATTCTGTGAATGTTACTTAATATAGTGCCCATTGTCTATGCCCTATAAACTAAGATAAAAGCTTTTTTTTTTGGGATGAGAAGGTATAAAGCAATTGCTAGGTTCTCAGGAGGTGAAGCCTTTTTCGCATCTTGGCGTTGGAGTGTGAAACAGCTCACCAGTCTCCTTCAGTTCCAGCCATGAGACATATTGTGATGAAATTGTTATGTGTCGAAGAGGATTTACATAACAGGGCTGAGACAGCAGTGTGTGCCAGTTGCTGGCCATGTTATTGTGTCTTAAAATAAGACCTTACAATCTCGCTCAATCTCTCTCTCTCTTTCTCTCTCTCTGTCTCCATCTCCTCATGATAGAATTACCAGCCACCCAGCAAGGGCAGTCTGCACTCCAGCCGGCCGTGCCTGCCCACAAACAGCATACGTCCATCACCTCCATCAACCGCAACTCCTTGACCAATTGCAGGACCCAGAGCCCGGCCCCCCCGGCCGCCCTTCCCGCCGAGCTGCAAACCACACCTGAATCCGTCCAGCTGCAGGACAGCTGGGTCCTGGGTAGCAATGTGCCCCTGGAGAGCAGGTGAGCGGTGCCATCCGGCCCCCCCACCCCCCCGCCCTGGGTCCGCGCGCGAAAGAGCCCATCTTAAAAACTCCCATTATAATAGCTTTTAAACGAATTATGTCTTTTGCTGTAGAAGCTGTCAAAATCTTTTTCAGAAAACAGACCTCACGTAGGCGCTCAGCAGGAAGCCTTTATTTTTAGTATTGAATCTGTCTGCCTGCTTCACTCAATGCAAGAAAACAACAGAAAAATGAGACACTTTCCGCATCAGGAAGGTGCCACATGGCCCTAAACAGGACGCTGATGTTTTTTTTTTTTTTCCCATTTTGAACATGTGCGTTTGCGAGGTATGCGAGTTCAGCCTCAGATCCTTTTGAAAATGACAACTTTCCCCTCACTTTTAAAACGTGGCTGCGCGACGACACAAACATCAGTCGGCAGAAGATAGAGCCATAGTTTACGAGAAGTGACAGGTCTGCCGATCCCTGGCTGCGCATTTGCTGACCCCTTTCTGCCATTTTGCCTTTCTTTGTACATAAAAGGCCCAATGAGCTGTGATTTTTCATTACATAGCTGTATAAAAGACATCCTTGCAAGAGGAGACCTGAGAAAACACACCTGCTTTCAAGACTTTATTTTTTATTTTTTTGTTGATTTTTCAAAAGGCTTCGAGTTTGCGACGAGATTTCATTGACAGAAATGCGTAGCGTGTTACCAGATGGCTTCCTCTCTGTGACCTTGGCTGTCACCGCCCTATCGACAAGACACTATGCAGATATAAATCGCTAAGAATGTCGTAAATTAGCGATCGCACAATACAGACACCATCGCTAATTGCGCAGGTTTTTTACAATGACATTAAATCCATGAAAAGTCTCTTTTATGTCTGTCTTTTCAAAAAAATCCAAAAAGAGTATAATTTCTCATTATTGACATTTGTTTCCTTTGTCAACATCTTTCTGACTTGGAGATGATTTTGAAGTAAATTTGTTGCATCATTCAATAAAAAAAGAGCAAAATCAATAGAGTGCCACAAAGCTGGTGCTTTTCCTTTCCTGTTGCTGCCAACTAATGATGTAAAATCTCTCTCCACACATTTCCCAGAAAAGCCACCGTCGCCAGCAAAAAGAAATCACAATCAGATATTCTAATCACTGGCTGTCAAGAGGCTTTTTAGAAAGGCCTAAAGCTTCAGTTTTTACCTGTGCTGTGAAAAATGGTTCACGTGGCCTGCAGTCATTATTCAATTATGGAATTTTGTATGGATTTGTGAAATCACTTTATTAAGTTAAGAAGAAAAAACATATTGGCAGGTTTGGCTTTTCAAAGCTTTTCTATGTTTTTCTAATCCTAAAAATCCATTTATTCATTCATTGTCCATTCATCCATCCCACTTTGGGCAAACCCTTTGTTTGATAGCAGTCTGGTACAGTTCACTTGCATACATCCTATAAGAAAGGATGTGGAGCTTTTGGCCAGTGCCGACAATCAATATATTTTTCGACCAATACCAATAACGACCGATCCCAAAAATGACTAACCACTGAGCTCCACCAATCTGCAGGGAAACTGATTTCAGTGACATTACTTCTTAAGATCTTGTGAATGTGGGTAGCAAACCTCGTCATGCAATGCAGGTATCCACTAAGTGCCGACTCAGGAGGTCATAGCAAAGTTTTAACTAGTGTATCAGCCGACGAAATCCTTTATCTTCCACCGCAGAAAGTGGCTGATCATCCAGTGGAATGGTCTCCATTTTACTACAGGCAGCTCTCTACTTGTATAAATCAAGACCTGTGCAAAAAAAAATATCTGAAATGCATAGCTTACGGAAGGTAAACCCGTAAGAAAATTCACAGGACAGCCAGTCCCCAGATTACAAATGAAATCCATACCCCAAGTCTGTCTTCTGAGTACTTCCTTCTGGCTGCTTGCAAACAAAACCAGGTCACAAAATTGCAGATAATTCGAAACAGGTACATAGGGTACATATTTACCAGTCATTAGTCAAATGTTTGTCTTGGTATATACTATGTATTTTGTCTTTTTATGAATATGAAACACTTAGGCACCCAAATACAATAAATGATCTCAAACAATACAGTACATAATACTGTGGTAATAAAAGTAACCAATGTACTGCACTGCACCTTGAGCCTACAGTAGTATGTCTTTAAGATGCAAAAATGTTGACCGGTGTTGTGTACGTGATGTTCATTTAGCTAGAGCGGCATAATAAAAAGTTCTGTTAAATATTTGTCTCACTAATACAAACAGAGCTGAGGAATCACTGAAGCCATGTAATGTTTTTATGAGCAGCACAAAGCAGTGTCTGTTCTTTATTACAAACTGTTGTTTTTAACCCAAGTTTTTAAAATAACGGACTTCATAGCTGTCTGTCCATAAGTACAGTATGATTTGCCTGTAAGTTGGACCTTCTTGACCCAGGAACTGCCTGTATGAAAACATTATAATTTCTTTATTTAATGTGGTCCCTTGTATTCATTGCTAGCTTTTTTGGCTTTTGTGTTTTGTACTACGAGGTGTCTTGAGAGGAATGGGTGGTGGGGGGAAGAAACAACCCAACCAAATCAGAGCAATGTTTTGATTTTTAATGACCATCAGCTGATAGCGATATGTTAACCGTGCATCTTCACTATGAACAACTGCACATTATACAAAACCCCAGTACCCAGGGGAAACACAGGAAGAACTCGGAACTTCTAAGCAAGCTGATGGAGGGTGGGGCTATTGCTAAACGTCCATTCATTAATCTTATTCAGTGGATGGTCTCCAGCTATCCCAAGCATGTTACAGCTTTATGGACGAATTTCCCCCTATGGTAAACATTTCTATATACATTTCAGTATGCATAACCAGCTGTTCGAGGCATGCCAGAGTAATGCAGCAGTGTCCTCTATTACGCAGCAAGATCAGCTGATATTGCAGTATTTTAAT
Organism: Brevimyrus niger; assembly: GCA_015164015.2. Classification (NCBI taxonomy): domain Eukaryota; kingdom Metazoa; phylum Chordata; class Actinopteri; order Osteoglossiformes; family Mormyridae; genus Brevimyrus; species Brevimyrus niger. The sequence continues at coordinate 13,476,570 of JAABNY020000015.1, forward strand.
TTAAACACTAGAGAAAAGAAATGCTTTTACGCTATACACAACTCTGCACAGTAGAGTTTAAATGTATATTTTTATCTGATTTGTCAGGAAGATGATATCATTTATTCCATCCTGTTACATCCTTCAATTAGTTTGGTGTTTTTCGTGGAAGTCACACATGAGAGAAGAATTGAAATTTGAGGATAAAAAAATGTATAAACAGTGAGTAGCAAAAACAAACCAGTTTTGACAGTCCTGAGTGTTGGCGGGGGGGGGGACACATCAACACAGTCACAGATGTACCAGACACTGTTACTAAAACGTATTAAGGCTGTATGAAGGTTTCCTCTGGGATAACAAAAGTTATTTATAAACAAACGAACAAATACGGAGGGCTTCACAGCCCTCTCTGCAATAAATGCCTGAAGCGTAGATTAATGGATAAAAATGATATTGCAGCCTGGATATGTACTTTCATAATCCCATGCACAGTATTTACGTTCACATTAAACTATTTTGTCTGAAGTGGCGTACAAGGCAGGTAATAATAATAATGATGATGATGATGATAATAATAATGCCTCATTGATCCCCCTGGGTATAATGTCTTATCGCCCATCTATCTGGCTCTATACGACACAGACGCATCTAGGTGACATCAGCTTAGCAGTGAAGGGCAGCCACGTAGACACATAGACATGTGGCTATTCTGCGGAGGCCAGGCTCGAACCAGCGACCCTCTGATCACAGGCCCAGAGGCTTACCCCTTCTGAGCCTCACTGTTCTTTATACGATTCGGTTTTAAGCTGCTTCCTTAACCAGTCGCATATATCAGCCTTTGTGTCCAGTGGTGTAATTTCCATTCTTCTGTTGTCACCTGTTGTCTGCGTATAATTGTAATAACAAGTGGCATTACTTTTATTAGTTATGGTAAATTGGTAAAGCATGGTAATGTAATGATCAGTTTTCTTGGTGCACAGAGGCCCTCAAAGTGAAACTGGCAACTTGCTTGGCCCTGATCGTCGCCCCGACACACGAGGGCTCTAAAATACCAGGGTGTTCGGTCGCCACCTGCCGCTGTTCCCCCAATAAAGCTGGCAGGTGTTTCAGTGGGGGGGGGGGGGGGGCGGGCAAAGCGTATCCAGCTGAAAGCATCGAAGAGGCCGTCGCTGCCAGAGCGGACGAAGGGCCGCGGAGTCCGTCACACACTCGCCATCAATAATTTGCTTAATCCGGCTGCTAATTATCAGATTACACAAGGCTTTAAAAAATTATTTCAAATACACATCCTCACCTGTAAGCTAATCTGTGCAAATCCCCCCGCAAAGTCGCAGTTCTCAAGACGTTTAAAACTTTTTTTTTCCTTCTTGAATGCAGTTTTCTTTGTTTTTTTTCCATTGTGTTTTTTTTTTTTTTTTTTTTTTTTGAAATACCGAGCTGACATCGGCGAGTATTGCCGTGCGTTTCAGGGGGCGGCCCCATCTTTCACGGGGGCGCTCCGCGCTCGCCTGTGTGAGAGTGACTTTCACTACCGTGAAAAGGAGATGTGTGGATTAGCATAGTAATTTGCTGCTCAGTATCACTCTGTCTCTAATCAATTAGCAATGGTTATCCACTTCGTTTGGCTTTAGAAGTTTACACCCTGTCTGCAGTTGTTAATCGTGTCGTAAGAAACGCAACCTGTCCAGTAGGTGGGGAGTGCTGGAGAGACGCTCGCATCTAGGAACACGATGCATCAATGCAAGTGTTCGTCTGGCATTTAGTACTCGGAACAATCGAAAAGTGCAATAAGGGAGTGACATTTACTTTAAAACTGTTTCTAGCTCCCCATATGATTCAGCGACGGCGAATGTTTTACGGATTTTCTAGTGAAATAAAGCCTTGCTTGATCAATTATAAACCTCTACATTAGTGTACGTTAATTGATGGCGCTCAATCACAAAGGCATCTAGCTACAGTGGTCTGTGATCGCCACCATTTGGTTCAAGCATGTGCCCCACAGCATGATTCAGTGAAAAGGCTATGTTAATTAAGTGTAAGTGATACTTTGCATTAAATCTGTCTTTCTAAACTGACTTGATATCATAGTTGATGAGTCAAATCGTGTCCCAGTCCCTAAAGAAAGCAGTGGTGTCATATCTGAATGGTGACGCATTGGTTATTGAAGTGTTCGCCTTTTTTATGTTTTATAGAGGCTGCGTTTTTCTGCCCAGTAGTGTTACTCCTTGGCTTTTAAATTTGCTGTGATGTATGAGCATTAGTAACTGATGGAGTGCACGTGGTCACAAAGGGCTGACTAACCTCTGAACCTGCCTAAGAGATTTCCAAACGGCTGGGCCAGGCAGGCTAGGTGTGCTACAAGCACACAGCACCTGTTTGCTGACACTGGGACTACACAGGCACTCTGAGGCCCAGATGTTATCTGGCTGCCAGCTTCCCCACCGAGATTTACGATAGTGTTCCTGTACACCAGGAATTTGTGTCTTGTGAGGTTCAACAGGATCCTTATCCAGCAAACTGTCCTCATTTTGTCTACAAACATGAGCTCTTTCATCTTGTTATTTTTATTTTATTCCTTTATATTACTTTATTTTTTCTCTTATTTTGGGAATGCTATTACGCGTAATTGTCCTGTGTTTAGGGGTTGAATTAATAGGAAATACTGCAGTGCTTAAGGCGCTGAGTGATTTATTTATTGTGGTAATGTCTTTCACTGTTTTTTTACAGTCCCCACGCATACTGGCCATGTGCCGCAGATTCTTCAACAACTTTTGTTCCTCGTATAAATATCTGAAGTTTAAATGAAGTCTGATGTGTGCGGTTGGGTGTCCATAATTTGTAGGGTTAGTCTCCAGTGCCATGGCAGTGAAATGCCCCTGATTTGTAGGGTTAATCTCCAGTGCCGTGGCAGTGAAATACCCCTGATTTGTAGGGTCGGTCTCCAGTGCCGTGGCAGTGAAATGCCCCTGATTTGTAGGGTCGGTCTCCAGTGCCGTGGCAGTGAAATGCCCATGATTTGTAGGGTTAATCTCCAGTGCCGTGGCAGTGAAATGCCCATGATTTGTAGGGTCGGTCTGAAATGCCCATGATTTGTAGGGTCGGTCTGAAATGCCCCTGATTTGTAGGGTCGGTCTCCAGTGCCGTGGCAGTGAAATGCCCCTGATTTGTAGGGTCGGTCTCCAGTGCTGTGGCAGTGAAATGCCCATGATTTGTAGGGTCGGTCTCCAGTGCCGTGGCAGTGAAATGCTGTGTGCTGATGCCGGGGTTTTTGACATTTTCTTCACACATGCAGACCCTGGCATGCAATTCACAGGATTCACAATGGACATGCTTAAAGTGGAAACCGGCGTTAAGGCCTACAGTTATCTGAGGACCTTAATATCACTCTGTACTCTGGATACTGCCTTGAGTTCGCTCCTTCTGGTTTACTCACTTTCTAAAAGTAAATAAATCTAAGGTAAATTAAAGGTAATTTCAAGGTCTGAATGGTGAATAAATTTTGATGGATGGCACGACCAAGCACTTAATCATTTAATACTAAGACACTTTCAAAAGTGTGCTGCCCCTGTCCCTGAAATGTAACGCATCCCTTTGACAAGGAACAATAAACCAACAAAATGTATAATCTGCAGTGTGTTCTGAGGCAATTTTCATGCTTGTTAACTTGTGAATAAGGTAAAATTAAATGTCATTATTTGTAGCAACGTAGATTCCAGTGATCATTGGCATTACAGCTACCTGGAAAAAACTTTTTTTGTTTTTTAAATACCTATATCTCAGCTATAGTTAAACAACCACTTCACAATATAAAATTTAGTCTGACAGAATCCAGTGGCTTTCCTTGCATAACTTTTGCATTTCTGATTTTGATTTAATATTTAGGTGGTATGACCTAACGTTTTCCAAAAAAATTACTCCGAACAAAATTTGAATATAAGACGTCATCTGCTGATTATCCTGGTCAGTACCTGTTTTGGGGTTAGACATGAGTATCCATGTGGTTTATAAAGATTTATTGCAGAACAGAACATAAAATATATTTTTTTCTTACTTCTACAGTTCTTTAAGAACTTCTTTTAAACTTTCAAAATGGCCTAAGTAATTAATCTCTTTAAAACAGCAGAATTGTATATGTGTACATCCACATCTGTGAATTTACAGTTTTTTTTCCCCCATCCACTGCTGTGGATTACAGTGACAGGAGCCCCACAGTGTTTCATGATCATCTTTAACTTCTGAGCTGGATTGTTGTCTGTTCCCTAAACCTTCAAAACCCTTTCAGTTTTATTTTTCTTCCTTGAGTTTGAATCACACACGCATTGGACTGAACTCTGCAAACTGACACGGGCAGTGACGAACGCTCATTTGTGTACAGTTGCTCCTTACATCGCTGCCCTGGATATGTGCTTTGGACCTCTGCCCTACTGGAATATTCATTTTTGGGTCAGCTTGAACATCTTGGCGGATGGAGCAAAGTTTTACAGAATTGCTCCAGAATTTCTCGATGCAGAAGAACCTCCCAAAAACTGGATCCATGTCGCAATTCATAATACGCATGACCAACTGAATCAGAACATCGTCTCCTTAACAACAAACAAAACTGGTCTAACTGATCTGAGCTATATACACTTGGTTGCAATCTCCATTCAAACAAATCTAGGTCACCTGATTCTTGGTTCATGAGAAACTAACTCCCACGTGCTGCAAATTCATGTTGAGTATTTTGAATATTTCATGTTTTAAATCCTGAATGTGGCAGTGTATCTTGGAGTTAAATTTAAATTTAAATTTAACTGGCATTTTTTTTAAGTCAAATTTGCAACCATGAATGACTGTTACTGTTATAAACATATAAAACATTTTTACTGTTTTTATTAATCAAATTAAAAAAATTATTCTATGTATTCACAATAAAGTATTATTGTGACCTCAATATATATATATATATATATATTGCACAACAATAAATCATTTCCTGTATAAATATGAAAGACAGCGCGTGGTTGTAAAGCCAAGCTGTTTTACATACTGATGTGGGCCAGTCCTCAGATTAGTATACTTGATAGAAATTGGCAGACCAGTTTGACAGCATAACATTTTATATTTCACACACCTCAGGCTCTCTGTTTCTGGGCCCCAGGATGTTTTGAACTGTTGTCGGATCTTGTGGACAGAGATGTAATGAAGCAGTGAGGAGTCATGGGTTTCCTGTAATGCCCTCACCCCTTGGTTCCGTGCCTGCCTTCCCGCTCACTCGCACATTGCCGCTTCTCGTCGTCTATCTTCCTTGTTTTGCTTCTTAAACTCTTTGGGAGATAACCCACCTCATATGAACCTTGAGGAATGAATGTAAACAGCGTTGATTAGCCATCTCTCCTGGTCGGATGTTACACTTCAGTTGCACTGTTGGCCCTTGGCGATGCTTGTTTGTTTTGTCTGGCAATAGCAATACAGTCGTTCATAGGGGAGCATTGAAATAAATTGTCTTCTGATTTATTTCGTAACATTGTTTTAATAAATGTTTTATATATCCCTCTGAAGGAAAATGTGCAAATATTACTCGGGTGAAAATCCTAGCTAAATATTTTGTGAAATGTAATACCTATTATTTTTACATTCATTCTGCAGGGGAAATTCTCACCTCCTAGTCCGTGTGTTGGAGAACTGCCCATTAGTTTTGGTTTGTAGAACCAGACAAATTTCATCCAAAAGAAAAATATTCCACAGCTCGTATACAGTGACCGAGAATTTGAGAAACTGGTGCTGCTTTTACGCCAAATTGTCGACACATTGTAGTTTGCCTGCCTCTGCCCCCATCTGAAACCTCATTCCCTGATCCAGTGCATAAAGTAACGTGTGTGTGCGATATATATTTTCACTACCCAGACAGAAGTATTAAGAGAGTGTCAGTTTTTATAAAACAGCCATTTATTTGTATTACTGTATTTTTTTTTGTTTGAAAAAGAACTTAACAGCGAGTGTTAAATTGTTAAATCAGTAAGAAGAATGTGAAGTAAATTAAAATTAATAATTTATAATGAAATGAAAGATGTAAAAATCACAACGGCCATTAATAAAGTAATGCAAAAAAGGTGAACTTTCTAATGCATTTTCCATTAAGCCAGCAACCCTGAGATCTCTTTATAGCTGTGATTTAACTTCCTTCCCATTTCTAATCGTTTTTATGCAATTTGAATTGCTGTTTAGGTAAGTGAAGAATGCCTTTGTATTGTAAAAGCTCCAGTGTTTTTCTGTAATCCCCATTGTCCCATTTCATGTAACAGAGCCAGCACTTTTATTTATGTTGGTAATGCCTGCATTCTGTTCAGGATAAAAGAAATGGCATCGTTCATATGGTTTCCCATTCCCTGCCATTACTTGTCATACTTAAACATTTTCTCTTTATTTTACCTGAATTTTATTTTACCTGAATGGTAATCTGATGACTCATAAGGGAAAAATGTTACTGTAAATGATCCTATAGGTTTAAGAAATAAAAAGGATATATATGTAAGGATTTAGACTCTCAAATGAGTATTTGCTGAAGTTGCCCCTGGCATGAATTTCAGCTGCAAATGTTAACCACAGCTCAGCTTGGTGATTCCCCCGCCCCCTTTCTTTGGTGCACTGCTTTTTCGCCCAAGTGTTCTTGAGTTGCTCTGGGATTGCTAATGGATACTAGATTCCATGTTTCCTATCTTTCTGTGGATTTTAAGTATAATTCAAGTCTGGACTTTTACTGTGCCTCCAAAGGACATCCACATTCCTATTTTAAGCCCATTTTATGTAACTTTAGTCCCATGTTTTGGATCATTGCTCTGTTGAAGGCAGACCCAGCCAAAGCATGTTCCTGTCCTCCTTAGTTTGCTTCTTTTTCCTCCCGGTCCCAACCAGCCTTTCTCGTCTCTGCCACTCGCAAACCCCCCAGTATCCCACCGGCGTGCTCGTGTTCTCCACGGCTGGATCTGCTCCGAAGGAAAGCGTGCCATTTACACGCAGCGGATCCCGGTCCGACGTCGTCCGGCGGTAACACTTTCTGCCACATTCTCGCAGGATCACTCAGGTGTTGTTGCGAACTCTGTGTGGGCTTCAGCGTAGCCTTATTTTAGCCCTGGCTCCGTTCTTGCTGTCCTACCACACAGGCTAGTTTGTAAAGAGCTGACCTCACAGTGGCATTTCTCATCAGCTTGTTTCTTGTCCATCTGTTCAGCTTGGAGAGGTAACCTGACGTAGACCGTGTGTAGGTGGTGCAGCACTTCCTACATCTTAATGATTGAGTGTGTTGTAGTCACGTGGATGCTCCGTACTCAGTGTTGTACATACTCTTCTCCTAATCTGCTTCTCGGATCAGTATCTCCTTGCTCACTTAAATGCAGAGTTTTGCTACCTCAGCACGAACAATGAGGTATTTTCATTCCAAACATTCAAAGAGTATCGCTTCTCTCAGATCTGAAACGTCGCATCCAATCTGCTTCAAGCCAACAGCCTTTGAGTCTGGACTCAAACCCAAGTACAAACTAAGTAGCAGTACTACGTGAAAAACTTGGACCCAATTAAAATACACTAAGAATAATTTAAGTTGAGCTGCATAGTAGCTGCTCGGCAGTTCTTAGTTCTGCATAAAGTTTCCATTTTTTAAAATTTGCCTATAAGTACGATGTTCACTTCATTTTACGATTTAAAGAAATTGGGCTGGGCAAATTTGGATTGTACTGGAGGCTGGATTCTGTAAATGGTTTTGAGTAGCAATGATCGGCTACGGAGAAGAATTAATTTTTGTACTGAATTTTTTGAAAGAGCACAGAATACGCTTTGCATTTTACAAATGTGCAATCATCATTGTCTAAACCGCCAGTGAAAATGTCAAAGTAGATGTAGATTTGTGCATTACAGATTTACCTTTTGAAATGTTTTGTAAAAGGAGAGATTTTCAGAAATCCTGGCGATTTATTTATTTATTTATTTAATTAATTTCCCCATCAGCTTCCATTTTGTTGCCTTATTAAATCCATCCTTGTGAACTGAAGCACTTACAAAGTGCTATGTGAAGTGATATGATATGTAAACAGCAAATTCACCTGGAAAAACCAGAGCAATCAACTTACTTGAAATTTGTATCAGGTTCCATCAGGTTGTATTCATTGCAAAGGCAGAAGGTCTAACTGTCGCTCTGTCTCCATTATGCATACGGACACATAAGGGTCGGACAGCTAACAGTGTAGTGTTTGCACACCATATACATTAGCTAGTGTTGCTTTGAATGTGTGGATAATATTTTGTGCATTGAAACATATGAAGATTTCCATAAACAAAAACACTGCATACATTCTGTATTAAATACCAGAAAGAATGTCAACTTCGCACAAAATACTGTGTTTTTTACGGGTAAATGGAAATCAAATCACCTTATTATTCTGGAAATTTTAAATGTTTGAAGAATTAGGTTTTTTTTCAGTCATGCAAAAATATCAGATCTTGTGCATTTTTTGGCGAATTTCAGAGGACATTTCTGTGTACATGTGCAGTATTTAATATTCAAAATATATTTGTTTGTGTGTGCTCAACAACTGACATAACAGAGCTCTAATTTTTGTCTTTGTATCTCATTCCCACATGTAGAAAATTAGCAAAGCAAGCAGTTCTCGAAAATGGGCATGACAACCTAATAGAGATGGACGTATTCACTCCAGTGTGCCACGACAGCGGGTATGGGGATGGGTACGTTCTCCTGAGCATTCATATGATCCTAGCAGCTGATACAAAAATCAGTACCAAGCTGACGAAAACCATGTCCGTCTCGACTGAGGGAGTGAATGTGTTCAGGGAGCGACATCTTCTCACTCAACCTGGGCTAAATGGATCGTCACGTTTGAAAGTACACAAAATAAGATGTGAGGCTGTCAGTGCTTCGGACAAACACAGATGATTGTCTTGCTAAGCTTGACAGTTTCCCGCCGTTACTTCCTAAATCTGGTATTCGTTTGGTTTGGGCGGCAGTCTCGACCTCGCCTCCCTGGGGGGGCGTGGCTTATACCGGACATTTCAGAAAAACCCAGGCTAAAATAAAAAGCACCTTCTGCCGTTACTTAAAAAAAGGTTCACATTGTAATTTTGCTTAACACATAGTGTCTTGCCTTTTCAGCACTAACAAAATTAAAATCTGAGTACTTTAAGTGTGCTGAACAATATGACCAAAAATTAAGATAAAGAAATTGGACTTTTTTTTCCAATACTGTAAGGAAAAAATCTTTCTGCTTTTCAATTATGGGAAATATAAATTTAATTTAGGCTTTTAAAATTAGGGAAAATATTACTTAATATAATGATTAAAGAAATATTTTCATACTTAAAAAAATATATAAAACATTTCATTTTTATTACAACATATTGGCATAATAATTTTTATTTGATTTAAGAAGTGGACTTGGTCAGATTGTTGTGTGTGTATAGCAAGCTGTTACACAGGATTTAGCGCCAGGCTGGGTCTGAACATGCAGCTGGAATCATTTTTGTTTTATTGCATTATTCAAAGTTCACTTGGTTCATTTTTTAATGTTAAAAATGAATGCTGTTTTTGAGAATTGCTTAACTTTGCAAAATATCTGTACACGTATATGTACATAAAGATCGAAAAGTGTAAGTGCAGTGTAAAATGTGTAAGATAAGCCAGCAATGGTCAGCATATAATAAACAGTATCTTTTTTTTTTTTTTTTTTTTTGAGTCCTTCATCAGCATAATTTGTCACAAGATAACTAACTGATAATTTTCCATTTTGCCGCCAAAGCATTTGGATCATAGATACTTTTTATTTCAGCAGCCATATTTACTATTGATCATTTTGATAAATATTGTGGCTTTTTTTTGCTGTGGAAAAAGAATGCAAGGAAAGCAAAAACACCTTATAAATTAACATTTTATAAAGCTAACTTTTTTTTTAATTAGAGGTTGTTTTGATTAACAGCTGATGAAGGACTCTTTTCTGAATTATCTTGTTATAATATGTTTCTCTCTCATATTAATCTCTAAGTGTGTACATGTATAGAGAGCAGTAGATAATTACTTTAAAAGCATTATCAACGCAGCATATATTAGCTTCAAAGTATCTTGAAATTGTCTGATTTGATAAATTCATTTTTACATTCATATACCTTTTCCTTTGGGAGTAACTTGCATTTGAAACAGGATGGAGTCACATTAAAATGTGTCCTCTAATATATATGCTGAAATATAACTGCCAAATAATCAAGCCTGTATTTTTTATGTTGTATCTCCCAAGAGTTTTGTTCTACAGTTTAAAATCCATAATCTGTCACAACTGATCATTGACAATGAGACAATGTACCAGTCATGACTTAGAGAATTAGGCTATTGGAAATGGGATCCAAGTTTTAATTCGCCAGTTGCAAATATTTCACATGGGTTGGAATTGTCAATTGTCAAAACTCAAACTTAAAATGGGTCACCAAGTCAATTACCTTTTGGTACATTGTTTTGTTTTTTATTCAAAGTTGTCCTGAAGGTCAGTGAGGTAGTTGCTTAGGATTAGAGCTCTTTTCCACAGTAACCAGAGAAGGAGGCCACCTCTTCTTATGTCCTGCACAAAAAGCCACATTAACTCTTAAATCACATGTCTGCTTTGTCTATGCTCAATTTTAATGTTTTGAGCTCTTCTGTGTTTTACTTACACTTTTCTTTTTTTTTTGCATGAGAAATGATTGGTTCAGAGAGAGAGCCAATCAGATCATAGAGGAGGCAGGGTCCATTGTCTTGGTCCCACCACCTCTAATTGCTTGGACACACCACATCTACAATCTGATTGGTTATCTCTCTGAACCAGTCTTCTTTCTGCCCTCAGGACATTTTTGTGTAAGTAAAACTCATAAGGTTATTTGAAATGAAGTTATGTTTACGGCCCCATTGATTTAAATGTTTATAATAAGTCTGGTTTGGTTTTGTGTCTCCAGGCACTTCCTCTTTAAGACAGGCTCGGGAACAACACCCCTCTTCAGCACGGCTACCCCAGGCTACACCATGGCGACCGGGGCCGTTTACTCCCCACCCACCCGACCTTTGCCAAGGAGCACACTGTCCAGAAGTGCTTTCAAGTTCAAGAAGTCCTCCAAGCACTGCTCCTGGAGGTGTACTGCTCTGAGTGCGCTGGGCGTCTCTGTCCTGCTGTCCATCCTGTTATGCTACTGCATAGGTAAATATGACTATAGCTATCAGTGTTAACGTACGTGTTACTCTAAGTGTTCTATTACTGGGCGACACTCATTTCTCTCGAATCGTTTTGATTGTTTAGGCTATTAATTTTCCTGTTTTCTCCACTAATCACAGTAAACTCCAGAATCTGTACAATCTTCCCTGTCAGTTTTAAATCGGTAGCTACTGCATATTGTTGGCTTAAGGCACTTATCAAACACAAGGCATCTCTTGGCACTCATTCACTGTGCTACATTTTAAACGTGATCCAAGCACTGTCTGAAATTTATCTTCCTCAGCTGATGGGGAATCTTTTATCTGGTACACATCACCGGCATGTTATGTCTATGTTCAGCAGAAAGGTGCTACGATTATTACATCTTACATTTTAGTGGTGGCATGTTGCCACTCAAGGTGAGAAGCTGAGATTGGTGTGGGTGAATAAGGGGTGTAAGTCAGTAGGGCTTTTCCAGGCCATTGCTGGGATGATTCTTTACACCCAAGGTGTTTGTGTAAAAAAGCTAACCGACTGATAACATCTTCACAGCTAGTGGCATCTGAAATATTTTTCGTTGTAAAATTCCCAACATACAAAAATTTATGGTGTGAATGAAAACCCCTGCTAGCTTTTAGTAGGTAAGCTTTATTCATCAATGCGAATCCAAATCTTCTGCCTGCTTTTAAACTAATAATGAACAAAATAATCAATTATGCTCATCAATGTATTATTGTTTTTGACTTATCAGCACACAGTATTGACTATTTCAACTTGCGTTCTGATTTATTTTATATGTATTTTTTAATTAAATTTATTTTAATTGTTTTATTAGTTATTTTTTTAAACCGTATGATATCGATGACAAAATAAGGCTCTGTTATTTAATTCCATACAAATTCCATTCCATGCATATTCTGCTATTATCTAAAACAAAATGGTATTCCGTGTTACTAAAAATTCTTAAAAGTCAATCAGAATCAAGAAAAAAAGTAAAAAATAATAATAAAAAAAAAATTCTTAATTTTCTGTATTATGTGTTTTCAGAATTTTATGCATTTCACCTGAGTTTTTTTTTTTTTGTTGTAACATTTTTATGTACTTTTTAGCTAGTGTCACTGGGATGCCAGCTTTTGCGTTTAGTGTCAGTAACATTTCAAATAGTTTTCAAACACTGAAAAAAAAGAAAAAAAAAGAAATGTGATAATGAATCTCCCAGCTACTTTTTCTTCCAAATCAACTTCTCGCATGTTTGGACACAGCAGGATATTTATGAAGGCGAGAATTATTTTTGGAAAGAAATATCAGTAACAAATCACAAACTTAACACTGCAGGGGTTAGGTCATGTCATCTATTCACGTTGAGATTTGCTGGATTTTATCTTTAATATATTTATCTCATTATCATTTTGACTTTTATTTTCCAATATGCCAGTGTTTGCTATATACACCTTTGCTTCATGGTTCTCTGCCTTAATCCCTAAGAGAAAAAGCCAGTACTTCTTTGTTGCTATTTAAATTGGAAAGAGAACTTCTGCCCTACTCTCTGATGAGAAGGATGGGAGGGTGCAGACAACTCCGCCGCCTTGCATTCACTTAAGGGGCCATCATGTCAGGCCCATATTTTTTCCTAATGTTGTTAATCAGATTGAATCATCTTTTATCAAAGATGGGGCTTTTCACTTTTTTATCTTTTATTATGTTTCTTTTCAAAGGCAGATACATTAATTTCATTTTGCCAGACATTACCCTTAATGCAGCTGTTGTAATACAAAAATTCTTAAATATTTTGCAGAAAATAGTTTAAAAAAAAAAAAATAAGAATGACAAAACCGCACTGATAGAATCTTTTTCAGTCGTCACTGAGATCTGCCAGTATATGGAAAAATTAAATTTCAGCTGAAATGTGGCTTGTGTGATTTCCTGGTATGGAAGGTGATATAACTATTACTGCCCAGCTAGCTGGATAAGTAATATATTGCTGTTGCTTTAATCAATGACCCTGAGTTCTTAGGATCGTTGACACTGCACATCTGGTGTTGGGTCCAAATGGACAGTAATTTAATTTTAATAATCTGTAAAAGTATATAGTGCTCCTCAGTGAAATAATTTTTGGTTGTTTGCTTAAATTGGTTTTGATTTTTTTTTTAATTTTTTTTTTTTTTAATGTTTTCCAAGTACATGAAGTGTGTGTGTGTGTGTGTTGACAACCCTAATGTTTGGTATTAAATCTTTAACTTTAATAAACAATACATAACAATACCATACAAATGACAGAAAAGACAGCATTATGCTCTTTTAAAAGATTTTACAGGTATCCTGTTGTTCCACTGTGACGTGGGATGATACCCATAATCATTATTGAGGAATCAATATCCTCACATAATTGGCTGCATTTCATCTGGAAACAAAAAAACCTTTTAGACTGCATTTGCTTTCTTGACAATTCTTAGTCAATTGGGTGTCAGCTAATTTAATAATTGGTGTCAGTCTTGTCTCAGTGTTTCTTGTTTTTTTTTTTTTTTTTATCAAGAGCGCATTTTGTGTTTTGATTCTTTGCTTTATTCTTCATTATTCTTCCTTCTCGGTAAGAACTTTTGCTGGGTAATTACAAGCCCCTTCTAACATCAACGCCAGGGTACTGGATTGAGTGGTATATCACCAGTCTGCCTGAAAGCAATCACCCTAGATTTTTTCCATCTTGAATGCATCTGGCAAAGTTGTCACATACTTGAAATAAGCACTCCGACAGCATATGGTCCAGTAGACTCACTTTCCCATATACGCACATATAAATATTCAAAAACCACGCACAATAATAAAATCTCCCACAGAGGCCTACTTCGGCTCGCCTGTTTACTGCTGCTGTTTTTAATCTAAAAAAAGATCTATACAAGGAAGCGCTTTAAAAGCCCGAAGTTCAAACTTTCTGCAGATAACAACATGCACTTCAATTATTTCCCACTTCTCTGTATTTTTAGTCAAACAATCTGCACTTACTGGTCTTTGACACGAAGACAAACACACACTATCTTTAGAACTGTTCTACAAGAGTAGCATCACTATACAGACATCCATCCAGCTTACAGCCACTCATGCGATATAGATATAGCTTTTTTAATAGGTTTTCAGTTTATCAGCCAAATGCTGTGATATCCATGGCAACCCTTGGCATGGAGTATATTTTGTCTTCCTTTCTCTTTGGACTAAGAAGGATAATTAAAGCAATTTTTCAACAAAGTAAGTTAGGCTTATGAACTTGGAGAGTAGCACAGAGAGCATCCTGCCGTAAATTTGGATGAGTGAAATATTTTATATTCCTGTAAAAGTTTTTTAGGTTCATATGATTCCTTGGCTCCCTCATCCCCTTTTAAAGACCCTTTAAAATCTCAGGAAGCGAACTCTGATGGAAGACGTATCCCATAATACACGCTGTCTCACCTCAATATCTTTGATGGAGGTTCTTGGCAAACAATGCTAAGTCCATGCTAGTTTTCATCGAATGATAAATTTGCTCTGAGAAAAAATGCAATTGTCTATTCCAAAAGAAATGAAGGTTCTATACCCATAACATTCTTAAGAAGTATTTTTCTGCCGTGACTTAGCCCTCTTACATTTGTTCATCAGTACTGTTATTACATTTAATTCACTTAATTAGCCTTAATTCGTTTTGCATTAGTTTACTGTGCATGCCCACATGATTACAATGCATTACCGTCCTTATTAAGAATCACTGAAGACTTACACAGGGACGTGTTAATACCCTGTGTTTGATGGTGACTAATCCTTGGATATATCACTGTTTCTGTCATTGATTGGCTTCAGACCTGTGCCTCATATGTATTAGTTAATGTTATACTTTTATTTGATAGTGACACCATCAGTCAATAAAAAAATATTTGCCTAGAAAAATTTCAGTTTTAACTATTACTTCCAAAAAGTCAACAAACATGATAGTGGCAATACATGAATTTACAGGTAGATTCTGCATGCAAAAACTCAATAAAAAAATTATTATTTTTAATAATAATAATAATAATAATAATGTTGCCAGGATTAATTTTTTAACTGATTGGTGAGAAAAGTGTTACTTCATCCATTCGAAATTAGTTGAGATTATTTTATTTGATCACATATAACATGTTGAAGTATTGGGCAGAGATTCTTTCAAAATGATTCAACTTATACAATATTTAAACGCAAAACATTTATTAAAATGGTCAGTTTTTTATTGCAATCTTTTGATTCTGAGCTCAGCTATGTCCAATATGTGGACCTGCAGAGAGTTTTTAAAACGTATATAAAACTCCTTGTACGGGCCCTCTGGCCACGATTCCTCTTTAGAGATGTATAATGCATGATATCAGCCATGATGTATTCTTATGCAAAATTATTCACAATTAGTATAGAAGTTGCCTGACTATCTTGATATATGAAACAAGAGTATCCATCCAGCAGTGCCTTTGCCGCATGCATCTTTACTTATTTAAAAAAAATTGTGAATTGTGTATGTATGGCAAGATGTAGAAGCAGCCTGTGACGGTACATGCACCATGAGCATTTTGTTATTGTTTGTGTCCACCTAGAACTCAAGCCCTTAGGTCGACTGTGACATCATGACTCTAGTGAGGTGAAAAATGAATGAAAGAAAGAGAGAAAAATAAAGAAGTTCCATTCATAAGATCCAGTGAATATTAATGGCCCTTAGCATACAACAGTGGTACTGAGTGTGTGTGAGTGATAGTGTGTGTGATGCTGAGTGTGTGTGTGTGTAATGCTGAGTGTGTGTGTGTGTCTGATACTGAGTGTGAGTGTGTATGTATGTGTGTGTGTGTGATACTGTTTGTGTGTATGTATGTGTGTGTGTGTGTGATACTGAGTGTGAGTGTGTATGTATGTGTGTGTGTGTGATACTGAGTGTTTGTGTGTATGTATGTGTGTGTGTGTGATACTGAGTGTTTGTGTGTATGTATGTGTGTGTGTGTGATACTGAGTGTTTGTGTGCACATTTGAAAGGGCTGAGATGTGATCGTCCTTATGCTGTGTCATTCCAGAGTGGGTCTGCGGACCACTGTGCCTCAGTCTGGTTATTGAAATTGGATGAATCAAATATAGCCGCATATTAGCTCCCCTTTCATCATTAGGAAGCGTAGATTAATATGTTAACAGAGAAGCTGTGTGAGTTTTTAAATGTTTCCTTGTACCCCTGTCTGCATGTATGCATCGACTGTTACATAAACATAAACAGAATATGCATGTTTGTTTATTACACTGGTAATAAGTATATTTTTATCTCAGGCAATTAATGTGTTCTTTACTAGAATTTTCGTATGGAACACATGATTTGTGAATATAAAACCTTTTTCTTCCTGAAGAAAAAGTCTGGACTGGTTTTCATTAAACAAGGTTAAGCATTTCATAATAAAACGCACAACAGCAGTTCAGAAACTTTCAAACCGCACAGTATGTTGCAGATTTAAGCATAACGAAGGAAATGGGGAAAGGTCATGTGACGGGACGATACGATGGTCACATGACACACAGCGTTCCCGCTGAATTATGCATCTAGAATTAGAGACGCTGCATCCTGAAATGCTGTGTGCAGAGGTCCGGATGATAAAAGGTGCTTTTTTTGTATCCTTCTAAGGTCAGTGTTGTGTGACGATTGCCAGTCATAGCAATTCTGACAGTTTACAGGCATTTAAAGTACGATATATAGAGCTCCACCTGGAAAGGTGGAAATTGTTTTAAGGGGTTGGATATACTGGCATTTATCTCAGTAATTTTAGTTTATTTAAATGTTTAGTGAACCATCTTTTCACAGTATAATACAAGCCATTTTCTGCCTCTATTTGGTTTCAAACTGTTTGTGGTTTTATTATTCTTGGAATATTTCCAGCCCCTATTCTGGATCGTTTTACCCCAGCATTATGTCTCTCTGTAATTCTGGATCTCTGCAGACTATAATGTGAAATGGCCCATATTTGCAGTTCTTGCTCATTGGTCATTAGGAAGCGCCCCCCCCCCCCTTTTTTGTAAAAACCTTTCTTTCTTTTCATTTTTTTTTCTCCGCAGTACAAGTGTGTGTCCTGTTTCCTAGGGCAACGCAAAGAAGTACCACTTGCTTAATTCAAAATTTGTTGTTCTGCAAATCAGACTCAGTGGATCTTTCATCAGCATAACACAGATTGCGAGACATTATCTTCCCGGGAGAAATTACCGTATTCGTGCTGCACTTTGATTTGGATGGACGTCTGATGGTTTTAAAACACCAAAAGAAGAAAAAAAAACAACGTATCGCAAAGATGATTTTTGGCAGATTGGTACAATGAAGAATGTTTTTACAACAAGTATGAGCAACATCCTTCGGCATTCCTGCTTTGCATTGGGATGAATCATTTAGTTTTCTGCCAGATCAGCCCGTATGTCTCGCCTTCTGCCTTTGCCACGTTTAAAATAGACGGCGTCTGAACACCTTCCTGAAAGACTGTAAGATGATTCATGTGAAAATTGTTTTTCTTTCTTTTTTCTTTCTTCCTTTCTTTCTTTTTTTCCCACCCCGCTCACGACAGCGGCCACCATGAGACGCCGGTCACGGCGGGGTGAGCGTCCTGGAGCCCCTGCCCTGCAGCCCCTGCCAGCGCCCCACACCTCCGCCTTCTCGGGGCCTGTTAGCGCCGGCTGTACGCAGCGTAGCCCCTTGGCCGTGGCATTGGGGCAGACCCAGCAAGACTCTTATTTAATGAGCCCACGTTCGGGGGGTGGGGGGGGGAGGTGCCCTGAAGGAGCGTTGCACTGGAAAGTCAAAGTGTGTTGCCCCCTCCGCAGTGGGGGAGGCATGGAAGGGGGCTTTTTTTCTGGGGCCAAATCAAAATGATCACAAGTCAGCTCTATAATTAGGCTCCTGAAATAGATCTGCTACAGACATACTCCCTCCATCCCTCTATCCATCCTCGATTCTCTACCTCCACCTCAAAGCCAAGAAACGTTTCCATCCCTGTAATTCACTTAAGTTTGCATTCGTGCTTTAATAACAATAATAATAGAAAAACACCAACTAATTTTTTTCCCATCTTTCAATGCTTTTTTTTTCTTCGTTTTTTTAAGCCGTCGTGGGCCAGAGCCAAAGTAGGAGCAGAGTTCATCCTCGTGGCCCCCAATTAACATTATTACGATCGGTGTGTGGGGTTAAGGAGCATCATTACTGAGGAAACAAAGGCCGCCTGTTCCTGCGGCCCGGGCCGCGTATGCTGCTGTCGTCGCCTAGTCGTCCGCACAGAGGCCTCTCTGAGGCCCACCGTCGCTGCTGAGCCGGTCACCCCCCATCTCCAGCTCCAGCCTCTAGTCGGCCGTGTGGGCCGCCCCCCCCCACGTCCCCCTCCCTCCGGCGTTCAGTCACAGCACAGGACTCGGCCCACTCACTGCTTTATAACAGACGTCGAAAGCGCATCATTTAAATCCCTTTTCACCTTAAAACTTCTTAAATGTCTTATTTGTTGAGAGCCTTACCGTGTATATACATCAGAGGCACTGGTGGATAAAAACTTGAGGTAAGAAGATAATGCATTTTACAATATTACAGTAGGGAATTTTTCCACACAAAAGAAAATGCGACAAATTTTAAGTGAGTTATTTCAAACTTGTTTCAGTTAATCTTGAAAATAGGAGTTACTACCTCCTGTACCTCAGTGGACCAACTGCCTCTGATATATACCAACCGAACATTATATACGATGTGTCTGAGTGTATATATACCCATGGGAGCATGGTGACCCTGACTTTGTCTTTGCCTGAAGTTCTTTATGCATTATTATTATTTTCCTTCCTGAGGCCCTCGAGTAGCCTTCAGCTGTGCTGTAAGTGAGATGCGCCCCCCAGGATTATGACGCTAACCCGTACTCAAGCCTGTCTCCGTATACGCATGGATTTGCTTCACACATTAGCGAGGACTTAATTACACTTTATTAAGCATTTAATTGCTCAGCTCGGCCTTACGCGTCGCCGTTCCTACTCCGCTGTCTGAGAGGCCTCCGTCACTGCCAACAAAATGGAGTGTGGCGTCAGCTTTGCCGATTTCCCAGTGTCATCTACAAATCGTCACCGGGAGCTCCGAGGCGACAGACAGATAATTGCCGTCATTCTGCTTCACGGGGGAGGCCTTAAGTCACCGAGGGTGCCCTGCACAGCCTACACTGTCATTGCCTCCTATGGTCTCGTTAGATTGGCGTTTCTCGACAGTGAGGGGTGTGTCAGTCTCCTGTGCGGGTGCCACATGACCTGAGGTGCGCAAAGGAGGCGATTTGGTTGGGTACAGAGTGCAGGAGACAATTGCGTGCCCTTCTGTCAGAGCCAGAGATCTCTGTATTAGGATAAAATGTAAGAATGTGTTTAAAAAGCACTTTTGACACGCTCCCTTTCTTCTTGCAGTTATGCACCTCCTGGGCCTCAACTGGCAGCTCCAGGAGACGGACGGCTACGCCTTTGAAAACGGACAGGTGAAGTCGGTGTCGACACCAACAAACGCAGTGACGGCGCTCTCCTCCGACGGCGGTAAGGGGGTGCCCGTTCACGCCATGCTGTGTCAGTACCCCCGCGACCTCAGATGTGAATCGGCCGATGCGGGATACATTGTTCTTGGGTGTGTTTGATGTGCAGGAAGGCCACTGAGATGGACAAATATATGAATGGGGGCTATTTTTTAAGAGGGCACATGTAAGGGTGGACGCTTGCAAATTTACTGGTTTCATTTCAAAAGTCCATTGACAAGCAATATTTAACATATCTGCACATATCTTGTGCACTATTTTCTTGTAAGTGTCATCATTTTTTGACTGATTCATTCAACTCTGTCATTTCACTGTTAATTGCAGTTGAGGTCATTGGTTCACAAAGAGATAGAAAACACAAACGTTTGGTGTTTTATGATTTAGCAGAGGTGTCGCTTATGAAAAAACACCTAATGACACTGCTTGTCTGTTAACTTTTTAACTCGGAACAGCTCTTTTAGAGCTATAATTTGGGTTTCAATTTATTACTATTTGAAATTATTTTACTTAAATGTGCTGATTGTTTCTAATGTGATATATATTATTTATGAACCAATGACTGAAATAATGATTTTTGTTATAAGACCAAGAAATTTGCAACATTTTTACTGAAGTGTCCCAAGACATTATGTGATGTCTGTGATATATATATGGTAACACTTTACATTACCTGCACCCTTTATAATGCATTCATACTGTAGAACATTCATAAGCAGCATGTATGCTGTGACATCCTAACATACCTTCAACAGTTTTAATGTCACTGTGTGTGTGTGTGTGTGTGTGTGTGTGTGTGTGTGTGTGTGGCAAAGGTCCTTAGCTGTACTAATTAGTTAATTGCTTAAATCAGAACTTCAGTTTTCATACATGAAGAGGAAACTTTTTTGTTTTTTTCTTTTACGGATTAGTGTGAAATGTAAACAGACCACACATACTGCTAGTTGCATGACTTCACCTCCTTGAGTCAGTAATTTGACACCTTTCATGTCTGTGTGGCAGTACTTGTTTGTTTGCTTGTTCTTGCCATCAGTTTGCTTTCAATTGTTGCAATTCTGGTCCACTCGGCCTGGCAAAATTGCCTGACCTCTTGTCAAATGGGTCGGACATCACGGCCGGATGGTCCAGCCACAGACCCCAGATCAGATCAGGAGCAGGCTGGTCCGAGACGGTTATCTCATTACCTTTAGCCTCCTGCTTGGGCCTGTCATCATCCTAAAAGGTGAACTCATGTCCTACTTCTGGGTGTTTGACAGAGTGAAGGCTCTGCTGTGTGTCTCCTCGACCATTTTATCGTCAGTGTTGAAGAGTTGAGCAGCTCCTTTCTCATGAGAGACGGTTTTGCTATGTGTGACGGTACCAACGGTGTCTATCTACTGTTGAACCATTTTGGGTTCCTGCCAAAAGTGCCAATTTTGTCCTGCCGTTTTGTTCTTCCGGGATACATGCTGTTTTAGCCACCCACTGATATTTAGCTGAAGCTCCATCTTGCAGCTTCACTACTTGTTGCTGAAAAGAAGCATCTTCCACAAAGGAAATTAACATTTTGTAGCTACCTGAGCTATAGCAGAAGGCCAGCTGCATGCAAGAAAATACTCAAGCTGATAAATTAATTTAAATCAAGTATAATAAGCAAATATTCCTTGCTTTTAAGCATCTTGGATGCTATGTTGCTATGAGCAGAAGGATTTGAAATCTCTCAAGACTCACTTCTGAGAATTTAGATTTCAGTGCATAAGTGTTCTCATGCTTAATAATTAATATCCTTCCGGTGAAATCTACAGTAAGTGTTTCGATGTTCAAGAGTAATCCAGAGAATTCTTCAACAGCGCGCTGGTGTTAGACCCAGTTGAGTGCACTTTCCAGTGCCACCACAATGAAATCATCCCTAAACGATGAAGCTTTGGACAGCGTGATGGTGACGCTCCCAAACGGACACACGCTGCTGAACCAGAGAGACGTAGCAGGGCTGCTACAGACCACCAGCTACTAGCTGATGTTTTGGGGAGTTTTTGGATAGATTTAGTATCCTTCACTAATGTAAGTGCTTCCTATTCCAGTTCTCCAGATAATTTCCCCGCAAATCTAAACAAAATACTCTGGTGCATATTAACCAATAAATAGCTAAATGTGAATGTCGCCTCCATTTGCGTGTTTCATTTCACCATTGACTATTGGTTACCAGGAGAGCCAAGCAGCAAGGTCAGGTTAGTCTGTGATGGATGGTGAAGATGTTGATGTGTGATTGTTAATGTCCCTCACCTGCCCTCTCCTCTTACCAGTAGGAGCAAGTAGCCGCATACGGTCATGGATCATCAGGTTTTTTTTAGAAGAGAAATGAAAGATAAAGAAAGTACCTAAAAACATCAAAGCGTCATTTGAATAATTTGGATTAAATGAAGCAGTGGTTTCGTATTGAATTGCTTTAATTTCTGTTTTAGATTTTTCTGATATGTCCTATTCATTTAAATGTTTTATTTTAAATGTCGTTAAATGTCAAATAGTTTACATGATATCTTCTGTTTTTTTTTTTTTTTGAAATTGCAATTATTCTGTGGTATGGTGTCTGGTTTAGGACACAGCAGTCATTATGGTAATAAAAATGGCATGTGTGCCTGCAGCAGAACTCCATTAACTTTGACACTCATTTGACCTGGTAGTTTTCAGTGTGTTGCTGGAAAATATAAAGCCTTCCTGGCCTGTTATTTTTATGTTGTTTACAAACATCGTGGCCGTCTCCAGTGTGTACTGCAGACTGCAGCCAATCCAGCTGTCGACTGTCTTCAGGAAATGACATGCAGGGGTATATCCAATCAGAGACAATGCCGGGGAAAACAAATATGTGTATATACTCAGTAAAACATGCTGTGGAATAGTGGTTCCCGACCAAGTCCCCGGGGGCCCCAGGCAGTCAACGCTTTTGCTCCCTCCCTGCTGACAACACACACCTGTACCAGATACTCGCTGTTCTCGATTGACTGGGAGGGAGCAAAAATGTGGACTGTCTGGGGTCCCTGAGGGCCAGGTTGAAAAACAAGAAGAGAGAGTGATAAGGAGCGTGCACGGATTACAGCGTGTTGCTGCACCCACCACATGACAATCCATCTCAGGGATGAGAACCTGAGTGCAGCCATGTGGCAGGTGATACCTCAGCACCACACCAGTCCAAATGGACCAGTGCGAGTATTTTTTCCAGTGGCTGGAGTGCCAATCCTGCCACCAACCTCCAAGATTTTCCTGCAAGTTGGAGGCCCTGCCTATAGGGCTGGATGTAGATTAAGATCATAGCCAGGACGAAAAACAAGCTATAAAATAATTTAATTTACAGCCATATGTATGTATGTGTGTATATAATTATATTCCAGTGGCATTTCAAAGAAGCTTTGACTTCCTGGGGCCCTAGGGGGCGTCTCTGCACCTGCCTTAATGTGTCACTTCTACTCAGCAGCATCCCATTAATCAGAAACATCTGCGCTGCTCTCCCTGACAATTACATCAGTCACTTATGTATCTTAAGCCCCTAACTGGAGCTTTTCTGCTAGATGCAAATTACTTTCTTCATCATCTTTGTTTTCAGTGCTTAATTGACTTAATTTTAAGTGATCTATGGGTGGTTGGAAATGCACTGTACTTCCAGGAGGTGACATTGCTGTGATAGCGTGGAACTGGTAATGAATGATAAATATGCAGGTGTTTTTGTTTGCGGAGAATAATGCTGTGTGATACTGACTGAATGACGGGGTTGGCACTGGTCACACCAGAGTCCTATGCATCTTTGGATCAACTGGCATGCAGAATGCTAGATCTAAGAACTAATTAATGCTTTAAAGGGAGCATGAATCACAATACTGTAATCCTTCTAATAGAACTAAGTAGAAGACCTTCAGTGGTGCATTGATGCGGCGACTACTCATAACACATGTGGCCCAACCTGATTTTAATGGCCTAGAATAAAGGCGGGATTTATTCATAATTAGATGTGTTCCCGTGACATTTGGTACCATTAAGTAGGGAAAAAGGCCAAGGACTTCAAGCAGCTTAGCTGTATAACATCCTGTATCAATGGCTTAATCAAACTTGTCAAAGTTGCATGTTCCCTAACAGCACCTGGTGTAGATGTTTCGGGTGCTGGAAGAAGACGGCCGCTACGTAGTTATTCAAAACTGCTAACATTCAGTATTTCAAAAGATAACAGGAGGACCTTTTAAAGAGTCCATCTGATTCAACAAGTATTTGTTTAAGGACATCAGTCAGAGGGGTTCTTGGAGGGTGGGTGGGGGAAGTTTTAATGCCTCTTGGAATTTTTTGGGGCCACTTTAGCTCTTCCTTGCACTTCAAAGGGCCCCCGCGCCACTCACCCGCCGTTTCCGCACTCGGTGTCCCCTCTCCAGGGAAGCTCGGCGTGTTCCTGCAGGAGAACAACACCATCGACACGGGGGAGGTGGACGTGGGCCGCAGGGCAGCGCAGGAGGTGCCGCCGGGGGTCTTCTGGCGCTCGCAGCTCTTCATCGACCAGCCGCAGTTCCTCAAGTTCAACATCTCGGTGCAGAGAGCCGCGTTGATCGGCGTCTACGGGAGGAAGGGGCTGCCCCCCTCGCACACGCAGGTATGGAGGAGCCCGGGCCAACCTGGCCAGCTCGCGTGTTCCTGCCGGCTCCTCCAGGCCTCGGAGGGTGGCGGCGGCCGTCGGCCAGGTTCAGTCTCTTCCCCCTCAGGCTGCTCACCTGGTCATTGTCCACAGATTGCTTTTAGGCATCCCACACTGCTCTCGCCCACCATCCGGATGTTTAATCTCACCTTGGCAGAAGTTGTTAACCTTGCCGACAGAGCTGACCCATCTCTATCCCCTACCTTTTCCTTTCCATCATTATAAAGTCCCTGTGAAGGGACCGACTACAGGCACTGCTCTGTACTTACTCTGCAGACTTACTCTGCTCCTATTGACCATCTCGCTCCACCTCAGTCTTTTTGGGGTCCTCTTTATTATTTTTTTATTTAAAAAAAAAATTGAAGAAAACAAAGGCAAGGTAGTTTACCACAAGCTCACCTTTGACTTATAACTATTCACATTCTTCACTCTGGCTGTGGTTGCTAGACTTTGGCTTGTTGCACTTAATTTACAGCACTGTTAATATACATACTTCATATCTGTCGAAATTGTTAATTGTCAAGCTATTATTGAAATCCTTAACGGCAAGGGATTAAACTTCCAAGGTTATTGGCGATACGAAGCTTTGTGTACAAAACAAACAAAATGCGTGATGGAAAGTCACGCAGTACGTGGAATGTTAACTAGCTGAGGACATGTTGTGCTGTCAATACCTGACATCCAGCCTCTTGTGAAGCACTCAAAAAATGAGTTTAATTACAAAGCAAGGGTCAGCTGCTTCCTCTTAGGAAACATGAAGGTATTGATGATCGAGTGTGTTATTGGGTGTGATAAACACGCAAGGTCTCCATTTACTTTCCGAGTTCTGAATGCATGTTTGTTGTTCCCTGATTGAGTTTTTCCATGAAGGGATACGTTTCAGATGTATCTTTCTATAAATGGAATTAATTTTGCCCTTTAGTCCGTCTAGCGTGGTCACTTACCCAGCACAGGGCTGCACTGACAATAAATCTGCATCGCTGTTTATATACTTGCTTGCCTTATAATTACCTCTCCGTGAATGTAACCCGTTTGAGGCGGACTTCTAATCAGCCAGCAGCAATAGGCATTTAAAGCTACTTTGAAAGAGTTCCGCAATTAGCTGTTTATACTCGACTTCCATGTTCATATTATGAAGGAAGGTAACTTCAAAGAAGCTCAGCAACTGTGATCTTATATTAATATTACTATATTACATATCATGTACAGTAATATGGAACAAATCCCAGGATTGTGAAATAATCAAAGCAATAAAAAATAAAGCAATTTTAAAGTTAGAAGGTATTTAATTATGGAACACAGGAGGTAGTGCAGTGGTTAAGGATATGGATTCATAACCTGACGGTTGCAGGTTTATATCCCGCCATGGTATCATTATAAATATCCTGTCTTAAGTAACTCTGGATGGAAGCATCAGCATAGCAAATCTGTAAATCTGATCTGTAGGGTTCTGCAGGTGAAATCTGCATGGAAGAGGTTGTCTCCGATGAAACTCCAGGGTTCGAGTTCAAGCTTAGTGTGAAATAGTTCAAAATATAACAGTGAAGTACATTGTGAAAAATGTTTAAATAATGTATACAACCATAAAGAAAAGGTCAGATGTAAGTGCTTAATCTCTTTGGCTAAATTTCATTTTAAAAGCAAGCAGTTTTTCTCCCCCGTAATGTTTTAAAGATGTCCAGCTGCAGATATACTTAACTTTCCTATATGGAGCTATAACAAAATGGAAGATTATGAAGGAAGCATTACGATGACGTGTCAAGCTTTTGCTTGCGGGTCAGAATGTGCTTTTGATTTGAATAATATGTGAATTTGATCTTGACTGGAACAGTAAAAGCGGCTTGCGGTAGTGGCACCTCCCTTCAGTGGGGGGG
Source organism: Brevimyrus niger (assembly GCA_015164015.2). Lineage (NCBI taxonomy): Eukaryota > Metazoa > Chordata > Actinopteri > Osteoglossiformes > Mormyridae > Brevimyrus > Brevimyrus niger. The sequence goes on from JAABNY020000015.1 coordinate 13,502,812, forward strand.
GGGGGGGGGGTGTTTTAGCGAGCGTAACGGCCAACGGGGTCCTGGCACGGGGACGCCGGCTAGCTGTCGAACAGATCCCCGGCGTGTCCGCGGACGATTGAAGCACCGCTGGCTCTGTGTTGGCAGTACGACTTCGTGGAGCTGCTGGACGGAAGCCGACTCATCGCCAAAGAGAAGCGCGGCCCGGCGGAGCCCGTGGTCGGGGGCAGGGGGGCTCGCTCTATCACCGTCCACGAAGCAGGATTCATCCAATACCTGGACTCCGGCCTCTGGCACTTGGCCTTCTACAACGACGGGAAGAGCGCGGAGCAGGTGTCCTACAACACCATCGTCGTCGGTGAGCACCTGGTCACGTCTGCGTACCGCAGCGCCCCCTCTGGCAGCCCGCGTCACGCGTCACTCACACTGTCGGACTTGCAGAGTTACACTTCAGCCTGTTAAAGGATTCCATGGCATACTTTGAAAGTGAGCTCTTTGGAGATAGAATAAAGATATTTTTGTAGTATATTTATAAATTTGATTGTAACTGAATCTTTTTATTTACTGGTCTATTACCACATGATTAGTAAGAGTTTATGAATAAATAAGGATCAGACCTTGAAGTGAAGTGTTACCTGAGTTTCTTTTGTACCATTTTTGCATGTGTGAAAATGACTTTTAAACAACAGTAGCACATATCATTCATTTTCTGTATGTATATTTAAAGTATATTAATAAAATATTAAGATGTGGTTAATTCATATAGTCAGTGCAGAATATTGGGATTTGCAGTATCGGTTTTTGTGATTAAATATTTGTGATGGAAGTCATGAGGATTTTAGGAATTATTGGTGGGTCTGATTATTGCATGCCCTCAGTCATTCCCTGGTTTAAACTGACTGTTAGTAATCAAATGGCCAGTTGGAAATGGGTAATTTCCCACAGTAATCTCCCTAAAAGCATCCTAAACATTTACAGAATGCTACTTAGAATCCAACATCAGTACATTAAATTTTCACTATTCGGTTTTTATGGTTGAAATTATTACATTATTTTATTTGCCAAAAAAGGGAAAATCTGCATTTGACTTGCACTGCTCAGATCACCTTCAGTAAATATTTAGGGCATGACCTGGTCTCGCGTTTTCAAAATATTCACTGGAGCTTTTCAAGTGAGTACCACACACTGATTAGTAATCAGGGTACCTCAGTACTGCTGAAATGGAATCAGCCATTTGACACTGTCAGCCTTTAAAAAATAATGTGACCTTGCCTGATCTGTCTGCTGAATTATTGCCTAGTCAATGGTCAGAATATTTGAATTAACACTTCACAAAAGCAGCAGTATCAAAAACCTGATCACACTATCTTCTTTGCATGTGTCATGTGATAATTTATTACTTTTTTTGGTGAATATTTTTCAAGGTTGTTTACCTGATTTAACATGTTGGTGCTGTAAATGTATTATGAAAACAATGATTATTTGTATTATAAAAGACTGGAAGATAATAGGCTTTATAAAAGATACATAGGTTACATAGCCGTGGGATTTCTCTTGTTATGGCATATATAGACCTAAATTATTCATGAAATCCATTAAAGTTAATTATAAAGAGTTTTGTTACTTTTTCCAGTTGTCAGCAAAAAAAGATCAGGTTGAGTAAAGTTGATTATTTATGTCACACATGTCACTATGTGGCACTGAATGGATGCTAGATTTCGTAAAGTCAGGTCAAAATATATTGTCATTTTCAGCTATATGATGCATGGGTCATACAGGGAGATGAAATTTCGACATTGTTGGTCTTGGTGCAAAGAATCAGTAAAGGAAACTGTAAGCATTGCAGTGATAAATATCCTCACATTTTCTCTTGTTTCCTTTGTCCATATCGGCGTAGAATCCATCATGGAGTGTCCACACAACTGCCACGGAAATGGAGAGTGTGTGTCTGGAACGTGTCACTGTTTCCCAGGGTTCCTTGGACCTGACTGCTCCAGAGGTTTGCTAACATCGACCATGCGATTGAAATTACCGTCTTATTCGTACCGGGCTGAAGTCGGTTAACTATTTGGTAATGAAGCTGTTTATTGTAGACATATTGAGGAGTGAAAGTCTGTATTAGCTTTGTTTTATTTGTATATAGCTTATTTAATATTATACATATATTTGTATATAATAATAATTATTCAAATCACCATAAAAAAAAATAGGAAATTGGAAGACCTTTCTTTTCCGTAAGGAATATTCAGTTATTCCTTGACCTCCTACTGAAAAGGCATTACAGAATTGCTGGAATTTACTCATACTGGTAATTGTTAATCTATCGACATAATGTACATGCAAATGATTCTGCCCTTTAAATGTTATGTTTACACGTTATGGACGCCATGTTTACCGGCGCTGCTTGACTGTACACATGTTGTGCTCCGCGCAGCTGCCTGCCCCGTGCTGTGCAGCGGGAACGGCCAGTACTCCAGGGGGCGCTGTCAGTGTTTCAGCGGGTGGAAGGGCACCGAATGCGACGTTCCCAACAATCAGTGCGTCGACGTGCATTGCGGGGGACATGGGATCTGCATCATGGGTTCTTGTGTCTGCAATACGGGCTACAAGGGCGACAACTGTGAAGAAAGTAAGTGGAGGTGAAAGGTTAGAGGCAAGTTCCTGGCAGGCTTCTCTCTTTGGTGTGTATAACTGAACTATTTTCGTGCAGAAGACGGTCTAGTCTGAGCCTCACATTCATACAAATGTCTTTTGTCGAACAACTGAGCCAGTTAAATTTCCAGGTAATAATTAATCTCTGTGACTATAAGGAATCCCTACAGCTACCTCTCCCCAAGTGCCAGCGTGTCTTTGGTTATACTGATCAACAAATCTTCTACCTGTATCTAGACTGATATTTCAAATTAACTGTGAAAAACCCTCCTCCAGTTGTTTTTTTATTAATGGGCATCGATTCCTCTGTCTTACTCACTATAGGGTAAATTTATGAATACGCAAGCTTAACTTACCAGAGAGAATTGCTACTTTCAGCTCCATGGAGCCAGTAATTGCTTTGTAATTATTGATGCAGTACTTCCCTTCTACTTGGTGTCTACACTGTGTTTCCTGCAAGACGGAAGGCAGACTGAAAGACTTCTGCATGTTCCAACATGGCACTGCTATATACAGCATACGTTAATACTGGACTTTAAAATTTTTATGTTGGAATATCCAGAATTCAATTTAATTGATTTTGCTGATAGCTAGCCCAGAGCCTAATGCAATCGGCTCAACTGGATTACATTTTCGGGACGTTGACCCGATACGTGTAAAATGTTATTTAGCTGATCATGTAATTAAATCCAATCATCTCTCAACATATTAAAGTGAATTAAGAGAAACAGAATAAGGGTATTTATCTATTTATGTATTTATTTATTGGCGATGCTCCAGATCGAGCGCTCTTTGTGCGTAAGGGAATCCCGCCGGGAGCGGCGCCGCAAAATCGGCAGGTGCACGAAGTGGCACCGGCTCACCTGGGCCAGAGAGCTCGGCTTCTGCTCCGGCACGGGATCCGGCATAACTCAAAGGCCGACAGTATGGGGTCAGCCTCTCCTCTGGAGGAGGGTAGCCACCGGGTTTTCCTGTTGACCTTTCACTATCATTTAAAACATCTGTCATTTAAAATCCTAAAGCGGGCATGTAAATATGGCCACAGGAGTGTGTCAAGCCAAATAATCATTTATTTGCTAAGCGATACAAATAGCCGCCTTCAATAACTGAAATGTCACTATGGTCTTTGTCATCTTAGTTCATTAGGCATCGACTTATTTCACAGTAATCACTCTTAGGACTCCAGAATGTGCCATTTCTGCACACGGTGCTTATTAGTGTTTATTATATACGCAATTATCAAGGCCCGATGAAAAGCAGGATAAAGACGTTTTGATGTAGGAAGACTGGCCAGTAGGGAACAGGGAGACGTAACGCCCTTCTGGTTCCCGCAGTGGACTGCCTGGACCCATCCTGCTCCTCGCACGGCACGTGTCTCCATGGAGAGTGCCACTGCAACCCCGGCTGGGGGGGCGCCAACTGCGAGATCCTGAAGACCATGTGCCCAGATCAGTGCTCTGGCCACGGGACCTACCAGGCCGACAGCGGCACCTGCACCTGCGACAGCAACTGGACCGGTCCCGACTGTTCTGTGGGTAAGTCTGGCTCTTTGCGGATCCTTCCAGATCTGCCAGTCTGACACAGCGCGGTGCTTCCTGGGATCCGTATTGCCAGTTGGCCCAGTGGGTAGCACTTTCACCCTTAGGCTTGGGGGTTGATATCTGCCCCCCCCTCACCCCCATGTGGATTCGCTATGTTTCCCCTGAAGTTGTATAAATTGGTGTCTCTGACTTTCCCTTATTTCGTTGTTGTTTGCGCGCGTGAGCCCAGTTATGGACTGGCATCCCATGCAAGTTCTCATCAGCCTCCCTTCCTGGGATAGGTTCCAGGCTCTATGCAGCCCCGTACTTGATAAGCGGTTATGGATGGATGGACGGATGGTTGAATGGATGAATGGGCGGACAGATGGTTATATTGCCAGTCTAGTAGATGTGGCTCCTATGATCAATTTATAGACATTATAAATCACAAAAGTCCTGAAGTCAAAACATCTGCCGGCTACATCTGTTATTTGCTCCTTTGGGGCGACCCCCTGCTTTGTCATCTCCGTAAAAACACGGGTATTGAAAAGCTGTATGCCGCACTGTATGAAGCAGTATCGATGCAGTGCCCCAGAATGATTGCGGAATTTGGAATTACGTTTCACATGTAGGAACGGGATAGGTTACTCAAGCAGAGGCTTGTGTTATCGGGGACGTGATGACAGGTCTCCTGAGCGTTTCCTTCTTCTGCGTCCTGCCAGTGGAGGTTTTTCTATTAATTAGCCCTGCAATCCACTTCAATTAAACACACTTTAATTAATAAATGCACGGTGCGAATCGACACCGCCCTGCAGGAAGCCGGTGTGCTAAAGGCAGATAAACACCTTTGTACTAATGAAAAATTGATTACATCGATTCCCACGCAGGAAGGGCTCTTTAGAATCAAATGCGCCTCTCTTAGGGACCAGCTAATGCCCCAGAGGACCGAGGTTAATCAGACTGTCCCAACATCTCGCAGTCAAAAAAAAAAAAAGTAAAAAAGGAGGCTCAGAAGGGCATTGAAATTGTCCTTTCAAGGATCAGGAGAGACAAAGAGGCAGCTAAAAAGAAGGTGAATATGTTCAAATGAGCGAATCAGCCTCGGAATGTTCTAGCACGTCTCCGTAATGATTTGCGGGAGGCAGTAATCCTCCATCAGCAGGGGAGGGGTAAGCAGGTTAAGGGGACAGGGAGGGGGCAAGAGCGAGCAGGGTGACATTCTCGTACCGTTAATGGAAACGTGACTTCCAAATTCCTTTTGATTGACGGGTCTTCACCAGCGACCTGTCTGGGGTACTGATGTTAAATTTCTTCGACGTTTCCCCAGTGGGAGTGACCCGTGGATTTCTGACCAGGTCAAAAGTTGGTCTTTGGGGAAGAGTCATGAGATGCCAGTGGATTGCACCCCACCTGTAGATCCAGTAATGATAAATTCACTGCTCCTAACACTGAAAAGGTGGCTGATGTAACCGTTTACATAACAGTGAAATTTTTCTAACTTTTTTTTGCATTTTTTTTTTTATTGCTCCTAAAGTCAAAACCATTGGGCTGATCTAAGATCCTGTGGGATAGCATATACCATTTCAGATGTAAATAATAATAAAGTATCATCACATTGTCTTTTACATTTCAAAACACTGAGAATGTTTGCACAAGAACTGTTGTATTAGTTTGCTGTTATTTTTATTAATTAGGATTTTTTTCTGTGTTTTAATGACACAGATTTTAAATTATTCCATTCATTTTGCATGAGGTGAAAACATGGAGAACTGTGATAGATACAAAGAAATTACCATTTAGGATATTGTATGCTGTTCTGTTAACTGTCAAAATATGTCTAAATGCATGAAGAATTATATATTTCTTGTCTCAGTTTGCATTTACTTTAATTTTGTTGAATGTTACTCGAGAAAATATTTTACTCATTTTAAATTTTCCCTCCCACAGTATTTTTAGTCGTTTTTCTTTTTGACACATTATAAATGTTTCTAATTTATTCCCAAACATTTTCTATCACTATTTTAATTTATTTTTCTATCCAATTTTGCTATCGCCGGTTTCCTGTGACTTTGCACAATTTTAATTTGTGTTCAAATGTTTCCATTCATGATATTTTCCTTTCCCATTTTTATGTTTAGGTATTTCCTGTTACAGTTTTTCCCCCCCCATTTTTTAATTTATGTTCAGATGCATCCAGTTACAGTAGGTTTTTACCCATTTTTGGGTGGGTGTTTTTTTGTGATGTTTTCCTCCCTACTGCAGTAGGGTGCTTTATGCTCTGTCTTGTCTTACTATCTGTCATCAGCTGTAGGGTCATGTCCTAGTGATAATTACGCTTCTGTTTGGGGCCCTATTTTCTTTTTCACATTTATTGGCTCTCTTTAATGTGAAAACTCAATCCTGGATTAGAAGGAATTTGGTCATTTATGACCGAACATCAGTCACAAAATCTATATGCTGTAGTTTTCACTATCATTTGTCATCGTGAGGATGTATTTGGTTGTTTCTCTGTAACTGTTAATAAGTAGCTGGTTTTGCCTACAGTATGTTCAACATGCCATGACGTTCAGCTAGGATTTCTCAGCGTTATTTACCGTCTGTCCCTGCGCAGAGGTGTGCGTCACCGACTGCGGCTCGCACGGCGTGTGCGTGAGCGGCAGCTGCCGCTGCGAGGAGGGCTGGACGGGTCCCGCGTGCGAGCAGAGGGCGTGCCACCCGCGCTGCGCAGAGCACGGCACCTGCAGGGACGGCAAGTGCGAGTGCAGCCAGGGCTGGAACGGGGAGCACTGCACCATCGGTGAGTCTGCCAAGGCCAACCGGATTGTTCTCCACCAGTCGCCCCTAACCGTTTGCATTCAGCCTCTTATGCTCCATCTCGATTCTGGAAAGACCCAAATCCCGCAGGCTGCTGTCAGTTAGCTGGTGGCAAACTGACCCTTTAATCACTATAATAAAGTTTCTGGGCATTTTTTACCTACTGGTCTGTTTTAGGGCCACTGCTAGCTGTGTTATATGGTGAAATATGTCAGTGTACCCGAATACTCCACTTAAACTATGTCTTTGTTTCGTGGGTTGGCCTAGATGGGCATCACATGCAAGAAGGAACCTTATTTGTTCTTTTTGTCTATATGGAATATCTTAGGAAATGCATACTAGCTAGTCTTGGTAGTTGTCTTATTGTCAGGTGTTTAATCAGCTGAATTTATTTGTATGGCTAGAATATATCTTTGTAAGTAAGGTCAAGACCTACGTTTCCATCTTTGTCAACCATAATATAGGTCCCTTCCTCTGGAAGAGACTGCAGGCTGAATCTGATATTTCTATATATATTGTCTTACTGCTAATCTCCTACATATCAGCAAGTCAGACAGTGGCCCATGTAGAAGCTATAGCAAAGGGACCAGCTGAGCTCTTTATCCAAGGACAGAAGCAGGCAGTTTGTTTCCACTGAGCAGCGCCATTGAAACAAAGCGAGAGACTGTTGGCGAACACAAAAGAGTACCTTGTTCGCCCGGTTCGGATTTCACGTTCTGTTACATAGACGGGTATCGGTGTGTGAGTGTGAAGGCATACACCCCGTTCACTAAGCTTCTCTACATTCCGAAGATCATACATTTCCTTTGTGAATATCTAGGAAACATAACTGGGGTTGCCAAGCACCAAGAATGTACCAGAAGGCAGAGGAAGCGTCGCTCGTAGAAACTGGGGGGCATTTGTTCTTTACGTATTTTATTTATTTATTTATTTAGATCTAGGCTCTAGATTTTTTCTTAGCCTATTTCACACTATTTTGCGAGTGGCAGTGCATGTAATTATCATCAAAAGCAATTGATTTAAAAAAAATGTATTTTTGGTGTTTAAACTTTGTGCGACATTAGTTTCTGTTTTTTTCTCCTCAGTTGTTAACCATATGCTGCTTATGAAGCGTTGTCTCTAAAGAAAAAAACAACAACATGCATCATGTAAATTTAATAATGGTTGCTGTTCAGCCTTAGATTAGGGGTGGGAAAAGTCTTTGTTTTGCTTATAGATTTTTTTAAACAGAAAGAGATCAGTATCTTGGGTTAAGAACTAAAGAAACGTCACTGTATGTATGTATTTAATCCCATTTCATGGTTTCCAAAAGGATCTCTAGTTTTATTCTTATTCAGAACTTTTAGAGCTGAATTCATAATCATTCAAAACTGCATGCCTTCCTTGACAAGGCCAGTTATGTGACATTTATTTGTTGTAAAGATTTTTTTCTCTAAACCGAATAGTGAATATTTAAATTTTTTTAAGTGGAAATGTCTTCACCAATCCAGACTTTAATATATTGAATTAATATACATAAAGCTAGTTTGTGTCGATGTAGAAATTAAGTATTTATTCATTTTAGTCATCCGCATAATATAGGAAGGGAGCTGTAGCCTGAACAAATTTTAGGCTTTTAATTCAACAGAAAATGAACTGACTTTCAATTTAGTGCACATTTTTAGAGAGAAAATGCAACAAATAAAATAATTGAATATGTTTTTTCATACAGTTATACAAATCATACATATAATTTGCAGATGTCCTATACAAAAAACTAGTAGCGAATTATTATTATTATTATTATTGTTACAGCAAATTATTGTCGCATAATTTTAAATAGAAGCACTGAAAACGCCTCTCAATCAAAAAAAAAAAAAATTTCAAATCAATGAGATCACAGGCTGCAGCACCTAACGCTTATTTTGGTGACTTATTTGAATTATCTAAAATCTGTTGAAATTTGTTGCTTCTTCATCACAAAGAGAAACCTTTTGAAGTATGATCTTTGATTCTTTGTAGCATTTAATATTTTAAAAATATAATTTCTAATAATGTTTTCATAATAACCTGTAACCTGTCACTTTGATGTTACAGGATGATTTTTCAAGTTCCCACAAATATCTGTGACTGCAATGGAAAAACAAAAGTGACCAAAAATCTTGTATTTAGTTTGGTTACTTATGGTTAAGGTTAGGGCTGGGTATGGGTTAAGGTTGACATGTTGGGATTAGCGATTAGCGTTTTCCCTATAGCAGTGAATGTGTATATATGTAAATGAGTATTACAGTTGTTTGATTATATGACTTAAATTGAATCATAATTATTAAGTGTATTTATTGAACTTTTTAACAAAAATTTTGTAATGTAATTGTAATAGTAGAAGACCATTTGTTTTCCATTACATACCTTCTGCAGTTAATGACTTAACTGAAACATGCATGATTTTTGTGTGGCTACACAGTATTTTAAAAGAATGGATTCCTAATTCAATTTTTTTTTAAATAAATGTCTTGGCCACTTCAATACTTCAGCATGAACATAGTTTTAGGAAAGTAAACAGAATTGTATTTCCAGTGTGTTTCTTAAAGATAATTTAACTGTGTATTTACCTGCAGCTTTAAGGCAATTTAAAAAACAATGATATTCTAAATTGCAATTAAGATACTGTAAATCAGTGTTTGCCATTCTTCACCTGGAAGGAAAAAAACAATTGTGCTTGCTGGATAGTGTGTGTCATTTCTCACCGAATAATATCACTTTCATCATTTGATAATGGTATCCTCACATGAAATAATGAAGCAGTGATGTCTGTATGGGAGCAATTAATTCTCCCCTCTTCCTTGTCTGGGGATCTGAGGAAATGAGAAAATGCATCTTCCCAGCTGCTGGAAAGCGATGGCTTGCGTTGCTGCAGTTCTGCAGTCGCTGCAGTCATGCAGGGGCCCTGCATTGTGTATCTGATTGCATCACAGTCTCCTCACCATCAGAAAGGAACTGGTTTAAAACATCTGACAATGAACAGTAAGCTCACATGCCGAGTGCTCCAGTAAGAGTGAAAATTTCACTAGTAGAAGTATCCTTCTTAGTACATGAGACCAGTAATGATGTCACATGATTGCTGCAGCGACAGCAGAGTTGATTTCTAACTTTTTGAGAAAGCTAGCTCTCTTAAAACGATCATAATACCAAGTTCAAAAGTTTACATAGGAGTGTATTGATACTATATCTTAAACTGAAATACGGTATGATATGCAAACTTCAAAAAACTCTGGTGCATTTGAGGGGAATTATGTTAGAATGTCAAATTCATTCCGGGCTCTTAACTGCATCCCCAGAAAAGCAGGTATGGGGATGGTTTGGTATTATGATCCATTTGGTCAGGTGTTACAGAGAGCTTGGGCAGATAGGAGGCATGGGTGGGGGGGGGGCAGCCTCATTCGTGTGCAATTTCAGGTGCAGAGGAGCTGACTTGCCATGGAAATGAGTTGGACCGAAATATTACCCACTCCATCTACATTATTATAGTATCCATAATGGTGGGCCTGGTTTTAGAATAGAAGCTATTAGCAGTACGGGCCCTGGAGAAGGCATCCCGATGCCATGTGAATCGGCCTGAGATGTAATTAAATTTTCTTTGTAAAAACACCCCTCCAGTTGTCTGTCTTATTAGTCAGCGCGCTGCCGTGTGAATCTCTGGTCTGAAATGTCTCTTCTTTCTCTCTCCTTCTCACTTTTTAAAGCTCACTATCTGGATAAGGTAGTTCAAGGTACTGTGCTTTCGACTCTTTATCGCGGCATGCTCTCCCCCCTCCCCATGCCTTCCTGCGACACACCCGACTTCCTAATGACCTCGCTTGTTTCATTGACTAGAACTCCGGTGTCATGTCATCATTTAACCCGGAATTGCAGAATCTCATGTCCATGCGTGCCACAGCCATTTTTTGCCTAACCCAGCAAATTAGCATCAAGATTTCTTGCAGGACGGGAAGATAATGACTCTGTGATTATGCATTCCTTCAGCAAATCGACCTCCTAATGATTTTGTTTGGAAGCGGCTGAGCTTTAAGTGACCTATATATTGTATATTCATAACTTGCTATTAGTTTCCATCCTCAAACTTGCAGACGACCAAATCAAAATACATCACGATACAAACACATGACAAACAGTCTATCGCAGTTCTGTGCCAGTCTCTGTCTCGCTTTTCTTCCTCTTTGTTTCCTCTTACCTACTCTGTTCTTACATGTCTGTCAGTCTACAGCATCCTTCGGCGAAACGTTATAAGTATTTTAATTTTCTTTCCCCAACTTTCCTCCCCCTCCCCTATAATGGCAGACAAGATAGGATATAAAGGTAATGAAACGAAAGCCCCAAGGGATTGTCACCAACAATCCCTCCCTGATTTCTGTCTTGAAGCACGACATAAACGTGTCTCTGTTTAGTCTATCAATGTTTTATTGTGGTCCTTCCTGGTATCTCATTCTTTGTCCGTCCCAACTGGTCAAACTCACACGCGGCTGTAAGGCTTGTTGGGAGTCCCCTACTGGTCTCGTTCCATCTGTTTGCAGCCTGAACACTGATGTTTGTTAGAATAGATGCTGAGCTGTTTTAGTCACTTCCTGGGCTTTGCATATTACGTCAAGAGGAATGTAATCTGGGCATAAAGTATAGATGTGGAAACAATGAAGGACACGTCCCCCTATACTTTGTGCTTCTCTTCTGAGTCTGGTGTAACTTCACTTGAATGAGAGCTAGATATTATTATCCTCATCCTCCTTTCGGACATAATTGGATTTTATAGAAACCTCCAGGTGTTAAGCAAGCTGCATTTTTGATACAATGAATGTTTTCCAAATTTGCACAATGGGAATAACAGCATCTTTATATTTACATCGAAAACTAAAGTAAATATACCTGGGAGGTTAACAAACACCCTCAGAGTAAACTTTAAAAGATATGTACCCTATGTATTGCTGCGAAATCATATGATTACAGAAATATTATATATATATATATATATATGTAATGGTTAGATCGGATTGGATCATTATACATCATGTATAACACGTAATGAACAAAGGCTGTTAGATTCGGAAAATAAATTCCATTACATTCACGTGAAATTACAGTATATGTGCATTTCTTAAGGCCTGTCTGAAGTTCATGTCAATATATGTCCACCAAATGTTTTTTTGCTTTTGCTTATTTTTTGGAATGAAGATGTTAAAGTTCCCCTTATTTTAGATTCACCCCCTCCACCTCCCCACCCCCC
>JAABNY020000015.1:13515043-13552036 GCA_015164015.2 Brevimyrus niger
CCCCCCCCCTCCCCCCCCCCCCCCCCCGCCTCCCAAGCTGGCCTTCCGCCATTTCACTGCCACCTCTGATTGATGTCTTTGTCTTGACAGAGGGCTGCCCTGGCTTGTGCAACAGCAATGGGAGGTGCACTCTGGACCAGAATGGCTGGCACTGCGTTTGCCAGTCGGGGTGGAGAGGGGCTGGGTGTGACGTTGCCATGGAGACCATCTGCACCGACTCCAAGGACAACGAGGGAGGTAAGGGCGACCCCCCCCCCCCCCCCCCCCCCCCCGCCCCCCCGCCCCCGCCCCCGCCCGCCCCCCCGCCCGGCGGGGCCCTCCCCCGCTGCGCCGCCCTCCCCTCCCCCCCCGGCGGCCCCGGCCGCGCGTGCGGGCCCCCCCCCCCCCCCCCCCGGTCGTGTGGCCTGGCAGCGCTGGACTCGTTTCCCGTGCGTTTGTTGTCATCAGCAATCAACACCTCCCCCAGCTGCTGTGAAAAATGAGGGAAATTGTATTTGTGCCCGAGTAATGCCCAAGATGCCTGTCACCGGCTACACGCGAGACTGTCTGTTGTGGGCCCCGAATAAATATTATCCTGAAACTACTGCATGTATATGACAGCTGGGCACTGATGAGAGAATAAAGGTGGCTTCCTGCAAGACGACTTAGACCGCTTTGATGGTCTCCGACACAGCGCCTTCACAATCAGCAGCAAATCGGAGCCTTTGCGCGTCTCTGCATCACACGTATTTGGTACAACGGCCCCGACCTCATTAACCAGTTGGGATGGAATCGGTCACGTCGACTGAATTTAAAGTCGGTGAGACTGCCATGGTTGCCTAATAGGAGAGTTGAAGGAAAGTGTAACAAACAGTAAATTGTAGCACCTGCGTTGTGACGCTCATCTTTCTTCAGCTCCTCACCTCGCGAGTTCTTGACATGGTTAGTGGTTTTTTTTGGCTCCCCGCCTTTAATCCCATAGGTTTAGCAGGGGAAACAACACTAATGAATATGGACAGGCTGACGGAGGCTCACTAGTCCCTGACTCAGGTCTTCTGCATGAGCAGGCAGCACTTGCCTCATCGCCTTCTCTCATTACACCCCATTTCCTGCCTGTCTCTGAACGCTAACGTGCACCAGCTTGGGATGGATATGGAGGGGGATGGGAACGGGGGGGGTGCGGGGGGGGGGCACATCTCTTTTACCTCTTTTCACTGTAAAATAAACAATGTCCTGGGCATCGCTCACAGCTCTGCGATGCTGTAAGTCGCATGTTTTCACTCGGAGCGTGAGCACGCGATTCCGGAACCCAACCGTCGTGCACCATGACTCTCCACCTTTAAAGAAAGGTGCCCTTTCTCTTTATGCAAATTCCTCTCACCGATGGAGTGGGAGAACCCATCTTAAACTATGCCAAAAAAAAAGAAACTGTGTCCCCTGCCCAGAAAGCAGGCACCTCACAGCACGGAGGGTATCCAGGCGAGCCGTCCGCTTCGAACTCCCAGCTGCGACGTTCTGAGCGAGAAGTGAAGCAAACGAAGAGAACGGAAAATCACTCTTCACATTCCGCGGAGCCGGCGCCCACACCATCGCTCAAGCACACAGGCAACCTATTAGTAAACTTCATGAAAAATGTCCCCTTCAAAGGCAGGCAGCCAAAGCGAGATGTAAGCTCTGATGGATGTCGGCACATAGGTCCGTGAAGTAACATTTCCTCCTGATTTGTTTGCGAAGCGTCAATCACATCGTGATCTTGAGCCCGCCTCCCTCCCAAGGCAGGTGTTAATGAGCTCTTTTTTAAGACCGACGCGCGATCCGTCATTAAATCCTTTTGCGACTTCAGTCTATGTCTTACGTCTGGGAGCAAAAATTGCCACACAGAAGGCGAAACGGCCTGTTGGTCACCGAATTTTGCAGTCGGCCTGGTCTAGGAATATTAAGACATTAACTGGCAGGTCAAAACTGTAACTGTACATTTTTTGTAGCAGTTCTGCACAGATAAATGGGTCGAGGGAACAGCCAGAACCTTCAAGAACCTTTTGGCTACAGTCATTGTTGGTTATCAGTTTTAAAAGGGAGAGTGGACATTGCAAAGCTTCCAGCGCTAAATAAATGACATAATCATCAAAATACATTTTTGCTCACTCCATAACCCTTTTATCTAATATTCTGTTTTGGTTGAAGAACAAATTACTTTTGCTGTCAAAAATATGCAAGCGTGCAGAAAATCAGAGGGGTAAATACCAGCACTGTATCCGGAGACAATGAAGTGTGAACAAAGGACAATATGAATAATAATACGAACTTCCTGTTAACAGTGCTTTGTCTCTGGCACTCTAGATTGTATCATCTTAAATATTTCTCCGTTTTGGGCCGTTGCGGGACAGTGAAACATGCATATGAATATAGCAACATTTATTTACCTACCTTCCACACTACACTGCCAGCACAGGGTTACAATGGGAATCATGTTCAGACTGACTGTATTTCTTTGATTGCAGATGGATTAATTGACTGCATGGACCCTGACTGCTGCTTGCAAAGTTCCTGTGAGAACCAACCCTATTGCCGTGGGTCACCTGACCCCAGTGACATCATCAGCCAGGGTCAGCAACCACCCCCCACACAAGCTGCCCGGTCATTTTATGACCGAATCAGCTTCCTGATGGGGCTTGAGAGCACCCATGTCATATTCGGGGAGAATCCATTCAACAGAAGGTGAGCTACACACGTGTTTGAGTTTGAGTTTGAGCCGTGCTATTCGCAGACAGGACGACAGCGTTGTTTTTTCCAATTATAGCAATGACATCACATGGGTTTTAGCTGTAAAACCCTAATCCTAATATGTATTTGGAAATAATTTATCCTTGTCCACATCTAAACTGTCAAGATCGTATACCTAAAATGATTTGAGAAATTTATATAACGTTATAAATTTATATAACCGTTTTACAAGATTTCTTTTCCAAGAATGGATGGGCCAAGCTACTGAGTACAGTATTTCTCGAGCCAGTACATCAGAGTGAGGACCTTATGTCCGCTGCTCTGTTTAGAAGGTCAGTTATAAGAACACAAACCTCCATTTTGTTCATTACTGTGTAGTGCAGTGGAGACCAGGACTGTGTCTGTGGGTCAGTAATGAACTGATTGGGGCCGTATGGCTGCAGCCTTCCTGCCGAATTCAGCCAGGAAGGAAGCTGTATTTGGCCACTTAATTTTAAAATAGGATTATTAACAGAGTCGTAGACTATAGGTTTTGTGTTGCTTTTCTATGTCATAGACATCTTTTTGTAGACCTTCATATAAAATTTCATGCCCTGTAGTCTAAAACCTTGTTGTTAGCTACTGTCAACGTCAGCATTTTCGCTTATGCACATCTAATTCAAATTAATGTTCAAAATGTGATAATTCTAAAGAAAATAAAGCTGCGGGTTTGGTTTCAAGGAAGAATGTTGTTTTAGCTATTTCCATCAACATAGTTTTCTGTTGTTACGAACTTGAAAGAAGTTAAAACAAAGAATTCTGCTCCAGTTTTATAGTATAAATTGTCTGGAAGTGATATCTGAAGAAGAACCACTGATTTCATATACAATAAAATATGGGAAATTAATAAAATATGGCAACAAAGACAACATTAAAGTATACTTCTAAAAATTGCATGATTAATTGCATGCACCTAAAAGTAAATTCCAGGTGTGCCCTCCCCCCAACACGCACACACACCTTTAAAATTATCCAGACAGGGAGCTGAAAGAGGTTGTTTTTGACATATTTCAAAGTTCTGCTCAGCACAATAAAAACTAAAAGTGGAGTATCATTTTTAATGCAATGTTGTGTCCCATTGCACTACTTAGAGAACAATTTCTGGGGGGGGAATAAATCGCAGTTCTGTTTTTTCTGACCATATGAGTTATTGCTGTGGTTCATTTGTTGAGGCTGTTTTGAGAACCATACCTCACCAGTATATTGGTGCATTTATGTTGCACTGTTGAACACCTCTGCAGGACAGTCGGACAGGTGGAGAGATGCTGGAAGTGTCAGTGAATGCCTTTGTTTTATTGTAGGCAAGGGGAACATAAATTATTAATGCATTTAGGTTATACTGGGTAATTTATTCAGTGTTTACTTTGAGGTCAGCCCATGTCAGGTCAGATAGACTCTGGGAGATTAATGGGAGGGAACCTGCAAAGCTTTTAAGTGGACAAAATCCCTGAAACGAAAATGAAAAATTAGGCACTCTTAAATGGTGCTCGTCGCACCGAGTGTGCAAAGAGTGAAGCCCGAGATGTTAATGACCTGAAAATAAACCAATAAGTAAAGTGAAGTGCCTTCCAGTTGAAGCAATGAAGAGAAATGAATGTTTACAAAACTCTGAATTGAGGAGCTGCAGTGAAATTTGCTACGTTTAGAATATTTCACCTACAGATTTGCCAACATTTGAAAATAACACTACAGTGAATGGTACCTGTAAGGTATTTGGCGAGTGATAAGTCTGGTCATTAGCCATGACGCCATTAATATGGTCGACCTGTGTGTGTTACATAGTGATGGCTATATAAAGTAGCGTGTCCCATCCCGGTACTCGAGAACCCACAGACGGTCTATGTTTCTGCTCCCAACCCAGACAGTCCACATTTTTGCAGTGCAAGTTTTAGCAAAGACATGGACTGCCTGCAGGTTCCTGTGGACCGGATTGGGAAACGCTGTTATAAAGGATGGAGATGCTGATGGAGACATTGTTGTGTTTTGTTTGTCCCACAGCCTTGTGTCCGTCATACGTGGGCAAGTGATGACAGCGGATGGGACTCCTCTCATTGGGGTCAACGTCTCCTTCCTGCACTACCCTACTAATGGCTATACTATCACACGACAGGACGGCATGTACGTGTCTCACTCTTTGGCCCCGCATGGGACCTGTCCTACACCTTCATTCCTACTCCAATCACCTTCACCCATTGTAATAGCATTTACCGAACCCATTTCAGCAGATACTTTGCACCGGGAATGATTTCCTAACAAAGGTAGTATAGTAAGGTATGTGTGCAAGAGGTGCAAATTAAAATTGCTACTTGTTCATGCAACTGTCTTTCATTCCACATTTCATTGCCAAAACACCAGTAACAGAATTAGGGATTTACGGATTATGATTTTGATTTAAAGGGGATTTTGGTTTTAAAAACTGTTTAAATGCATTGAATCTGCAAAAACCATGTACACAGCAGCTATTTTTGAAAAAGAGACCCAGTGGTATTGGATGAAAAAGCTTATTTCTGTTTTTTTTTTATAAGGAATTGCAACACTCATTTCTCTTGAAATGAATTTTGATGCTTAGCGAATGAATGTGTTGAACAAAAAGGGGATGGATCACACAAGGCAAAAGCTTAGAGACAAGCAGTGGTCTTATAAAGAGTAAGCGGATATGGACGCACGGGGTGCGGGTGGGGCTCCTGGTGGGGGCGAGCCGAGGGTCCAGCAGAAGTCGCTCCATGTGGAACAAACAGCAGATCACATGGCACAAGCTTGGGAGGTCATCTTCAGTGGAGCTCAGCTTCCAGCATGTAGACGGTGGTATGGCCGTTTCCAGTCGGCAGCAGGGCTAGGCTATCACGTGGTTTTCACACTGATGCTACCCTTTAAAGAGAAGGTTTGGGAATGGATGGTACCTATATTGTGAGACGACAGTATGTGTTCATGGGGTTGGGAAGTTCAGGGCTGACTTGGTTCCTATCGATTATGAAATCGCACCTGCACCCTTGCTACCTTTTGGCATACCAGGGCTCTGCAGCCTGGTAAACACTTCATGCTGCTTAAAGCCACCCCTAAGATCCCAGCTAGTTGCTTCATCTTTGTATGTCAAAAGCAATATTCTCGGGCTAATGGGGCTAATGGAACCTGGATGCATAAATGTATGGCTGCATTGTCTTGGCGGCCCATTTAGGAGCTGAAGTGTTCTGTGAGGGAGAAAGATTGCCTGAAAGAAAGTATCAAGAGGGGACAAAAAGGTCTGGAAATTGATCATAAAAATAAATCCCAATAGCATCATGCCCACTTGTAAGGTTTAGAAATAGTTACTCTTAATCTTAAGAGGCTGTGCTCAAAAATCAAAAGCGGACAAAAGCTGGACTGGTGAATGCCGGGAAATTAATCCAGTAAAATATAATCTTTAATTGGTAACAGGTTTGACCTTTTGGCCAATGGCGGAGCCTCACTGACCCTCAGCTTCGAGCGAGCCCCCTTCCTCACACAATACCGCACCGTCTGGATTCCCTGGAATGTGTTCCACGTGATGGACACCCTGGTGATGAAGAAAGAGGAGAACGACATCCCCAGCTGCGACCTTAGTGGTTTTGTGCGACCCAGCCCCTCCATTGTGTCCTCCCCACTCTCCACCTTCTTCAGGTCCTCCCCCAAGGACAGCCCCATCCTG
This sequence comes from Brevimyrus niger, assembly GCA_015164015.2. Taxonomy (NCBI): domain Eukaryota; kingdom Metazoa; phylum Chordata; class Actinopteri; order Osteoglossiformes; family Mormyridae; genus Brevimyrus; species Brevimyrus niger. The sequence continues at coordinate 13,521,450 of JAABNY020000015.1, forward strand.
CCGGAGACACAGGTCAGCACCTCCTTCAAGAAGCTGCACCCACAAAGGGAGGGTTCTGCATAGGACACTAAAATGAGTATGGATCACTATTACATTTAAGGACAGGGCAGCTAATGCTAAAGCGAACGTTAACATACGAAAAAGAAAAATGATGTTTTTATTATATGGCCATACCAATTCTATGTTTACAGGTGCTGAAATAGATTTTATTTTCTTATTTAATATGACTTGTTCTGAGCCCATTTAAAATTCTCTGGATAGTATAGTAATCATTTTCCTGGCTAAGCTCTCATCTACGGTAAAACTCGGCTGTAGAATTTCTTAATGGCTGTTAGCCATTACTTCCATCTCAGATAGCTACACTAGTGTTTTAGGGCTTCAATTTCCCCATCATCAAAAGGGAAGGGACCTCAGTAATCGTCCTGGAAAAGCCATCCTTCGCAGAATATTATTCCCAGATGTGCTGTATTACTGTGATCACAATCATTTTGTTATCAGTTAAGTTTTCCTCTCCCATCATTTTGATTTAACGTGACTCAAGTTGTTGCCACTCTTATTCCAGGAGTAAAGCTATTTAAAGTGCTCAAATATGAACAAGTCTGTTTAGATCAGCTAAACAAATAGCCCTTTTGTTTTGTCATGTAGATGATTATGACCCTTGACTTTTGTCTGAAGTAGTGAAGTACTTTTATTTCTAAAAATGCAGTGAAATTCATAAAATGATAAAAAATTTTGTAAGTCAGCTGAGTACACCTCATATTCACACGGGGCAAAGACATCTTCCATCCATCCATCTAATAACTTTTATTATTAAGGCAAACAAACTGTGAACAGGTTTCTATTCCATTGCAGAGCACATACACAAATACTCACACTCTATGAGAGATTTACATATGTCAGTTAACCCAATTGCAAGCTTCCTGGACTGTGGGAGGAAACCGTTTGGAGATGGGGGGGACATGGAGACTCCACACATACAGAGCTGATGGGAGATTCGAACCCTAGAGTTGTGAAGCGTAAGTGCCGTTCCTGAGCCACCAAGCCACCAGACATAGTTCATGAAAAGTTCAAGTCTGATGGGTTTAAATTTGACCGGGTCCTGGTAACGGTTGACTGCTATTATAAGTTTTCGGATTAAGTAAGGGCTGACGATGAACTTCACACAATTTTTGCCACAGCATTCATTCTTGGGAAGTACGATCTTTACAGAACCTGGAGCTACAACAATCCCAGAGGTCATAATGCAATATAATGCTTGAATGAGAGGGAATTATCATTCTTTCTCAAACAAACGTTGAACTTGAGAATGTTATAAAACGTTCTTTTATTTTTCCTCTGTAAACTGCATTTTCAAAAACCATTACGATACCCCCAGAGGTCAGTAGAGAGTGTAAGGTAGTAATAGAGCTTTTTTATGTCTCTGAATTATGCCAGAGGGACCTGAGTGTTAGCATAGCATGTGTAATTACTGCATTTGACTGGAATCTGAGAAGGAGACACAGAACGTCCCATTATTTTTGCTCTCCCTTGAAAATGCATGTTTGGAGAAAAAGACACGAAAGCGTAGTAATAAAGGTTTGTCTGCTGTGATTGTAATGACAGTTTGATGAATGGCAATTGCAATTTTGGTCTTACCAATTGTGACCCCCCACTACAGTATTTTTTTCATAATCGGACGGCCCCTGCCTGGGTCTGTAGGCGTGCAAGGTGGACTATAGTGGCTTTTTTTTGTTGTTGTTGGATTTGTAAATACCTCACTGGTGTCTGACAAAATGCCCAAGGTAAGTGCATCTGTTTAAATGGCATTAGGGGAAAAAAAAACTTAATCTACTGTTGAAAAAATATACTAATAGTATGGTTGCTTTTGGGGAAACTTAATTACACTATTAAGTATTTCCAAGCTGGATGAGGTGTGACACAGGGGAGAATGCTGTCTTTTTCTGACATTTACAGTAGGAAAACCTGTCATCTGGAACATTTAATTCTGGTTTTTAAATGGATAATATGTTCATGTTCATATCTCTGTATTCAATTATTTCTGTATTTAAAAAAAGTTGTCTGAGTAACCTAGAATACAGTACGTGTATTAGTGCAGTGTTACTGATAAGCGTTGAGAGTACATATTCAGACACTTGATAAACAGTTATGGCACTAAGACATAAGTGAGGGAAGGAGGTAGAAATCCAGTTACAGATGGACATGAAAGACGGTAAATCCTCTCCAGTTAGTTCTCTCTGAAGCGACTGGTCTCTCGGGAATTAGGATTTGAGTTCCCCTAAACTAACACTTGGGAGTCTGCTTTGAATTCAAGGTGCTTCAGGAGGAAACTGCCATCCCAGGAAGTGACCTCAACCTCTTCTACCTAAGCTCCCGGTCGGCCGGCTACAAACCCATCCTTAAAGTGACCATGACCCAGGCCAGCATCCCCTTCAACCTGATGAAGGTCCATCTCATGGTGGCTGTAGTAGGCCGACTCTTCCAGAAGTGGTTCCCGGCAACTCCTGACCTGTCCTACACCTTCATATGGGACAAAACAGATGCCTATAATCAGAAGGTCTACGGCTTGTCGGAAGCAGTAGGTGAGGCATGGAATTCCGCACATTCATCTTTGTGTTTTTTGAAAAAAATAAAAATTAATTAAAAAAATAATTCTATATATATAATAAGTACCTCGGTTTTGAAGTACCAAAAAAGAAACAAACATAAATTGCTTCTTTTTTTCTATATTAAACGGTGGTTTACTGAACGAAGTATGACTGTCTTTCTAAAATTAGAAGTCTGTCGATGCTGCTGCAACCTGCTAATGAAAAACTAAAATTTACTTGAAAGTAAATCAAAATAAATATTCTCTCAAGTAAAAAAAAAATCAAACGAATATCCTTTAAGGTGCAGCATTAAAAATACCTGTGCTGCACTTGTATTCACATTAACAGCTTCCACTGGAACAAGAACGATTGTGCTGAAAGTCATTTCACTGCCACAGCCTTTTTTACATAATCCCATATTCATTGTTCACCTGATAGTGAAGAGAGCTGCTATTGTAACGCTAAGTGAAATACTTAGCATTTCAAAAGTTAAGAGCAAAGGTTATACCATTTCACATGGCTTAGTAGCTCTTAGTTTAATGCTGTTGTTTAAAGAGCATCACAGAAAAGTCGGTAAAATACAATTTATATAACAGTCATGTTAAGGTGGAAATAACTCTTAATAAATGAATTCTTACATTACACATAAATGTTGACAGATCCTGTGCAGTAAGTGGAAATGAGCTTTTTTTATTAGGGTCCTGGCATGTAGATAACCACCACATTTTAATTTCATTCTTCTTAACTTTATTCAGCTTCATTTCCATTAGATTACATCAGTTGATTCATTATTGGAGCCTCAGCGTTCGTATCGATCTGCCGCCGTCCCAAAGCCGAGCGAGGGAAGAAGTTCATTTGCGGAAATATCTTGAGAAAGAGTGAAGCTCATGCTGGAAAGTGACCTGCAGAGATTATTTAGAAGTTGAAGTTATGAGAAAGCCGGCGTCTTCGATCATGTTCTTGCTTGCGTACGGTATACAGAAGTCTGAGTGGTATTGATCATCTGATGTCGTTTCTTTTTCCTTTCTCCCAGTGTCTGTCGGATTTGAATACGAGTCTTGTCTGGATTTGATTCTCTGGGAAAAAAGAACAGCTCTTTTACAAGGATATGAATTGGATGCTTCCAATATGGGTGGATGGACGTTGGACAAGCACCATGTGTTGGATGTACAGAATGGTGAGGAAATTAAACAATGATTATCCTTGTCCTGTATAATGTATGTAACTTTAATGAAAAATTATGACAGTGTGTTTAAATTATTATTAATATGAAATATGGCTGTTCCCAGTACAACTGTTCATTGTATAATTCAGAATTTTTTTCTCAGATTCTCGGATCTTGACAGTTCGCATTTATGATTACAAGAGACCAGTAATGTGAACACATCTGACCTCTGAAACAGCATGCTTGCATACATTGGTTCTTTATTTTGCTTTGGAATTGTAGCCTTGATTGTTTGTGGCCATGCTTGTTTGAAAGGCTACGTGATTTTGATAGGTTCCTTCCAGTTTGGCTTGAATTGATTAATTGCCCCAAATAACTAGTAAATCGGCAACTTTGACATCGCTCCACTGACTGTTGTCACAGTTGTAGCTCTCCTCCATTGTTGTTCTGCTGTGATGTTGGCGCCGGCTGATGATGACACTACTTTAAACCTAACATTCTGATTCATGTCACATGGGCACGAATCAAATACGTATCCAATCTAGGACCACATATGAAAGTGATTCAAATCCGATTAGAAAAGATCGAATTTCTGTGTCCACAGAGCCTTAAAAAAATCAGATCTGTGTCACATTAAGGCAAAAAAAAAAAAATTATCAAATTTGAGTCACTTCAACCTGGGAATGTGAATGTAGCCTGTGTTTATTAAATAAATGCTGTTCCTGAGTGGGAGGCCCGTAAATGAGAGGGACGTTTGTAAATATGTTGATTCATACTTAAAAGCGAAGGCATCGCTCATGTCACCCAACACCGTTAGAGCATCGATCTGATCTGTACATTACATTTGGGACGCTAGTTTGACAGGCAGAGCCTCCTCAGAATGATGGCCGCCTAATTGAGTGAGCAAAGTGGTTAGCTGGAGTGACAAGTCGTATGAGGCAGAGGAATCCCTCTCGGTGGGGGCGACGGCGGACAAGTGACGGGCGGCTGTGCCGTCGCCCTGAAGTGCCGCGGTAAATATTCAGATGAAGATGAAACATTGTTTGTAATAACAGTGGAAAGTTGTGGAGCAGACTCTGAAAGTAATGACTGAATATATCAGCGGAGGGAATGTGGTATGCTAAGGGGATGTGATATGCTGGCTCGGGTGATTTCAGTGGACGGAGCCTCAGTACTCTGCTATTTGTTCTGGTATATGGTCAGATCACAAAGCGTTGAGCTCTCCGCAGACCGGAAGGCTCCGGAAATTGCTTAACCCTGCTTTTCTCTTCCTTTGTAAATACACACAGTGCCGGGTATCTGGACACAAAGGGACAAAGGTAACGAACATATAATTATACATTTGGCTGTCGGCTATAATAGTCCTCAAGCAGTGTTTCGTCGAAGCGGACCGGGCCTGCTTTGAGGCTGCCGTCTTTTGTGGAGTGATGTTAAGCCCGTGCTTACCTCTGTGACTTAGTGCCAGCTGTCTTGGTGAATTTGTGACCCTTTAATCTCGGGGCTTGCTGAAGCGGGTCAGGCCGGCTCTTCCTCAGTGTCTGTCTCCCATTCCCGTTTAACCCTTCGGTGGATAGTGTTAAATTAAGGATTCCTCTCATTTTTCGGTGTGGCTAGCTAAACGCTCATCGGAGGGCACGGACCAGTGTTTTAGAATAATTGGATCTGAGCTGACTAAGCACAATAGCCCTTTCCTTCATTACACGCCCCATCTGTCCGTCAGAGGCCTTTGTGGTATTATCGCACCTGGGAGTATGAGCTCCATACAGAGGCCCCTTCATCTACCAAGCAGAGGTCTGACAGCTACCATTGTCAGGAAATGCATTGCTAGAACCACGACTGAGGCTGCGATTTCTGTACTCGTTCTTATTTTTCCGTGTTGGGCATCAAAATAAACTATTATCTTGTGATATTAGTTTTCCCTCCAAATAGCTGATGATGCATCGCACATCATTAAACTTTGCAATTGTAGAACACCCGACTTAACACGACCCATTAAATGAACCACTGTTGAGTTAATAGATATCTTATCCCAACAGCCTTTTGCTTAGATTATCTCTAATACACTGCTCAGTTTCAATAAATGACACCAGGTTAACAAGAAAAAGAACTGACCAGCCAGGGTTAACAAAAAAAAAAAAAAAAACTGACCGGCCAAGGTACCGGAAACCAGTTTGCAACCAAAATCACTCCTAGAATGTGGTATTTTTACGATAAGACCATTTGTCTTAGCTACTCCAAATACAGTACGTTGACAGAGAGATTAAAGCTGTGTTGCTGAGCACCTGTTACTGTGACAGTACACAAGTTCAGAGTATATTATCATAGGGACTATAAAGCATTGTAGGTGTTTTCCTTTTGATCACACTTCCTTACCTTCTGTAACGGTACCTGTCCAGTACCTGCCCTCTCAGGTATCCTGTTGGATAATCTCATTTCTATAGCCACCCAGAGCAAAAAACAGCGAGAAATTTGATTGTGCGCTTATTTAAACGTCAGCTTTTTGCTGTGCTCGTAGATCTATAGAGCGGGGGCATGATGAATATTATCAGACATTTATTTATCCATTGCATCATTTGTTACCCATTGGGATCTGTTGTTTTCAAGTAGTGTGTCACAGATCTTGAAAAAGCCGTCACGTGCTAAAGGTGCGAACGTCTTTGAATTTCTGCAGCAGAATAAAGCACAGATTGTATAGATCATGGAGATCATAGTCTGCTCAACAAGTCCCCCCTCCCCCATTAATCATCAATGCAAACCCACCTCTCAAAATGGCGCTACTACACTATGGAAGATATAATCTGATACGATAGGCAGGAAATAAGACAGCCAGTCATGTGACACGATGACCCCAGTCCCTTCCAGTTGGTACTTTCTGTGTTGTCTGATGTCTGCTATCTGAGGGCTCCCTACAGTGGGCGTCTTAAAAACGGAGTCATTTATCCGCACCCTCCTGCAGGTGCTGTAATGCCTTTCCACTCCTTGACGGTCGACCCCCACCACTTCTCGAGCGGCACCAGATAAGGCAACCTGCTGCCCCTTTTACATAAAAGCTACCGCCATCATCATCTTATATCCTGCGCCGCTGCAAATTGTCTTGTGTCAACAGGGGAGTTGGCCCAGAGCTAAATGTTAATCTTTAAAACAACATCTTTGGCTAATCCCAACGAAGTCTGTCTTGGGGGGCTCCTCAACATAATCGAATTGGCTTTCTTGTCTCTGTTATACACCCTCGACAGGGTCGGAGGTGAAGGAGGAATACCTGTGTCAGTGAAGTCCTGAATCCTGAGGGGGTGGGGGGGGGGTGTTCTGTGAGTGTTTCAGTTGTAGAACCTTTATTTTTCTGGCAACTCTGTTCTCCGTGATCCTGCACCGTTTTTTCCACAAAATATTATGTTATCTGCTTTGCTCAGGGACACAATTTGTTGATAACATTTACATTTATTTATTTATTTGTTTGTTTATTTATTTAATTTACTTTCTTATTTATCGGATACTTTTGTGCAAAACAGCGTAGGAGTGAGCCCTCATAAGTAACAATGCTTCCCCTTGAATGATACCTCCGCATCTTCTGTTGAGCCCGTGTTATCTTCCCCACCCCGAGACGCTGCTTAAGATCGGTCCAGGCGAGCTTCTTCGAGGCAACAAAAGCTCGGGCAGGGTACTTAATGTCGGGAAGCCTGGTGGAAGGGCCGTTACGCTCCGGCGTGTTCTGAAAGCGAGCCATGGAAAACTTCACTGGAACTCTGTGCCAAAGGAGCAGAGTGTGTTTTTGTGAGGAGAGTCAGCATATGGACGTGTGATATTCCATTAAGTGTTGAAAAGGACAAGTATAGGAGAGACGTTTATGTGAATTAAAGCTTTTTAGGTGGAATACAGATATGCTTTGCATTTACAGTTTATTATGAAGGTGGAGTTATCAGCCCAATATCCAGACTTATTAACCATTTGAGGTTTTCAGATAATGTGGAATTAAATCTTTCTCAAGCATGCCTTTGCCATTACAGTGAAGAAGAACAGGAACGCTGAATACATGGGGTCAGATATGTCTTGAAATAGACTTCCGGCTCTGCCAAATGTCACACTGTTTCTGATAATACCATGCTGGATTCAGTTTAGTGCACCGTTACACTCAAGCATCCGCTGCCCCACCCAGGTCAACAGAGCCGCTGTTATGCTGGGGGGGTATAAGAGGAGGCTTCTTTCAGTGAGAGGGTCTGCCTGAAAGCCGTAAATCACCCGCAAATTAAATTGAATTGAATTTAGTTAGTCAGCGCAGTCATTCCCACGCACCCCAAGTCGCAGCTTATTTACATTCTGCTCCTGTCTGCTTGGTCACCCTCTGATATTTCAGTAATTCCATCATCGGGAGTGACGAGAATGTGCTTTATGCTAAATTGGTCGTGGAGAGCTTTTTCCTCCTCCTCTATGTTTATATATTTTTTTTTTTCTATTTTATCTAAGGGTGGTACTGTGGGCACATTCGCCACACCTGTGTCAGCCATATGCATTATTTATTAGATTAATTGCTGTTTGTATTTGTAATTTGGATCTCGGGAACAAAGGCACCTTATTTACGAGGCACTCCAGAGCGGGAACTTTGAAAGTCAAGACGGAAGTCGTCGGGGTCACACGTCGTGCTCCGTCACTGTTCTCAACAATGCCTGGGACCCATCTGTCTTTGTCAGCCAACACTCGGGAAAAGCGCAACGTCTAGATGTCTCACCGCTACTTATGACCGCGTCTTCATTTGTGTCCTTCAATCAATTAATTGGTGAATAAACTTAATCGGAAAGGAGCCAGCTGGCTCCCAGCTACATGTGTTTTTAAGTATATTGAGATTTATGGTGACATAAAAGCAGTGGAGGACTAGACCTCTTTTTCCCCAGTCATACACTGAAAGGGTCTGCATGCCATCATTGATCTTTCGAGTAATTAGGACAGAGACTGTGTTGGAATTCCAGTGTTGCCTATTCTGAATAATTTAAAACACACAGCATGTAATCGCCCTTTGAAATTCTTCTTTGAAGCCCCCTAAAATAACTTGTATTTGCACAGCACTTAAATATTTATCCGTAATCACTCGAGCCCTTTGTGCGCTCCAGTTAAAAGAATATTTCATTGATTTCACCCATCAGCAGCATTTTTGCGACTCGCATGTTGGTCTTCCTTCGAGTGATGGCGGGTGAGGGACGAACGTCGGAGAAGAAGGCGTGGACGAACAGCGCTGTGAGCCTGCGTACAATCTGTAGCCGATTGTCTGTTGTGCTATGTGGCTTTTCTTTTTGCTCATAGTTCTGGAAGATCGCCCATTGCACATTAGCGCGGAGAAAAGACCTTCGCCAGCCACAGTAATGAAGTCGAATCAAATACGGCTTTCCTTTGGTTTCCTGTGCAGCACTGTGTTTCACGTGGTTTAATGATCTGTCTTATAGGTTACTTTCCTTTATCTTGTTTTGTTTCTGTAATGAAGGATTCTTAGATCTTGAATTAATTATACACATTTCTTAATGGTATAATTGATCATCCTTGTGCTAATTTAGTGTCTGAGTGCTGTACATTGCTTTTTGTTGGTATAGTGGTGTAGTGCCCATCTCAACATAGTCACTTTACAGCGCTTAACAAAGATTCAATAGAAGCAGCTTCATAAATGCATGACTGTGTGTTGTCCAGTGCAGAAACCTGAGTGAAAGTGCCAGAAGATGGTCTGCTCAAGGAAACTCCTGCCGTATTTGTGAGAAGTAAAAGAAAGAAAGATAACACCTAGGGGTCCAAGGCCAACGGGCTTTGCAAGCCCTCAGGCGCTCTAACCTCATATGAGTCAGACATAAGCGAGCAGGACTCGTTGGAAGTAGAGTTCAAAGTGGAACAGTGATCTTCTGGCCAGGCCTCTGTTAGGGCAGCCTTGTTAAGGTCAGCAAGTCAGCCTGTGGTGTCACAGTATTGTGAGTTCAGTGAAGGCTCCATGCTTTGCAGCTCTTGATCAGCTGACATTTGCTGCAGGCACAGACTCCTACTCAGTCATGGGGAACAGGGAACATTCTCTGCTTATTTCTAAAAGTGCTCTTTAACAGGTAGTCATTGTGATGGCATCCAGAATAAACATCATCAAGCTTCAAATCCTTGACACAGTCTCCTTAAGATAAATATCAAAGCGCACGTATCATTTCAAATCAAGTCTTCACCTGTGCACTCTTAAAAAATGTACTTATCTGAACTTTATTACCATGCCATTTACCTTTCCATAATTCATTCCAGGCAGCCAAACCATAAATGTATGAGGTTGATATGTAGGGGTCTTTTTGGAGGGAGGGGTTGTTCTGAGAGGGTTATGTAATCTGTGAAGGATAAGGATTCATTATGGTTGTCTTCAAACAAAGTGGAGTTTCACAGTTGAAGGTGACTTCCCTTTTTTTTTAATATGTGCCGATGCCATTTGTACTCGTCGTGCATACTGTTGTGCATGCACCTTGAAATAAATCTGTGGAATGAGGTAGAAAATTATAAGGACAGTCCCTTTGATAAGAACGTCCTAAAAGGAAAATATGACACTGGTTTAAATATCAATTTTATTAATGTAATGGTGAGTAGAGATGTTGTTACCTGCAAAAGCGATGCAGTTTCACTTTGCATAACATACTCCTGGGGAGTATTTTATAAAGAACTTACACTGGATTTCAAGTCATTTTTTCAGTGACATCCAAGGATAGATGTAAAAGAGACATGACCAAACACAACTGCATTATATGGTGCTCAATACAGCTCTTGTGGTCTTTCGCATTACAATAAAGATAACCACTTATTGCCTGTATGCATCAGAAACAGGATATTGTTCTTTTAGTATGACCTGGAAGGTCTTGTATATGCAAGTAATTTTTAGTCAACAAAACAGTGTTTCCCCTAGGTTTACAGCTTTGGGGGGACTTCTGTTGTGATGTGGTGCTATATAGAAAATTAAATTAAATTAAATTAACTTGACCTTCAAGGGGGGTGGGGGCACCCACCAAATATAATGGTATTGAAATATTCTTCAATTAAAGAAAACCAGTTAGTGTTTAGCGGCATTCTAAATTGCCCTTGTTGTAGAGTTTCTACAATTGTGCATCATTCTTTGGAATAATGTTATTTTTCCAGCCTGTGGGCTGTGTTTCATCTAGCAGCCGAATCACGGAGAGGATTTTCTTGTGAAAATTACTGTCAGGGATACAAATTGAAACTGATCGAGTAATCAAATAAGCAAGGCTGCAGTAGAACTCCTATTTCCTTAAGCAAGACTTTGTCTTCAAGAGAAACTCCCACAACAGTGACTTGGTACAAATACATGTTCTGGTGATTACAGATTTTTCTACAAATTTGGAAATGTTGTCCTCAGGAATTCCTTTCATTTACTTCATAAAGACATTCTCTCAGTTTTGAAAATGTTTGCAATGTTTTGGAAGCAAGAGCTATTTTATTATGGTGTTCAGGCAACTTGAAACCGTAAACATATGTATATTTTTAACCCGTTTTGAAAAATATTTATGAACAATTGGTTCATTGCAGACACAAGTATTATTATTTTAAATTTGAACCTGCTTGCATTATAAAAATCTATCAAATTCCTTGAGGATAAAGACAGTCTAATCAGACCAAAACACTGCAGAAAATAAATACATTGATATGTCAAGTTAACTTTGCACGTAACCTAAGTACAGATCATTTTGTATTTCTATGCAAATCATTTTACAAATTCTACATTATTTATATCTAGTGGTGTGCTATTTTGAATGTCAAACTTGTCAAAGTGATGATTGCTCATAAAAAGCTGACAAGATACATTTCACTGTCATTGAATTTTAATGCTCTGTTCAGATGGTCGGACCACTTTATATCAGATTGTTTTGGCATAATTTTTATACCGCCTGTCTGGGGGTCATCTGAAGAGATTTTATGAGAAAATCAAGTTTATATGCTTTTCCCCCCCCCCAATATTAATTGGTTGGCTGTGGTAAGAATTTTGAAATGTGTAATTCTCACCCAACAAACAAAACTTCTGAGTATTCAGAAAGTATGCGCTATCTCGACAAAAACTGAAACCTGCTCAGTGTAGTAATCCTAACTAAAGTGTATTTAGTAGTAATGAACCATTTGCTGTATTTTTTAGCCCCACTAGATGGTGCTCTTGGTTTGCTTTGGGACATGTTATGAGCCCTTTACTGAGCAGAGAGCACCATCTAGTTGGGTCAGAAATTAAAGCAAATTGTTAATGAGCCTTCTATTGGCCTTCTTTAGCATTCGGTTTGTTATGTGTATTTTCGCAGCATTTGGCCACTTGACAAATTGATTCTAAACGCCATCAGCAAAAGAAAAAGAACGACTGAATCACACTTTTTTCAAATTAAATGTATTTTTGTTTTTATTTGTTTGTTTTTTCCCCAGGTATTGTGTACAAGGGGAGTGGGGAAAACCAGTTCATTTCCCAGCAGCCTCCGGTGATTAACACCATCATGGGGAACGGCCGTCGCCGCAGCATCTCCTGCCCCAGCTGCAACGGCCAGGCAGACGGCAACAAGCTGCTCGCCCCCGTGGCCTTGGCCTGTGGCATCGACGGCAGCCTCTTTGTCGGGGACTTCAACTACATCCGACGCATCTTCCCCTCTGGGAATGTCACCAGCGTCATGGAGCTCAGGTTGGTTGCTGACTAGCTGAAGCTGACCTTTTTATAATGACCCCGGGGGATTTCCCTTGTCCTGTTGTCTTTATCACCCGACCCTAGTGAGACTTTATGCCTGGTAAGATTAATTATTTCTGATAATTCTGGAAGAATCCTGTGTTGCTTTATCACCAGCAAACAAGACAACTCTGTCTATTATAAAGGTCTTTTACATTTGTTTCATACAAACTATAAATTGTATTGGTAAATGTTTTTCTTCTCGTAATATTCAAGCCTTAAATTGTACATCGCGATTGTCCCAGAAATAATAACAATTTAATTTGTGTGGAAATGGTCAGTCCCCTATAAGCACTGCTTGCTGTTAATGGGAAAGTGGGAGAGATCGGTTTTATTCCTGACCTTCCCCAAACACTTTCTTTGCCTGCGCTGTATTCAGCCCCTTTCCAAAACCTTTCATTAGCATTTTGTTAATGTCAGGTTGTCACTGCTGTAGTACTCATTACAAACTAGCAATTTACAAACTACCTGGAACTAGATTAAGAGGATGCAAAACAAGTGTTGAGCTAAATATACCCTTCTTTGCTATCAACTGCGTGCTCCTTTTTAATAAATAGTTTCAGTTTTGCTGCAGCAAAATAAGGAAAAAATACTTAATTTAAGATTTAGCCTTCTATTTCACTTACAAATTCACTTAGTTATAAGTACAAAGTGTGGTGTCAAGGCATTCAGTAACACTTAAATCATTGGCTTATCACTTGACTTTCCAGGCTATTAAGTTTTCCTTCTGCGGTATAAGCATGTGACGAAACATTTATAATATGACCATGTGTATTTCACGCGTGTCTAGGTGTTCCGTGTCGCACTAATTGCATGAATAATTATGAATTCAGTCTACTTGCAGTAGCTCTGGCATAATGCCTTTGCTGAAGCGTGATTTAAAATGTTTCAATTCCTGGTGGCAGAGTCAGTGCCAATAAGGGAAGTAACAATACACCATATATACAGTATATATGCATATGATGGCAAGTAGTCCTGTGCGTGACATTTTGTAGCTACTGTACCTTATTTTGGTTCACAAATTCTGCTTAAAAGTCTCAGCACTCAGGAACTTGGAAGAGGCCTCTGGTAGGAACCATGTACCGATATGTTTCCAGCAAGTTTTCACTTTCTGCCAGCTCTGTGTGTGCTTTTCTTGTAACTATTTCAAACTGTTTTATTTTCTTCCTGCCTTCTCTCTCCTAAGAAATAAAGATTTCAGACATAGGTAAGCCCTCTCATTCAGTATACAGTCCTGTGGATGTACCGTTGTCCGTCTCACATTGCGTTACATCTTATTCACTCAATGCACTGTGCAAACTGCTGAATTGTGTTCATTTTTTAATTTTATTATTATTTTTTTTACATTTTTCGAGGACCTAATTTCACTTTTCGCAGATGAATGAAGCACTTTTTTCACGCAGAACAGCTTCTCTGCCCTGCTCTTTTACTACTTTTCCGGATACATTAAGTTCACCTAGGAATGTTAAGCCAGGATCATTACAGCAACTAAAAAAAAATCGGGAAAATGATCAACAATCTGATTGGCTGTCTATGACTCTATTTTGTGCTTAGCATTTGCTTAAATGAAACTGAAATCCAGATTTAAAAGGATATAACAATCTCAATATGTGGAAGCGCATCTTTTGTAACTAACAATCTTGTAATTTTGTAGCTAACATTCTGTAACATAATCTGAAGCAGCGACTGTGTTTGAAATGCTGATTAAACACTGAGGCAAGGCTCTCCCGTACTGATCTAGCATCTGAGACGTGTTTAAATCCGATTTGCAGTAACTGTACCTTCTCCCATATTGAGGCAGAACACAATGCCTCAATCAATCCTGCCAATTGATCCCCAATTCCATACTAATAAATCTGAGCAGATTAAACATGGTACCAGTCCGGAATAGGTACGAGACCAGCCAGAGGGGGAGCAGTAACAGTATGTGTCGTTCCCAAAAACAATATCTTGAATTATAACACATCATCAGATTACATATTAATGATGTATACAGTAAGCCAAGAAATTGCACTTTGGATTTCTCGGATTTAATTCCCTAGGGGCTGAGGCCTTTCCCGTATTCATTTGAGCACATCGCACTGTATTTCTAAGTGTCATAAAGAAAAGCAATATTGACTAATGCACCACAGAGCCTCATAAACATTAGAGGCTATCGACCTGTCTCTTCCAATGAAGCTGTCCTTATTGCCGTACAGTTAACCGTGTTGGTATTGGCAGTTTACAGACATTTTCATTGTTTTCATCGTCTTTGTTTCTAACCTCTTTCATTCATTTTCATAGTCCACCTGCCTCCGTATTTCATGTTCCCTTTTCACTGAATCTTGGTTGTCTCTTTCATATATATTTGCAAAAGAGTCTTGTTTTCTTCTGTGTATGTTAATTTACGGAATGTGGCTACGAAACATTACGTGATAAAAATGTGTCAGTTTTGTTAAATAATTCATTTATATGAATGATATATTTTGGTATTTGCTGTTGGTTTTGTAGTACACATATTGAATAAGACAGACTCATTGAGGTGAGAAATGTTAAATATCCATCCATTTTTCAAACCACTAATCTTTCTGGGTCATGGGGGTCTGGAGCCTATCCCGGAAGCTATGGGCATGAGGCAGGGAACAACCCAGGACAGGGTGCCTGCGCATCGCAGGGCACACTCACACACCAGTCACTCACACAAGCACACCTACGGGCAATTTAGTAACTCCAATCAGCCTCAGCATGTGTTTGGACTGTGGGGGGTAACCGGAGTACCCGGAGGAAACCCCATGGTGACTCGGGGAGAATACGCAAATCCCACACCGCCCCCAAATGTTAAATAGTATATTCTTAAATTATAAAAATGTGGTATATTTCACATTAGCCATATTTTTTAAAAAGTATCTTGCTCATTTTTTAATAGATCGCCACTCCTCATTCAAGTAATTTCCTAAGCTGTATGCATATGTGACAATGATTTGTTTGTTCTTGGGGGTGGGGGATGCCAAGTTAGCAAGACCGATCTTGCCAAGATCAGAAGTACGATCTTTGCACCCTTGCTATGGAGAAACACTCCCGGTGTTCATGTTGACCGGTTTGTTCATTCCTGAAGTGGTTTATCCCCCCGAGTGGTGTTTTGGGTGACAGTGAAAACGCTAAGCGCTGGTCCCTCTCTGTCCCCAGTAACAACCCAGCTCACCGGTACTACATGGCCACCGACCCCGTCACGGGGCAGCTGTACATCTCCGACACCAACTCCCGCAGGATATACCGGCCCAAGGTGCTGACAGCGACCAAGGAGCTCCTGCAGAACACCGAGGTGGTGGCGGGGACTGGGGAGCATTGCCTGCCTTTTGACGAAGCTCGCTGTGGGGATGGAGGCAAAGCTACAGAAGCCTTACTGATGGGCCCCAAAGGTACCCTGTAGCTCCACATCTCAGGATGCTATCATGTCTACAAGTTAGCGGAATATTTAGCATATCAAATTTTTACTTTCAGTTTCTTCCTCGTTTTCCATCTTAACCAGGATTTACTATTTTTATCATGAAATAAGATTATATTCTCGCACTATCAATGGAATGTAATAATATCACATATTGTAGACATGTTCCTCTAGAGAAAGTGTTGTTCTTTCTATAGCTATTCATGGAGTGTTGAAGCTCAGCCCTTTATGAGTGGGTCGCTCTCATTTCTTCTCTTGAAGCTCCATCAAACCGGGTCTGAACGCGGTTAGATGGATGGAGAGATGCCAGGGCCATGTGACAAGGCTGTTTCTTTTCCTGACAGTTGCTTCTGAGCAAGGCGATATTTTTAATTCGTCCTCACTTTTCGGGGGCGTGTGGCTCTGCCATATTACTGGTGCGGAGACCCATCCATCACGCTGTGTCCTGGCAACTGCCGGCGTCGCAAAGAATATTCTTGCGGTGCATAACAAGCATTAATTTCTAATTTATTTCCCAAAGTATTTGGATCTCCTTGGAGCATAAGATCAAGAAATGCCCCTGCAACTATAATCCCGGGATAAAAGTGGCACAGAGCTGGCAGTTAATATATATTCCTGAGGGGAACCCGGGTGATTGCCGCAAGCATGCTTTCCTCAGCTGGGAAACACACACCTTTTAGCCTCACTCTATCAGGCTGACATTTTAGTAGGCCACCGTAACCATGGCAACTGGCTGTCTTTCATCTGTTTCATTTAAAAAATGATGAAAGCTGTAATTTTACCTCCTCCACAGGTAGAAGGAAGTTTGTTGTTATTTTCCCCCCTTTTAATTACTTTTTTTTTTTTTGATGGACTATTCCAAGTCTGTTTTTTTAACTTTGGAGAGACAGACGAGTCCGACACAACATTGTTTTCATGAAAAGTAAATAAAGTATCAGAAGAGGCAGCGTATTTGCGTATTTAAAATAGATCATGATTCTTGAGTATTCAGCAAGTGCAGTCTGATGTGTCTTCGGCATGTGGGTTTAATTTTTTCTCCTTGTATTCAGGTATTGTGGTGGATAAGAATGGAATTATCTACTTTGTTGACGGGACCATGATTCGGAAGGTGGACCAGAACGGCATCATCTCAACCCTACTCGGATCTAATGACCTGACCTCAGCTCGACCTTTGACCTGTGACACCAGCATGCACATTCGCCAGGTGATTGTTTAGTCTGTCACATGAGCAGCCCGACATATCCCACATAAGCTGGAGCCGGTGAGCACCAAAAGGCACACGGCACCCTCTTGTGGCACGTCAGTCGCAGCCGGGTCGGTCTGTTTCTCCGCTAGGAAATATCAAGCTAGCACGTATAGCCCATCACAAGTTTAATTAGGCACCTGTGATTCCACTAAGTGCGGGCCCATGAAATCCAGCGCGTTACAGCAGGAGACCTACAAGTTGCAGAATGCATTTTAATTACCGCGTGATTTGTACCTGAAACACCACATTAAGCATGAGTTACCACACAGGTAAGGATCTCTGAGATCAGGCAGAGTACAGGGCTTCCTGCGGCTCGCAGAGACTGGAGTTGCTGAACCTTGACTTGGTACCGGCACAGCTGTGGTGTCAGTGATGCTGCCTTAATTTGAAGTGGGCTGCATGTACTCCAGCCTCACTGCCGAATGCGCTACATAATGCATCTGTGGAATGCGAGACACGGCGCGTACAAACATGCGAGATGAAATGTAAAATTTTGAATGAGGGTTGCGTGTTGAGGGTTGCGATCTCGCCTGCCTCTGTCCTCCGGGTTTCGGCCTCAGAACTGTAGATATCTGGTCGGATTATTGGGGTTAGTTAGTAACCGGGGGATGGAGGAAAAGTCTGTAAATCAGAGCAAACGATATGTCCCCTCCAGCAAGGCTACCTCTAAAAGAGGTAGTCAAGATTAGTATGTAATTAGCGAGAGCGTGTCTGGTTGTCTTGCCTTCACATTGCTCCCTAAACCCCAGACCATTTGGCTTACCATCCACTGGGTGTTGTAGGCTCCATAACAGACACGCCCACTCTCCCCCGTCCAGCGGCAAAACAGCCTGCTGGTGACCCACTGAGGCGCGCCTTCCTGTCACAGGCTGAAGGCTGCCGTCTTTAGCTGAAGTCTTCGCCCTCGGGAGAAAATTTGTTATGTAGCGGCAGGAACGCGGCGGGGGCAGATACAGATACGCGCTAATACACCGATTCATTTATGCAGACATATTCAGATGAAAATGTCGATGAACGGGATGTAAATCTAATGAATGTAAATGTTCCTGATGGCTGGGAAGAAGAATGTGACCTTGACACGAGATCTGGAGCCCTGCTGAGGTTTGCAGACTCATAACTGAAATCCCAGGACAAGCCAGGATTCCATTATTGCTCCACTTCTCCGCATCTTCACCCCAGGGAGAGGCTGTTTATTAGCCATTAAACAGGGGCAGGGAGCCAGGATCGGCGGCCCAGGTGTACTGTGGTCCAGTGGAGCAAAAACAAAGACAGCACTTGTCAGTTTAATTGCAACGGAGAGAAGAATATGGCCTTTGTAAAACAAAAGACAATACACTGACTATACACTACATGTTGTCTGTGTTATTGGTCTACAACAATGAGAAATTAGTGTATGCCATTGTCTGCCTGAATTGCTGGAATTCCCTTATCCACATGTCTGATGTCAATATTCAGTAGCCATGACACGGTATGTGACTCAAAGGAAGGATTGAATGTCTGCTAAGTGTTTAAGTCTTAGGTTCCCAAGTATAACTAAAGCAGAAAATAGAGATGGGCAGACTCGGTCTATCACATGTCGCAAACATTAAACCCCATTATCTTCAAAGGGATGGTGTCACTGATTGTTGGCTTGAAATTAACAGCCTGTTTAACCGGGGGCGGCTTTCCCTGCATCCCAAGTGGAAGATAAGCTCCATATTACATGCCCGTTCATGCCCCCTTCTGCAGCATGACCCTGGAAGTCACCTCATGTTAAAAAGCTACCTTCCACTTGTATTGTGTGTTTAAATGGAAGGCGCCGTCGCTATGCCGTGTCACTATGGCTGCTATACCAGAAGGATAAAAGGTCATTACGAAATACTTCAGTGTTGAGATAAATATACAGAACATATATTACAAACACGTGATCTGCTAATTGTTCTATCGAGATTCTGTACTGTTCTTCCCGTATAGGGTGACGTTATGCCTGGAGTCTACAGGAGGCAGGGGATCTGACCCTGGATCAAATGTTTATGGTGCCAGTTAATTAAATTCGTACTTTTGTTAGTGATTCAATACGATACGATTATTAATTATTTTTTTTTGTCGTACTCAGGTTCGTTTGGAATGGCCTACTGACCTGGCCATCAACCCCATGGACAACTCCATTTACGTACTGGACAATAATGTCGTACTGCAGATCACTGAAAACCGGCAAGTTCGTATTGCGGCGGGGCGGCCCATGCATTGCCAGGTGCCAGGCGTTGAGTACAGCCTGGGCAAGAGGGCAATCCAGACCACGCTGGAGTCCGCCAGCGCCATCGCCGTATCTTACAGCGGCATGCTCTACATTGCCGAGACGGACGAGAAGAAGATCAACCGCATCAGGCAGGTGTCCACGGATGGCGAGATCTCCCACCTGGCGGGGGCGCCGTCGGAGTGCGACTGCAAGAACGACGCCAACTGCGACTGTTACCAGACCGGAGACGGCTACGCGAAGGACGCCAAGCTCAACGCCCCATCTTCCATGGTGGTGTCACCAGACGGGACGTTATATGTGGCCGACTTGGGCAACATCCGAATCCGCGCCATATACAAGAACAAACCCGTGCTGAGCTCCATGAGCTTCTTCGAGGTGGCCTCCCCTGGAGCTCAGGAGCTCTACATCTTTGACATCAACGGCACCCACCAGTACACAATGAGCTTGATCACCGGGGATTACATGTATAACTTCAGCTACAGCAACGAGAACGACATCACGGCGGTGACGGACAGCAGTGGCAACACCCTGCGTATCCGAAGGGACCCCAACCGGATGCCAGTCCGCATAGTTTCTCCAGACAATCAGGTGATATGGCTTAACGTCGGGACAAATGGGGGACTGAAGAGCCTCACTGCCCAGGGACAAGAGCTGGTTCACTTCACCTACCATGGAAGCAGTGGCCTCCTGGCCACCAAGAGCACAGAAATTGGCTGGACTACCTTTTATGAGTGAGTATCTTCCAGTCTTTATCCTGATGCCCTCTTTTCCCCACGCTAGCCTTTTTTTGCAAGAAGGATTGAGGTGCAATGGAATGAATTTTAAATATTCATTAAGGTACTGTGGTCCCGCTACAATACTTTATCAGACATGTTCTACATTACACTTTTGCGCAAATAGAGGACTAAGGAAAGGATTTGTGTCTAAAATTTGTTCATGTTAATGAAATACTATTCTCTCCGGATCTGGTAGGATCTTATGTATCTTTCACTGAGACCTTTTGTACTCCGTGTTGTTGAAAGGCATGTCCTGATTGTGTACACTGGGATGAGCTTAGGGAGGAGAGAGTGGGTAAAGGGAAGTTAAGAATAAATCACACCCTGCCACTCTTGGCCATTCTCCATAAGAGGTCCACATCACAATCCACAGCCATTCTCAACTTCAACAGCGCGTATTAGCACAGGGGGACATGGTAGATAGGTCTGTTAACTAGTGGTTTCAGTACATAGAGTTATCATTAGAGCAGTTGATAAGCTTGTGAATTGGCTTTCCCATGTACCCTACTGTCTGCTAAACCTTTATTTGGCGACTGTGTCCTATTTTGTAATTTGCTGGACGGACGAGTCAGTTCTGAAATGTCAATTGGCAAGTCACCCAAACATGTGACTAGTCTTTAGCTGGATGCCCGGTGGATTTTTCTCTCGCAGCTACGACAGCGAGGGCCGGCTCACAAACGTGACGTTCCCAACTGGAGTGGTGACCAGCCTGCACAGCGAAATGGACGGGGCTATTACGGTGGACATTGAGACCTCCGGGAGAGAAGAGGACGTCAGCATTACCACCAACCTCTCATCCATTGACTCCTTCTACACGCTGGTCCAAGGTACTCAGCAGGTTCCTAAGGAAGCCAAGAAAATGATGAGCCAGTCAAGATTTTAAGACAGCGTTTCTGTTGAGACAAAAAGGTCAATGTAGGCTAGCACAAAGCCATTCATCACTGTGAGGACAAATGATTCTGGCAACATAGTGCTAATGTCAATGGATGTGCTGTTTTTCTTTGGCATTTGAAATTAAACAACAGCTTTCTGCAGGCCATGAATACTATACAACTGACCTGGAGATATTATACAGTTATGCAGTTAGATAATCTATTATACCTGCACTTTTTTGTATTAGCATCAGTAGATAACGTACTGAAGTCATTTTAACAAGTACTAGCCCTGATAGACAATGCATACAGCATTGGTAAGTGGACAAAATAGATTAAAGGTCTGTTGGTAAAAATGTATGAGATATAATATGATGAGGAAATTAACATTATGAGGCAAGACAATCTCCTCACAAGCTGGCTTCCATAGGTTTTCAGTTGCATTCTACCGTTTATTTTATAAATACAGACGTGCCAAAGGTATTCAATCATAAAAAGACCTTGACGTCGTTAACCGACATTTGTTATGTGTCACATAAAGCAAAAAATGCTAGGCTTAGCATTGCTGAGCTGTAAATCTTAACTGCCTGCTATGCTCTGTTTGTCTTCCCCAGACCAGTTAAGAAATAATTATCAGGTGGGCCATGACAGCTCCTTGAGGATTGTCTATGCCAACGGGCTGGATACTCACTACCAAACGGAGCCACACGTCTTGGCCGGTGCCGCCAATCCCACGGTGGCCCGTCGTAATATGACGCTGCCGGGGGAGAACGGGCAAAACCTGGTCGAGTGGCGTTTCCGGAAGGAGCAGACAAGAGGCCGGGTCAATGTCTTTGGAAGGAAGCTCAGGGTAGGGAAATGAACCGGCCGTCGTATAAGGAGTATTCTGGCAAAGCAGGTGCGCCTCACATGCAGTAAAGGAACAAGACTAAAGCGGGTTGGGGTTGCTGACTCTCCATATTAGTGTATCTGCTTTTTATTTTATTTCTAAGGAAAGTTAACATTCCTACAGCGTTACAGCTAAAATGTATTAAATTTAATGGATATTAGCATAACACATTTTAATTAATGTGTATTTTGTTTGTGAAAGTCCACATACTTTGCTTACTTTTATATTAATTCTTCAAACAGGAACTCCTAAAGGATTAATAATGAAGAAACGTTTCAATTTTGTGCAGAAGCTGTTTATTATTTATTATGGTGTTTTTTACAGCTTTTGTCCCTCTTAACATCTCTCTTGCATAACTGAGCAAGACTTTCTCTTAAGATCTTCTAGCTCTTCTTTTTTATGGGTTCATGAAATTCACAGGAGCTTTCATTTGAAAGGCTTTGGATGAACGCCAGGCAGTCTCTCCTCTTAAATAAACCCTGTTAAATAGGAGTTAATCTGAGCTATTCCACCAAAACCGAGAAAGGGGCAAATTAATTTACTGTTGCAGTATAAATTACAGTAGATGGTGTTTCCTCATTAGGAAGTCATTTATACGGCTATAAGCAAGCAGCTTAGAAGTCGACTGACTGTGACGGCCATCTTTTATTTTTTTTCAGGTGAACGGTAGAAACCTCCTATCTGTTGACTATGACCGAACGTTGCGGACAGAGAAAATTTATGACGACCACCGTAAATTCCTCTTGAAGATCATTTACGACACCTCTGGCCACCCCACGCTCTGGGTGCCGAGCAGCAAATTGATGTCGGTCAACCTGACCTACTCCTCCACGGGCCAGATAACCAGCATCCAGCGGGGGCCGACCTCCGAGAGGGTGGAGTATGACAGTCAAGGGAGGATTGTCCTGAGAGTGTTTGCCGATGGCAAGACTTGGAGCTATACCTATTTAGAGAAAGTGAGTAGGCTTCCTACATCTGACTTGCCTAATATTCATGCAAATGACTTTTTGTATGACAATGATTCTTAAATGTAATAGGTGCGTTTTCCTCTTTGAAGTTTCAGAATTTTAGAATGCTACACACTTCGTTAATAGACTATGGTCTTGCTTTTATAGTGCAAATAGGAGATAAAAATCAATATTGCATGGAACATTGCCTATTATTATGAAATGGTTGAAGTGGCAAAAGAAAATCTGTTTGCACCTATAACAGAAACAGATCTTCCGGAAAAATAGCATGACAAAAAAAAAACATTTACTGGGTTCTGAAATGCAACCATATTGCAGGGAGGCCACTTGTAAATAAACATACTGGTGTGAATGCATTCTGAGAACTGTTAGGGCTCTTGTTTGGTAGGAAACAAGATTCACTGAGGGCTATTCCTGGCAGCCAGGAGGTGTGATTTGGAATGATAGCTGACATTGTTTATTTATTCTGGTGGGCAGCATAGGAAGCGCTTAAAAGTTGCAGGGCCAAAATTTGGCACGAGAACATTGGGGTCAGCAGTGACCCCTTAGCCCACGCTGTTATTATTAGGACCATTTGGTCATTTCATTCAGGGGGCATAATGCACAGAAAAAGGTAGGTGTTCCTTGTGGAGCATGCAGGCATCTTTTGTGTCACTCAAATGTCACTTGAAGCCAACTCATGCCAGCATGTTTCAAATACACAATGGTCTTGACAGGTGGATTTTTTTCTCCACCTAAAGGCTGGAGCTGATGTTCTACAGAGGGACTCCAAGGAAATTGCCCCAGAGTAACTCTGAGAGTATATTGAATATGCAAAGCTTTTTTTTCTTTTCTTTTTTTTTTTTTTTTTTTTTTTTTCTCAACTTCTGCCATGAGTGCAGGTAGCGTGACCAGGTAAAAAGATATAAAAGTGGAAACAGATGTCACTCTGAGAGCCTGGGGAACCAGAGCCTCGTCCGTCCAAGTACAAGTGACAAGGTGACGGATCCTTTTGGGAACTGCAGAGAACCACTGGTGGCCCCTTTGGAATCAGGGTGCATGGTTTTTTTTTTTTAAAGAGATGGTTTGCTTTTCAGAAGGCCATTTTTCAAATAATTATTATTTTTTTTACAAATTAGTAACTTTGCATAAACAGTGGTAAAATTGCATTGCATGATAACATTTAAATTTGCGTGGAGTGTGGACTTATTCTGTTTTTTTTTTTTTTGCTATTTAGATATCTGCTAAATAGCTGAAAATACACAAAAAATTTTAAGTGAGGTCTTTTTTTTTTTTAAATAAAGTAGTTCCCCTTTGAGCCATACAAAGCTATCCTGCTTTTTCAGCTTAAAATCTGACCTTTTTATAATATCAAAAAGCTTGATTAGGACCTGTTTTGTTAAGCTATTGTAACTCTATATAGAGTACCAGAGCACTTTAAGGGCCAAACTCATAATTGCCAAGCCCTCTAGAATTATGCATTTGAGTGCACAAAGGAGGGCAGCATTAGAGACTCGTGGGTCAAGGATAACTCAATTAAAACATGTATGTCATTGTTAAAACGGAACATTAATACCTTCTGTCATTTGCATTTTAATTCTGATGAACGCTGTTATTCTGTCTCTCTCACTCCTTTGCAGTCTATGGTGCTTCTGCTCCACAGCCAACGCCAGTACATTTTTGATTATGATTCACTGGATCATCTGTCGGCCGTAACGATGCCAAGCGTGGCCCGGCACACAATGCAGACCATCCGCTCCATCGGATATTACCGGAACATTTACAACCCCCCGGAAAGCAACGCCTCTGTCATTGTGGACTACAGCGAGGACGGCCAGCTGCTGAAGGTGGCACACTTGGGGACCGGCCGGCGGGTCCTGTACAAGTACAGGAGGCAGACGAAGCTCTCGGAGATCCTGTACGACAGCACAAGGGTCAGTTTCACATACGACGAAACAGCGGGGGTCCTGAAGACGGTCAACCTCCAGAGCGAGGGCTTTATCTGCACCATTAGGTACCGGCAAATCGGACCTCTGATCGACCGGCAGATTTTCCGCTTCAGTGAGGACGGCATGGTTAATGCGCGCTTTGACTATACGTATGACAACAGTTTCCGCGTGACCAGTATGCAGGGAGTCATCAACGAGACGCCTCTGCCGATTGACCTCTATCAGTTTGACGACATCTCAGGGAAAGTCGAGCAGTTCGGGAAGTTCGGCGTCATCTACTACGACATTAACCAGATCATCTCCACTGCAGTAATGACCTACACTAAGCATTTTGACGTTCATGGCAGAATAAAAGAAATCCAGTATGAAATTTTCCGCTCCCTGATGTATTGGATAACTATACAATATGACAATTTAGGCCGCGTCATTAAGAGAGAGATTAAAATCGGGCCATTTGCCAACACCACGAAGTACAGCTATGAATACGATGCTGACAGCCAGCTTCAGACAGTCTACTTGAATGAAAAGATTATGTGGCGGTACAACTACGACCTAAACGGGAACCTCCACTTGCTGAACCCGAGCAACAGCGCCCGCCTCACCCCTCTCAGGTACGACCTGCGTGACCGAATCACAAGGCTAGGAGACGTGCAGTATCGCATGGACGAAGACGGATTCTTGCGGCAGAGGGGGACCGAGATCTTCGAGTACAACTCCAAAGGCCTCCTCGTGAGAGTCTACAGCAAAGGCAACGGCTGGACGATCCAATACCGTTATGACGGCCTTAGCAGGAGGGTCTCCACCAGAACGAGCCTTGGCCAGCACCTCCAGTTCTTCTACGCCGACCTGAACTACCCCACCAGAATCACTCATGTGTACAACCACTCCAGCTCGGAGATCACCTCGCTTTATTACGACCTGCAGGGCCACCTGTTCGCTATGGAGATCAGCAGCGGGGAGGAGTTCTACATCGCCTGCGACAACACAGGAACCCCACTGGCCGTCTTCAGCAGCAACGGGCTGATGATCAAGCAGGTCCAGTACACCGCATATGGAGAGATCTACTTTGACTCAAACCCAGACTTTCAGCTGGTGGTTGGCTTCCATGGCGGCCTCTATGACCCTCTGACAAAGCTGTTGCATTTTGGTGAGCGTGACTATGACATCTTAGCTGGACGTTGGACTGTACCTGACATTACCACGTGGAAAAGAGTGGGCAAGGACCCGGCACCGTTTAACCTCTACATGTTCCGAAACAACAACCCGGTTAGCAAAGTGCACGAAGTAAAAGAATATGTGGCAGGTAAAGACAAAACAAAAAGCATTCTGTCTTTTTATATATATGTAGTGTGTGTGTGTGTGTGTATATATATATATGAGAGAGAGAGAGACACACACACACACAAAATAAATGGACTGCATTTAAATAGCGCTTTTAACCAAATAGGTAATGTTATTGCAGGTAGGTTATTTAATTCAGTTTAATAATTTCTTGTTAATGTGTTAAATTATCATTATTTTAAATTTCTTATCTTTATGTAATATATCCCATGTTATACATTAATTTATACAGGTATTCATAAAGATGTCTGTGTACTGATAGTTTATTATTAACTGGGTAATAAGCAATTAATAGCATCAAGAAATGACTTTTGAAAGTGTAGTGAAGAGTTTTGAGTTTGAGTCCTTGCCCCCCCACCCCACTAACAAGGATCTTGATTAATTTACCACATCACTCCTTCTGAAATGACTTTCTCGAAGCCACTGGTGCTTTTTGGAAACGTTACAAACAGATGGATGTCTTTTCATTCTTCTCTGCTCACCATAGATGTCAACAGCTGGCTGGTGACATTTGGGTTCCATCTGCACAATGTCATCCCAGGCTACCCCATCCCCAAATTTGACATGATGATACCGTCCTTTGAATTGAAGAAAAGTCAGATATGGAATGATCTGCCGGTAAGTGTGTTTCCTGATGATTTTTTTTTTTTAGCTAAATAAAAATCAGTTAATCAGTGTCATCAAGTTCTAAAAATGTAACATATAGGTGAAATGTATTGTATTACAATATTTTCAACAAAAAATCTAAATCACTATTGAGTTCAGTTCATTACTTGCCAACAAAAATAGCAAAAAAAACCGAAAAATGTGAGTTTCTGTGAGGGTGAAGTTCTGAAGCATCTTGGATTTTTGGTGCACCTTCATGATTCTGAACTGTGATTATGCTGATTTCGATGGATAGGCAGGCATGGTGATTTGTAACGGAGTTTGTGCATGTTACACGCAGTCAAGCACAATTCACTTAGTCCCTGAAATGTTCAAAGTAAGGCAGCTTGCATAGTATAGTCTGGTAAACTCACTAAGATGCTCTACTGGGTAAAAGCCATAGAAGGTGGGTGCTCTGTTCAAGTGCCTCTGTGTTTTTATGTCCATAACACGTTGTTCCTTCTACTCAGTCCATTTCTGGTGTCCAACAAGAGGTAGTACGGCAAGCCAAGGCCTTTTTGTCATTCGAGAAGATGCCAGATATTCAGCTGGGCAGGCGGCGAGTCATCCGGGAGAAGTCGTGGCTCTGGTTTGCTACAGTTAAGTCCCTCATGGGGAAGGGAGTCATGCTGGCCATCAGTCAGGGGCGAGTGACGACCAATGTGCTTAACATCGCTAATGAAGACTGCGTCAAAGTGGCAGCCATCCTGAACAACGCCTTTTACCTGGAGAACCTGCACTTCACCATCGCGGGCAGGGACACTCACTACTTCATCAAGACCGGCCTGCCAGAGAGCGACCTGGGCACGCTGAGGCTCACTAGCGGGCACAAGGCCCTGGAGAACGGCGTCAACGTGACGGTGTCCCAGTCCACCACCGTGGTGAACGGCAGGACTCGCAGGTTCGCCGACGTGGAGATGCAGTACGGGGCACTGGCCCTGCACGTCCGCTATGGCATGACGCTGGACGAGGAGAAGGCCCGCATTCTGGAGCAGGCCCGACAGAGGGCGCTAGCGTCGGCCTGGGCCCGGGAGCAGCAGCGCGTGCGTGACGGGGAGGAGGGCGCCCGGCTGTGGACAGAGGGGGAGAAGAGGCAACTGTTGAGTGGTGGCAAAGTCTTGGGGTATGATGGGTACTATGTACTCTCCATTGAGCAATACCCAGAGTTAGCCGACAGTGCTAACAATATCCAGTTCTTAAGGCAAAGCGAGATCGGGAAGAGGTAACAAACCATCGAACACCAACTGCCAAAGAAACTGGCCATTCCCAGTGGGTGGTGGTGGTGGTGGTGGTGGTGGGGGGGTGGGTGACAGAAATGCTGTGCGTCATGGAACAAACCTTTTACAGCGTAAATGTAGAAAACTCCTATTTCAAGCCTTGTAAAGGTCGTGCTGCAGATGTTTGTCTGTAATCCACACCTTCTCCCAGACTGTGGACTCTGACAGAGCCAGAGAGAGAGCTGTAGTTTATAATAAAGATCAAGATGTTTTTACTAATGACCGTAAAAGGTTATCTGCTTTAAAAAACAAAAAAAAAAGGAAAAAAGAGATGTGTTTACATATTCATATCACTGCATTCTGCTGGACTGTATGTATGACGCCTGTCAGTTTTATTTCTAGGCAAAGTCTGTAATGTTCGTTTTCATTATGAATGGTTGACTTTTGCTTCTCAAAAGTAGTTTCGCTCTTAATAATAAAAAAGACAAATGACACGCGTCTCAGTAATGATGCAAATGTGAGAAGCACTGTCGTCAATGAACCCAGCCCTCCGTGCTGCTTTTAATGGACATTTCTGCCAGTGAAATGGTCGAATGTTCGGTGTGTCGTTTTATTTCAGTAACATGGTTTCCTTTGGGTAGGAAAATTCAAGGTAAGTACGGTACTTCTTCGAACTTCTTGAAACAGATGTAACAAAGTGTCACACAAAGCAAAGGAAAACAAGCTTTTTTGTAAATTCTGTACAATAGGTTCTTTAAGGGTTTTTCTATGAATTCCAATTAACTGTTCATCAAATATTAGTCTCAGAGGAAGTAATTTATGTAAAGTGTTTATACATTACAAATAAAATGTTTAAAATATGGAGGATTTCTATGTATTTTTGCATTTTATATTCTACATATTAATTCTAATATATAATTCTATATATTATAACAATGGTTTGATTCAACAATATTTGGCCATGTCACAAATTCCTGCACACTGCAGAAATTCTGCAACATTAAGCATAATTTTCCATTTACCCTTAATTTCTAATGTGGCATTTCAATGATTTGTTGGCTTTTTGCATAGTAAGAGTTTTATCTGGTTGTTGTTACATTAAGGCTGAAGATGTATAATACTGACACCCAAGGGAGACGTGTTTTATTTAATTAAGGGCAATGATTCGGATGGAGTGTAACAACTTCCCTAACAAACATCTGTTGTAAGCATCTTGAAGTTACTGTCCCTTGTTGTTAATGAATCTGTTGTCCCAGCATTTTAGTTTGAATCTTTTTCTCTCTCCTACTTTTCGGTGGTGAATTTTATGGATACAGTCATGCGCCACATAGCGACGCTTTGTGCCCAACGACAGGCCGCAGAACGACAGTGGTCCCGTAACGTTATACTGCAATGGAGCTGAAACATTCCTATCGCCTGGTGACGTTGTAGCTGTGGTAACGTCGTAGTGGTGTAAACACCTACTGCACTACCAGTCTCAAAGTGTAGCACATATCATGTATTGTACACAATTGTACTTGACACTGTTACTGGTTTATGTATTTACTATACTGTACTTTTTAATCATTATTTTAGTGTACTGTTTTTACTTATAATAAAAAAATACTGTAGCCTATGTGTGTAGTAGGCTAAACCATCAAGGTTTGTAAGATCACTCCATGATTTTTGCATGACGACAATATCACCTAATGATGCATGTCTCGGAATGTATCCCTGTCATTAAGCAATGCATGACTGTATTGTTTAATCCGTCAGTTTTCAGGACATCCTTTTTTATGGATTAATCTGATGCAAAATATAGTGTTTTCCACTGCATTTCATCATCTTTCAAATCTGGAATTCCCCAGGGATAAACAAGTTCCGCGTTAAGGAGTCTAATAAAAAAGGATTTATCTAAAACCCCTAAGGAATGGCTAGTTGGGGATTCCACATAATTCAGATAGTGGTTATTTAGAAAAACATAATGTTAACTTTCTGGAACACATATTTACGAAACCAGCAGTACACTTCAAAATGAATGCCTGAATCTGGAGTTGTGGATTAAATGAATGTAAATTATGTATAATAATGATATCTGCTGCTGCAGCAATATATATATATATATATATATACTGCATAATGAAAGGGCATTTTATTTTGGTCACTTGTGAGCGGAAGGGCATTTTATTTTGGTCACTTGTGAGCGGAAGGGCATTTTATTTTGGTCACTTGTGAGTGGAAGGGCATGTTATATTGGTCACTTGTGAGTGGAAGGGCATGTTATATTGGTCATTTGTGAGCGGAAGGGCATTTTATTTTGGTCACTTGTGAGAGGAAGGGCATGTTATTTTGGTCACTTGAGAGGAAGGGCATTTTATTTTGGTCACTTGTGAGAGGAAGGGCATTTTATTTTGGTCACTTGTGAGAGGAAGGGCATGTTATTTTGGTCACTTGTGAGCGGCCTGTGGGGCTGTTTGCACTTTTTTTTCCGCATCATTGGCGTGGTTTTGCCTGATTGCACTTTGGGATTTTCCTCATTCGTTAATCTCGATATGGAAAATGAAATGCTCTTGCCTTTATTCTGGATGGTAATTTTATATTCTCAC
>JAABNY020000015.1:13558391-13578368 GCA_015164015.2 Brevimyrus niger
AAATATAGGAAACCATGCATGTTCTCCCACATCCTCAAACCCCGAGGAACCACAGGACAGGGGACACCTTGGACAGGGGACACCTTGGACAGGGGACACCTTGGACGGGATGCCAGTCCACCACAGTCGTGCTATGGGCAACTTAAGAATCACACATTCACCAAAATTACAGGTTTTTGGATTGTGGGAGGAAACTCAAATACTGTATGAAAAACAGATTACCGTGGGGAAGCGACTTTCCCCCCCAAACCCACATGAAGATAAGGATTGAACCTACAACTCTCAATTCACGTTACAGAGTCATTGTCCAAAGATTTAGCTGTAACTGTAGATATACGGACACCAGACATCATGTTTTGCTTTGAATTATTCCCGTCATGGACCCCACAATCCCCCCAACATCCCACCCATCTATGTGCAGTGCTGAATACACAAACTGCTGAAACGTTTTTGCTGGAAAGGACAAGCTCTCGTTCTCTGGCCCTTCACATGACGGACGCCAGTGAGGGAGATGCAAAAATAACTGGGGATAATAACCCCAAGTGATGGATTAAAAACAGATGTAGCTGCACCCAACTAAGTGCCAAACGTCCCAGGGCACTTGATCAACATGTGGAGAGGAGCAGCTGGTGAAGGAATCGGGGGAAACAACAGACCCAAGCAGACTCTGTTATCAGATGGAGATGGTTCCCTCATTAACTTCAATCAAGTGTTTAAGCTCCCTTTAATTCTGACTGATGCCCATTAATACAGCACTCCTGCTGCTTCTGGTGATATATTAATATAAGAGGCAGTAATGCTCTGTCCCGCTATGAAAAACATGACAGCCACGACAAAAAAGAAAAAAAAGTTTTAGGTAAAACCTAAGTGTGAATTTGGCATCATCAGATATCCGCCTCTCCGGGGATTTGTATACGTTCTTTTCTCAAACAAAGTCAGACCAGCAGGACTATGGCAATCAAGGGCGTGAATCCCACCAAGGACAGACAATAGCACAATTCTCTCCTCCAGTCAGTGCAGTTTAATTCCAGCAAAATGTGTTTAATGAAACAATCTCATCCTGCAGTGGCGGACTCTTCAGATACATCATGCGCGTCCCAGTGGCTCGCAGCCCTCAGGCAGTGTTGTGAGTCACTGGATCAGCGTGCAGAGGGGCTGACATGTTTTTATTATATTTCTTGCTTAGCATCTGCCCCCCCCCCCCCCACCTTTTTTAAAAACTTGCTGTGCAGGTAAAGCCGTAGCTTTGAACTGCTCTTATAATATTTCTAAGAAACGCCCTAAGAGGGATGAACCCCCTTTGCCCCCCATGTTTTCTGGGAATGGCCTGGGATTGCAGTGACCATAAGCAGTGAGGCCGGTTATTTAAATTCAGTGGTTCCATCAGTGCTGTCCTGAAAGGTCCCTGGCACATTGTTTTATCATCATCATCATCATCATACTTTATTCACAACTGCCATCAAACCATTGGGCAGTCTTCATTTGATCTCTAAGGCAGAATTCCCACACTTCTTGGACTTCCAGCATCCTCTTGGCTGGCTGAGCCGGTGAGGATAATTGGCCGTCTTCACGAGCCAGACCGTCTGGTGTTCTGCACTCGCCTCTCTGTTGGCTAATATATCTGCTGGAGCTCCCAGACAGCAGGGCCGCTTAAGAACTCCACTGAAATGAAACAATCCGGATTTTGCACTTTAGTGCCGAATAAAGATATCGGAGATTCTTGCTCGTTGCACGTTCAAAGATCCGGCCGACAGAGTGTGCGTGCCGGCTTCCAGAATCCCAAAACGACATGCGGCTTCATATTTTCCAGTCCATTTCCAATAAGCGTTCAAACATTCAGAGTGGCGGGGATCCGAAGCCTAACCCATCATGTACAATGTGGTTTACATTAGGAGCAGTGCATGCATGTATTTATCTGTCCAGCCATTTCTCTACATCTTCTTATCCAGGATGGGCTTGGAGTCTGTCCCAGTAAGCAAAAGATCCTGGATGCGATTTCAATTCAATGCAGCATACAAGCATAATTACACTGATTCACCTTGCACATGATTTTAGAGTATGGGAGAGAATGTGCACAATCACGGGTAATAAAAATCTTTTATTGGCCACTGAATGAGTATGAGTACAGGTACATAAGCAGTCGTCTCTGCCTACCCCATCTTGCTGTTCATATCTCGGGAGAAGAGCACGCAATAATATTTACATATGATATCATATGATATGTGAACTAAAATAAAAATTCATTTATTTGCTTGGGTGAGCAACAAGCAGGTTTGTCCGAAATGCAGTTAAACCATCATCCCCTAGATCATTTATCTAATTAAAAGAGTGGGAATGACATAAGCACAAAAGAACTGTAGATGTTAACTCTACAGACAACTATCTTCAGGAAAGGCATTCAATCGAGTTTTCAGCATCTTGACAACACACAATGTAAATTTACAGCTACCTCTTGAAAGAAACCAGCGTTTGTATATCAGAATTGCACAGTTCTTTCACAAAAAAAGTTACATGCATCAATTGTGATATGTGAACAGGAGATCAGTTTTTAATTAGCAGCTTGATAAAACATAATTGAGCCAACGGCTTATCCAGAATCTACTGCTATTCAATTCCTATGCAAAGGATATGTCATTAATTCATCAGCTTGAGAGCTAATAAGCCATAGCATGCCGCTGTCCTGTTTAAAATTCATAAGAAGCAGAAAACAACCCTTCCCCCCCCCCCCCCCAACGTACTGGCTACATGTTGCATTTCACAGTTGTATCAATCACAATTTCTCCCTATACATTTGAAGACTATATAGTCATTATTCATGTAACATCGCAACAGTGAATCCAGGTAAAGGGTGTGGCCCAACGGGGTTTAGTACACTGTACCTGTGACCAGAAGGTCATTGGCTCAAATCCTAGAGATTGCAGAGCGTTGGGTCCTTAAGCAAGGAAACAACCCCCGATTGCTCCAGGGACCGTCTGACCCCACTTTCTCTCAGGAATGTATGTTGCTTTGGCTAAAAGTACTTGCTCAGTAAATAAGACATAAATGGTAAACAAGTAATTGCTAGATGACTGATGTATTGGTAATTGTAGCAAATCATAAATGTAATTATTTTCAAGAATAACACCATAAACCACAAGACAACTACAGAGAATTTTATACATATTCATGCCTAGGCTAAAACACAGGTGAATATTAGGGTTTTGACCCCTTTAAGAAACAGAGCACTGGAACCTGAAACTGCCACTTACACTGATAGTCATTTTGACTCATGGTGCCACGATGTGCCACATATATGACCCACAGCTTGAGAATCTGCCATTGATCTGTGGGATGTGAACCAGAGGAAGACCTTTCATTCTTCCTGGCAGATATTATTGGCTGGTAGGTGATAGCTGGAAATGATAGTGAAAAGTGTAACTTTATTTTATTGAACCAAGACCGATGTTACATTAGCCGGTGCTTCTGCAAAAGGCCCTGTTGCGATCGGCATTGTTAAATGATCAGATTTGTTGTCAGGAGTTGCACAGGATGCCGCCTGGGAAGAATGCAGGTTTACGTCCTGCCCGAACCATGTCTGTAATCAGCTTTGAGCCTGGGGGAGTCCAAGCCCCACTTAATAATTATATAGGTGAGATCTGATTACAATGGGTGTCAAGGGCGGGTGGAGCCAGCAGGTTAACAATTAACGGCACCGGCTGCACAATTACAGTGTAGCTATATTACCTTCAGCTCCTTATGCGTGATTATAATGACATTTAATGTACTATTTTACCCCGACTTTCAAGTCTAATTTCAGGGACTTTTACCAGGGAAGTCTATGTTCATGCTGTGTATTCATTTTTTTTCCCAGTTGACCAAACTATCAGCACAGTCAGCCTAAGTCACAATGGACCGTGGGTAAGATTTCATTATTTTTAATTACACTTCTCCGGGTTGCTTTTTTTACTAATTGCAGAAAAAAAGTAGTTTAGTGGACAAGACACCAAAACCCTCCACCCCTGGCACTGGTGGTCACACGTTACCAACAAAGACAAAGATAACAAACAAAGAAAACGGGCAGAGATAACAAACAAAGAAAACGGGCAGAGATAACGAACAAAGAAAACGGACAAACACACGGGGGCTGTTGCAGTGGGCAGCCGCTCGGGAGAGTGCCAGAACTTCCCAGAATGCTAGCTACACTGCATTGCTGAATTATGCATAATGAATAGGTCTTTAGCTGGTCCTCCCAGGCAGAATGAAAGATTACAAATGTCCATATTATGCTCCTTGACTTATCCTGGTCGGGGTCGCAGGATGTCCTGGAGACTATCCCAGGCAGCTCGGAGCACAGCCTGCAGAGAACGGCAGTCAGGCGTGGGGGACACACAAGACGCACCCTGGGCCATCCAGTGACGCCAATTAGCCTAACTGCGTGTCTTTGGATGGGGGAGACAACCTGCATGGCGAGGGGGATGAGGATGCGGAGCGGAGAAGGGGAGGGACTTCAGCCTCCTGTGAAGTAACAGCGTTATCCACGGAACCCCGGGCAGGGAATGGCAGAAATACGGCGCACGTTCATTTATGTGAAATTGCACGTTACGTTGTTCTGAATTGAATGCGGTTCCCCTGCGAAATGAGCACTTTGATCAAATCTATGATGAAGTGCAATTACTGGTAAATGGTCATGCAGTGCAACTGTCAGTCTCAACTCATGTATTAAAACAGTAACTGCTGATAATGCATCAAAAAATAAAGCACTGTACCACAGAAACATATTTGCCATTCCTGTGAATTCCATTTCTGCCCACTCGCTTTCTAATGCAGAGT
Source organism: Brevimyrus niger (assembly GCA_015164015.2). Lineage (NCBI taxonomy): Eukaryota > Metazoa > Chordata > Actinopteri > Osteoglossiformes > Mormyridae > Brevimyrus > Brevimyrus niger. Next base: position 13,563,201 of record JAABNY020000015.1, read on the forward strand.
CATGAACAGCGACCATCCAAGGTAAACGAGGCCTGCAGTTCCTCAGATGCAAGTCTGGGCTCTTCTATTGCTTCCTGGACATATCGTCGATACACCCTTGGTGGGATTTTAGTAGGTCACCCAGTCCCAGTAAGATCCACTACTGGTCAAAGTTTTTCCAGTTTGGAGGTAGTGGCTCTCACTTTGGTTTGCTAGACTCCCAAAGCCTTAGAAATGATGTTGTAAACCTTTCCAGGATGGTATACGCTACCAGTCAAAGGTTTTTACAGGCATACATTTTCTACGTTTGCATGTTGCTTACTTAACATTTACTAAAAATACACTCAATATTCTTTGCTAACAAATACATTTACAGTATGTTCATGATTTGAGTGTTTTTTGGCAAGAAAATGTCATATCTTTGATTCATGAAAGTAAGCTCCTCTAGCAGTTATAATAGCAGAGAACATTCGAGGGATTCTTCCTACAACGGACATTAAACACTGCTGTGGTTCATGGGATGAAACAGTTAACTAGTGCATTTAAAGTTAAAGGACAGACTAGAATTCGACTATGCTATCACCACACAAGCAGTTAATATGCTGTCCGGCCAAAAAAAATAGTCACCATTTGAATTTATATCAGCAAATACTTAAGAGCCAATGACTGGATCATTATTACAGCTCAGCAACGTTATGCAGCAATAAAGTGAAGTCAGCTGAGTACCTGAATCTACTGAATGGCCAGGTTACACCTCCATCCATCATCAAGGGATTTTCTTCCCAGTTGGCATGGGCATATTCCTGGACAAGAATGCCAAGATTCAATGGGTTCAAATTGCCAAATAGTGGTTCAAGGAGCATGAGGAATCATTTTCACGCGTGACTTGGTCACCACAGAGTTGTGACCTTAACCTCATTGAAGGTCTTTGGGATGTGCTGAAGGAGGCTTTATGCAGTGGTTCAACTCACTTGTCAATACAGGATCTTGGTGAGAAATGAATGCAAATCTGGAGAAAAATAAACGGTGAGATGTTGCATAAGCCTGAGGAAACAATGCCATGACAAATGTGCACCATAATTAAACTAAAGGGGGTCCAACAAAAATTCAAATGGAATTTTTTTTTTTTTTGCCGGGCAGTGTATGATGTCAGTATAGTATATGTACAGGGCAGTGTATATGGGCTGATATTTGTGCCACTAGAAACTGAATATGAATTTTGTATACTCAATTTTGTAGCTATACTCATTATCATTATACATACTCTTTCCATGTTATAAAGGAAACTTGTTTTATTTGACTTGATTTTAATTTGTAGTTTACTCAACTTTCCAGTGAGTAACAAGAATAAAAAAAATCTACAGTTCATGAAATAAATGGAAAAATGGTTAAAAATCTGTGGCAGTGTAATTTAATAAGGTTCTTTTGCGCTTCTGACAGCAGCAGGATCTTTTAGCTGCTTCATTTTGCTGAAAAGGTTCTGTTTAAGTGATATTTAAATTCAGCAGAGGTGGCAGCAATCAAGCCTGGGTCTGTATAGTCTAATTGAACCCAATGATCAAATAAATTTGGTTAATTGGTTGCTTGAGTAACTACTAATTACTTTTTTACGCAGGGTCGCCTGGAGTTGGATAACTTTTCTCCATGATTAACTGAAAAGATTATTTCAAAAGTGTATTTTATGTTGCCGGGATGATGGTGCAGTGGTTAGCACTGTTGCCTCACATCTCTGGGACCAGGGTTCTGCCTGGGTTACATGTGTGTGGAGTTTGCATGTTCTTCTCATATCCTTGTGGGGTTTCCTCCAGGTACTCCGGTTCCCCACCCCCCCATCCAAAAACAGGCTGAGGCTAATTGGCATAATTGCCCATACTGTAGGTGTGTGAGTGTGCCCTGCAATGGGCTGCCCTCCCTGTCCTGTGGTTGTTCCCCACCTCTTGCCATAGGCTCCGGACCCCCCGCGACCCAGAAGGATAGGAGGTTTGGAAAGTGGATGGATGGTATTTTATGTTTACGTATATATTTTGTTTGAAGGTCTGAAAAGTGTGACTAATATGTAGAAAGGAGGCAGATACAGTAAAATAATACAGTGTGGTGATAAGGTAAGATGTTATTTTAATTACTAAAAACACAAAGCAAGCCATGCACAAACCCAAATTTGATACCATTGTCCCACAGGTTAGAAAATACTTGCTCGCCTTACTATCGATGCTGTATTTTTATTCAGTTTACTAAAGCCGCCATTTTCCCTCCAAAAGAAGACGATAATGTAAGTGTCTTTTGGGTTACGTTCCAAAGAAAAAGGCAATTAATATAATCAGTTGCCCCACCACCTGTCTCACACACAAAAAAAAAACCTCGCTGAAGGAAGAGAAAAGACAGGTGGTGTATTTCCATGGCAAGACATACTGGAAATGCCACAAAGCAAACTGAAGGGAGTTACATTTCTTTTTTCACATTCTCTTTTCTGTTTTTTTTTTTTTTAGATGCAATATGGTTGTCTTCAGGGGGCCTTGCCATTAACCCCCCGGCCAACATTGGATTCCATTTGCTAAATCTGGAGGAGGGCCCATTAGAGAATTCCGAGTCCCCGCCAAGAAAAGGACGCCGACATTCCGACGCAATTAGAAATCACACTGAACAATGAATCACGGGAAAACGCAAAACATTTCCAACGGCACACAATACTTTAAGGCCGCGAATATGCAGCAGCCAAGTGGGAGGCTGGTGCGGCTTGTTAATTGATAAACAATGTATGTTTCATCTAAAACAACATGGCTTCTCCAGATTAGTGTAAGACAATTGAAGGAGTGGCGTGGAACACTATGAACATCTGTTGCGGTGAACAGACAGAAAATAAAACTTAAAACAATAGAGGAAATTACTACAAGAATCCGTCAAGTTCTGAACTAAAACAAGCAAAAAAAAAAAAAAAAAAACATAAAACTTGAGGTTTTCATTATACAAATACCATCCATCACCTAATTGCTTATTCAAGTCCAAGTCACAGAAGGTGGGGGGGCTTGGAGACAATCTCAGCCAGCACAGGGCAAGGGTACACCCTGGACAGGACGGCATCACTGGGCACATACAGTGACCCTCTGTAGGCAATTTAGAGACACCCATTAGCCCAGTTTTCTTTGGGCTGGGGGAGGAGACCTTGATGAAATGGGAAGAACATGCAAACTCCACCAAGTGTAGAGATGGCTTTCAGACTACAGGTGTTACCAACAGTGCTGCCCAACGAGCTGTCATACCAACCCCTCATACAGCTACCATTCTGACAGAAAATAAAATAAACAAATGCACTGTATTGAGCAACATCTGACCGTACTTACATCCCATAGAAGCTTTAATAAAATTTATCGAGAAACGCTTGAGCAGATGCAGTGCACATTAGCGTATGTATCTTTGCCATTGTATCATGTGCTATACATTATAGTTTTGCGTCAACTTATGTACATATTTACGACTGGGACAACTGGACACAAGTCATTTTGGGCGTTTCATGATATTGTAGCGCTCTAGCACATATACTTTACTGTATGCTTACCGTAGTACAAGTTGGACATATGGACAGCGGGCCCATATACGGCTGCCCATTGTCCTGCACTTCTTACGTTAAGCCAGACCACCCGCTAACGTAACAAAACGCAGATGTCAAGCAGGTGTGCTCACATCTAATCCAGCAGCAAAGGCAGTGTTCTGTTTCCTTTCACTATTGCATACTCTGCCTTGTACGGCCACTACAACAGGTTACTGTAAAAAATTATCATTAATATTGCATTTGTTTGCTCCAGCATCACCCATAACGCAAGTGGACAGTCCTTGGGGTGGAGGCCTTACACTGAGCTCTCTTGCCCGTTATTGTTTTGTTGCTTAGTTCCCAGATATTGTACATCATGCAGCTAGATATTTACTGAAACAATCCAGGGCAAAGGAGTTGCACAAAGGTGCTACAGCAAGGCCAGTTCGAGTAATACACCCAAGCTCAAGTTACAGGCCTATGGTCCCTGGCTATTACCTAGATCAGTGCAACATGTTGAGCTGTTATTATGCATTGGGTAGCAAACACACAATCATAAAAAAGCAAAACTAAATGCACAAATTTCTGTACAATCAAGCACAGTAATAACAAAATTAGATAAATACAAGTCACCATTGACTTACGCAACTAACGACTGATCTGAGTCCGCAGATAATGTGTCCACGAATGTATGACAGTTTCCACCCCAACTGCCAGCAACAACAAATATGGTAATAAAAAAAGCATCAAAATGATATGACATAAAGATAAGATATTTTATCATACAGTATACTATACATGTGATTGTTTTTTGCAAAAAAAAAATTTAAGGGCTGACATGATCAAATCCACTTACGACAGGTCAGTTGGAACCGATTGTGGCCATAAGTTGATGATGACCTGTAATAACTAGGTGCCGCTTCCGCACCGTAAGATCACGAGGTCACTTAGGATAAGTGATGACTTGTTTGGAGTAAAATTGAACAATATATGGTCCATGATTCAGAGCACTGTCCTTCAAAATTTTCCCAGGAGTTTCAACTCCAGTAGGATCGCTGAAGTATTTTAGTACTGCTGATTTGCTGAAATCTCATTTGAAAGGTCAGCCTTTCACAGTGGTTATGGCATGATGAAATAGTCCACTTTAGCGTCATTGTAAACCCCAGCAAAAGTCTGACGGATATAATTGTAGGCTTATTGTTCATGTCAATGAAAGGCAGAGGAGCCTTCTAGGTAAGAATACAGGGATTTAACATCCAAAAGTTACAAGTGTTTACATAGGAAGATGAACACTTAAAACTGGATAAAAGGCGATAGAATCATCCATCCATTTTCCAAACCGCTTATCCTACTGGGTCGCGGGGGCGACAGAATCAGTGATACATACATGATGAGTTTGCCTATCCCGTCCAGTTATAAAAAAAAAAAATCAACTGTCTCGCAACCTGAATATAGTGCATTAGCATTTTATTTACCAGACACTTTTATTCAAGTGAGTACAATTGAAAAAGCAGTGCCATGCGATCCATGGAAAAACTGGGGTTAAGGGTCTTCCTCAAAGGCCCAACGGTGAAATCGCGATTTGAACCGGTGCTCTGCTGACCACGAGCACAACGGCGTAACTGAATTAGCCACACACCTCCGCCGTAAGACGAGCAAAACTGTCCTTGTTTTTCGCAGTAGTTCAGGGAAGCGTCAGCGGACAGGCAGCAGAGCACACAGCTGAATTTCACTGGTCACTGGTATGTGTGGAAATGTCACCTCACGCCTCCAGCGTCTGTGTGTGAAGTTCCGCCTGTCCCCTTCTTCCTTGTTGTACCGGCTTCCCTATACAGCACGAAGACATGCAAATAAGCTAACTGGCGCCTCTAAACAGCCCACAGATTGTGCGCATGCATGTGCCCTGTGCTGGACCGGAGGCCTGGCCGAGGTGCCACCCCCCCCCGTAACCTGTGCTGCCTGGAATAGGCTCCAGGCCCCCCAACCAAGAAAAATGGTTGGAAGGTGGACGACCTGATTCAGGCCTTAAAGATGAGACGTGAACAAAGTGAAAGATTAAATCTAATGTTAATTTGCTGCCAATTTAGTAGAAAAAAAGAGAGCTCTGAGCAGGTGAGGCGTTCCATTATTTCTATTCCTTAAAAAAAAATAAAGTTTCTTTATTTTAACCGAGCACAAGATCAAACTATGCAAGAGGCGACAGAGCTGGCATCTAACCCAGACTTCGTTCAGCTGTGTGTTCACACTTAAGTTGGAACAATTAAATGAAAAACAGCCCAACTCTTTGGAAGTCTTAATTGCAAATTAAATGACAGAATATAGCCCCCCAAAAGTAATGACCTATTTAACAAAACATTTCTTGATCCCATCAAATGCATCTTCCAAAAATGCAGAAAGCAGATCAGCTTGGGACTGAAGGAAGGGGAAAAAAAAGTAAATAACCATTGAAGCAGATTTTTAAATAGCATGTGTGACATTTTGGATACCTGACAATGCAAAGTGCCTGGATTCATATTTCAGGGTTTTGAGCAAAAAGTCACACATCAGCAGACTGACCAGAAGTCGGGAGTCAGCTGGAGAGAAACCACAGAACAGACGGCACTTGGGAAGCACACAGCCAAGAGAGTAATTCCTTAACAACTGGAACGCCAGCAGTACAATCACTCCATACATGTAGAAGCGGTATCACAGAAGCGTATTTATATATGTATATATTCGAAAAACCAACCAACGTTCCAATATAAATTAAATATGGATTACTAGTTAAATGAATGTCACAAGATAAAAATCGATTATATGAAGAAAGTTTAGAAAGGAGAAAAAAAGAAAATTTAACTGAAAGCAGAACAGAGATAAAAGTTGCAACTGCGAATATTTAAAAGGTGGATAAGCTTAGAATTAAAACCTGCTGCAATTTATCTGATCCTTGCATAACTGTTCAGATGAATATGCCTAACTTAGCGATTTCACCTTATTAATTGTACTAGTTATTTACTTTCTTCAGTAAGCAAATGAGAAAGATATCCAGTTCTGTATGCCCAAGTTCAATATCTCAGGTAAAAAAAATCAGGTAATCAGGAGAGAAGAGAAATCAGTCCCCTTTTTTACTTTTGTTTTGAAATTTAAATTAATGACTCTATATGGTGAAAATCCACAAACTTTGAATGAGCCTGATAAGTAATGAAAGGCCTACAACTGGGAGAACTGTTACCTCGTGTTACCACGCCAGTAATTCGTTTTTATGATTAAGACCATCAGCTGAGCAGAAGCCAAGTATCAGAACTTTCAATTCCGCAGTTTCTAAGCAACAACTTTTTTTCAGATGAACCAAAATTGAACTGAAACTGGTGAAGATCGATGTGCGCACACAGAGTGACACTGACATGAATTTCCACCACAGTGACAGTCTATCCACGGCTCAGGAAGATTTTCTGGATTCACTCGGGACCCAAAACATCATTAGAAAACGACGTCCTTATCAGATCTGCCAGACTGATGAAAGGCAGTGCTCACCTGCGTTCACTCACAGAAGCAAGAAGAAGGTCCAGGCAGGGAAGAAATAATCATTTTGCAAAACATTTGGCTTTACTCATACAGATTTAATTACAGTTAAGTGGACACAATGTAACACACACACAAATACATTTAAATGTGAATGTCTAAACCTGCATTAATTGTATACATTTTCATTAAGACACATTCATTGATATACCCATTTTTAACTGCCATTGGTACAGAAAAAGGTGCTTAGAGTGAATGATAGGAAACAGTATAGTGTCAAGCCAAAGGCATTAAAAGTAACCTCACCCAGCTAATAACACACTCTTCAAATTGAGGATACAGGATACATCTCTGTACAGCACTTTGGATGAGGAGACATAGGGAGTCATTTCTTCTGCAGATGAGCAACATAAAGGGGCTGAAAGCTCTGGCTATTTAAGGCGAGTGGTTGGACTCCTCATACTGCCCATCGCTGTCCGGTTAATTGAATTAAAATCAATGACGATCTCGCTGCGTTTTGGCACAAACTGCCTGGAAAACATTTAAAAAATCAAAATAAGAAGGGAAGGGGGAGAGAAAGTGACAGAAAATTATTCATCTTTGTTATTGTATTTTCTCATTTTCAGACGGCTTCAATTTCTCCTCCAAATATAGATGAGGAACGTCTTTAAATTCACAACCTCTCACCTCGATGTCCTCCAGCATATCGGATCTGTGAAAGAACCAATTATGGAGCGACACGCTGGGGAACGAGAGGGAAGTCGGGACATGCAATCTCCCGGAATTAATCACCGGGGTCACACTGCCCAACATCAGTCAGCAGCATTCCGGCCCACGCCAAGCAGCAGCCTGGCCCGGGCCGCTCGGAAGAGGCGGCTGCCGACCCTCTACGCTGCCGCTCTGGCTTCAGATGAGGCGCCGTGTGCCGATTGGCTGGCAGGGAGTGACAGAGCCTCCCTGCAGTTCAAGCTTTTGTCCCGTTTAAAATATACATTTACACACCTTCGTCCTCTCCAGAGCTCATCACGCTACTTTTTAAGATTACTTGTAGCATTTCTCCTGAGAAACGTTTCATTCGGGCTTTATGCGGGTAACACGTGCGTTGCGATGGGAAAATGAAGGCAAACGGAGCCAACAGCTACATCGCATGAATACTGAACTCGTCAGCATATGTGAAATCTATCTGCTCGATTCCTCTCCCCATACTTAGAGTGAACTACATCAAGGCTGGACAATCAGTTTCCGATTTCTCAGTCTCGACGGAGCGAGGCAAAGCTCACTCCATCCGTGCAGTGAAAACATTTATTATCTTGATCCGTTTTGCCGAACTTTGATTTGCTTGATTTGTTAAACTGGTATGAATTTCAACACTGTGATGTGTCTGTATGAATGTCTGGAATTATACACTATATCAAAATTCTGTCATAAAATATTTGGGCAAAAAAAAAAAAAAAACACTACCAGTTTAATGACAGACACCTAAAAATACTCTGAGGACTGTAGAAGTGCTACCAAGATTGCAGTTTTTAGTTAGGACTATTTCTCTTGCATTTCAGTCCCATCCTACAGTATATCACACTGTAGAGTATTGTTCTAGTGCCCAATACAAAATGCTAGAAATTCTGATATTGCAAAAGGTACCCCAGAGCTTTGACGTGATCTACCCCTGAGACTTGGTAAACAGACATATAGGTAAAACCCAAGCTGAAAAAAAATATATATTTCTTGCAAAAAAAAAAACCAAAAAAAAAAAAAAAACAGTCCCATGAATATCTGCCCAAAACTTGCTTTGTATACGAAATTCAGAATAGGGCATCTACAGAATCCTCCATGAGTACTGAGACAGCAAAATCTACTTTCTTAATTTTGACATATACTCAAGCAATTTCAGTTTTACAATGAAATACACAAAACAGGAGAAAAAAAAACAAAATTACAGAAGGGTGCCCTTCTTTCCGGTCATTTCTCTTTTACCATCCAATCAGAACTTGATGTTCAATCCCCCATTTTAGGCGCACAAACATGCATTTGCCCCACAAAAGTTTCTTCAAAGTGTGTGTTTTTTCTACTGCTTGTGTCAACAAAAGAGCTACAAATGAATGGTTTTACTTTTATGCATCACATCTGTCTTTGAACCAGTAGGGATAAACAAACATGATGACCAGAGAAACATTTATGAAAGACAAGTGAGCACATTGGATGTAAAAAAATACTGCCAATCAGAAATGAAACAGATTTGAAGCACAGCAAAATCAAACTTTGGAATGGTTGGGGGGAAAAAAAAAACAAAAAACAGAGGCGTGTTTAGTAAATTGCCAAGGACCTGTTTGGCTGAGGCTAACTACAGCTGGTGGTAGAGTAACAATCAGACCTGGGACAGAAAAAACTCAATCGATTGTAACTGAAATCACCAATAACTCACAGAGAGCAAAAAGTTATCAATTCACAGCTTGCAGAAAAACCTTGCAAGTACAATTATTTAGACTTTGTTGCAGGTGTAAGAAGTCTTTCCAGCACAAAAAATCAGAAATGTTGGTTTAAAATGTCTTAAAAATAGAGTGTTCACTCAAGTGTTTTAAAGTAATGTTTTATGACCAAGAGAGACAAATATACCACTCAAAAAGGAATGTGGAAAATATAAAGGAACAAACTAGCAACAATCCAACAGGAACTAGGCATACCTCATGTGCGAAGAAGTTAGAGGTGAAGTACAAGAAAACACTATAAAATGTAATCTGTTACTCCTGATTATCTGAAATAGGGGACTGAACACATAACGTTGTATTATCTTTAATGTGTGAGGGGTATGCACCAAAAAACAACTCATTGTTTCAACACAAAGGACCGATATATAAACTTCAGATGTGGAGTTATTATTCCATGAGAGGTTGTTTTTAAAAAGAGGTACAAAAAAATGCCAACATTTTGGCTATGTGATATTAAAAAAGGTAATCTAAAAACGTACTTCCCACCATCATGCAGAGGTCTGGTCCCAAAAATTTTCCAGTATGCACGATGTAATATAAAAATGGACAAACAGAAATCAACACGTATTTCCATGGTAACAATTGTTATGATTGGGGTCAAGCTTTTAAACTTGTGTGACAAAACCCCTGCAGAAAGCATAGAGTTAAATACACTTCAATATTGTCTTGACTCATAAATAAAAAGGAAATGGTAACTATACTATTAAAATAATTTTTGTACATACAGAATACTGCTAGCTGCTATTTATGACTAATGGGGCAAACAAAATTGTTTTTCCTATCCTTCATACTATACCAAAGACACGGAACAGATTAAAAGTTAAGAAGAGTTTAAAGTTAACTTTTCAGTAGTTGATTCTTTCAAGCAGTCATTATATTATACATATTTATCACTGCATCAGGAAAAAACTAGGATTCTATTTCAATACACCCACTCCCCCTGGCCTGCCTTCACCCCAGCAACACTGAATCGTGGGTAAAGAAAAATCCATTCATTTGCAGGGTGGGTGGTTCCCAAGACAGAACAAAAGAATCAATGGATGTGTGTATATACATTTACATACATGGGGCTCTGGCAGATGATAAGGAAGCAATTACACAGCCTAGTTACCCACCTGTATGTGACCCCCGCCATGTCAAAGAGGCGTCTTGAGGCAGTCATTTCAGGGTTATCGTGGTACTTGTCTGATAAATAAATCACCTCCTTTATACCTGCAGGTAAACACAGAAGAACATCAGTTACGTTCCTGAGAGCCGGGTAGGACACTATGAGCAGAGGACTGTTACAAGAAGACGACCAAAGCCGTCGCAGTAAGAGGGACAAAAAGTGAATGACACGTAACGGAGCCACGTGATCCTTTTACGCGTGTTAGTTATTCCCCAGAAAGGATGAGAGAGCAATATTTAAGCTCGTCAGGAGATGCAGAGGAGGTGAGGAGCTCCCATCTTTAACGGGGGAACAGGAAGGAGGTGAAGAAGGGCAGAGGTCAGGCTGAGGTCAGACATCAGGCTGCTCCTACACAGTCCCCTCAGCAGGTACGTAACCTTCAGACGACAAACTAAGAACCTTAAGTACCAAGGACCTCAACATTATGTTTCCAATACAACAAAGGAAGGGAAAAAACAAACAAAATGCATCCCTGTCTGGACCAGCATGGTGGGGCCAATTGTTTTTGATTATTTCCCCCAAAGCAGTGAATTCCCACAGTGTCTTGAGAAAAGAACAAATTTATTGGGTAAAATTAAACATATGAATACGCTAAACAGTAACGCATCAAAAGGAAGCTTTTTAGGTTCTCGGTAGCCTTAAGCATAGAGGTTGCTTGTCGGTAGCCAGGGAGCGGAGCCCCGCCCGAGCCACCCACTCCATCCACTCCGAGGGCACCGGCCATTACTGAAGAACATGAAGAAAAGTTGGGGGGCGAAACATCAAACTTGCCAGCGTGCGGTGAAGGGAATTGTTCAGGGGTGGGTTGCTAGGAGACACGAGCTGTGATTTAGATGGAGGACAGGGGAACTTTAGCTCAGGAGCGGGACTGAAAACTCACTTGAGTGTCAAAGCGGTCTCTGTGGGTAAGAACAAGGTTCTGAAAGCACAGTAACTATTTGTAAGATCCACACCTTACAAATGAGCGTGCCGTCTGTACGAAAGAAACAGCCCACAGTATATGTAATTTCTACATTCAGCTTAACATTTGACCCCGTGAGTTAGTAATGAGGTGTGAAAAGCTAAACAGAGACCTAGCTTATTGGCTCAAGATCAAGAGCATGTCCGCAATAATTAAGCGCGAGTCATTATCAGTAACATTTTCTTTGACGGCTTTCTATGAAGCGTTGGTCTAATCGCTTATCTGGCCTTTAAATAATCATTATAGTGGGGGTGGCATAAATCTCACGGCCCGCATCACTTCTTGGCATTATGATTGGTCATTTACACATACTTGCATTGCATAAATATTCTGAATATTCAGTTCTGGCTGTCAGAAACAGCAATACAAGTCAATCCCAAGACGTTTTCTGAAGCGTTGATCAGGGGTGGTTCCAGGGTCGGGATTTTGGATTTTGCCTTCGGACTGCATGTGGAGCTTGCATGTTCTCCGTCATGCAGGTGTCCTACAGCTACTCTGGTTTACTTCCACAGCCCAAAGACGTGCAGTTAGGGTAACTGCCATCTGAAAATTGCCCATAGCGCATGACTGGATGCATGAGTATGTCCTACAATGGACTGGCATGCATTCTGGGCTGTACCCTGGTCATGTGACCTGTGCTGCACTAAAGAAGCACTAGGTTTCCATACAAACCTGACCAGGATAACCAGACAGAAGATGGATGTATGAAGTAGTTTACATTTGATCACCGCTATGTAATATAAACCTCATCTCCCCACACACACACACCCCCACCCACACACACACACACACAACTCCTGGAGGCAGTGCCACCCACAGAGGCACCATGCCACTCCAATAAAGAAAATAACACAAAAAAAAATCTGAGTTATTAGGCTGAATAAGCCATTAAATAATCCATTTTAAGTACCCTGAATGAATTAATTAGCAATTAGCACTACTAGATAGTCACACTTGGCTTTGGATTTATAATTATTAGCTAGCTGCAGATTTAAATTCAAAACCAGAAAAATCCTGTCTGAGTATTTGAATATCTTTCAGATGAACACTAAAATTATTTAACGTAAAGTCTCAGAATGTTAAAATGTTACCGTGTTCAAAGTCATCCCTGTCGTCTTATGAGCTGACTGGCTGACTAATTGGACATTGTGCAAAACGCTGAAAACGGAGAACGGCGGCTCTTCAAACATCGCGATTCTGGCTGTGCGGGAATCATAAATTCGTAAAAACTCACGGCAAGGGAACACTGACAAACGAGAACAATAATAAAGCTTTTTGTAATTATGACTTGAGTAAATTGATGTATATTCATGTAGAAATAAAGTACAACAAAAATCAATAAACCCGCACCTGGAAAAACCAGTAAAAGCTTAATCTTAAATAAATAAATAGATAAAAATAAAATAATGAAGAGAGAAAAAAAATGAGCAGGTGCATTTAAGAATGCAGGGGGTATGATATAATGAATGTCACTCCAAAGCTGTGCAGTGTCATACCGATGACTAATCTTTTCCAGCTGAGTATGAGCCTTCATCAAAACAGCAGGTAAACTGCACAAAACTCTGTATCAAGCTGCTTCTTAAGCTGTATTCCTACATTAATAATGCCAGGCGATTAACCGCAGAGCACCGGCTCACCAAAACCCACTTTAGCCATTTTGGTTCAAAAATAAACATCTCTTGGTAAAGCGGAGAGCTCTGTAGAACGGCCGGGCGATCCCCCTTCCAGGCTTCCCGACGGGCCGTGCGGAGGGCGAGGCACGGTCGGGCCACCGAGCTGTATGTTCGGGAAGCCACTGCGGCTGGCAAGCGAGCAAACACCTGCGAACGAAACGGGACGCAGCATCCATAGCCGAGCGTGTCCTGAAGAACAGAATCTGGCCCTTTCGACAGAGACGCACCTCGACTCAAGCAACCGCTTCAAAGCACGCCACCACGTTCACACCGTTTCGGTGTTTTCACTCAACGAGCAACCACGTCCGAGTAATTAAACCACCTACCAAACATGCAGCTACAGTCCAGACATCAACATCCACACATAGTTGCAAAGGTTTTGCTCCTACTTTGCTCTTATTGTTCACTGTGTTGAAATCTTATAAAAAAAGAAAAAAAAAAAAAAAGGATTTTCCACTGATCTTTGCTGATTAAATGGGAATGAATTGGGTGACACTGGAGAAAAATATATATAAAATACACAGAGAAATTTTGTTTCCATCTTGCCAAAGGCTGGAGTGTTTTGTGTAAATAATGATATGCCTACAGTGTAAAGAAAAAGCCCATTGTATAGGGCGAGCCTTTCCCGACAGCGTGTGGATCACAATGGCAGGGATACCATACCCTCCAAAAAGAACCTTAATAATGAACCACCGGGGACTCTTGAACGGATTTACATCTTTTTATTCTGCACTAAGGAAAACTCCCACTCTCTTCCCAAGGGTAGAAATGCTTCTGAACAGTTGGGGGTCCAACAGCACAAAATAATAATAATAAAAAAAAGATAAATAAAATAACAGAAAAGGGCAAATTTCTGCAAAACAAAACCTACTGGGAAGCTTTCAGACCAGCGGACGCAGAGAACCTTTGGGGCAAAACCACCACTTGTTTAGTTTCCCCTGGCTTGGGTGCTTGCATCAGCGTGCATAAGGTCACAGAGAAGAGCATTATTAGAGAGAGACGACGCGAGGAAGACGACCGTTGAAAATCCGAAGGGCGGCGAAGGTAAACGAGGACGGCAGAATAGCGAATGGGTGTGTAAAGAAAAGGCGCAGGAATCTGGGTGGGCGCAAAACACAAGGCTGCACCTAAAAGATGTTAGATTATAAGTAGAGGCGACTGAACCGTAATAAAATGACTTTGGAAAGCAATGGGTGCTTTGCGCGCTCTTCATTCTCGCTCGCAAGCCTATAATTTCACGTAATTTATTTTCCTGAATGGCAAGGCCCACCTCACCAAAAACAAAGCTGGCTCTCGCCACAGATGGAACTCCCGGTTCACAGAGGGGTTTAGACGCTACGAGAGATTTATCATTTTCACCGTGCTAATTATTCCACAGCCTTTTCAAGGATAATGATTCGCTAAGTGATTGTGACAGGTTGTGATTATCAATCCCATCAACTCGAAATGAAATAAAGCCCAAAGACAGGGAAGCGAGCATTTAAATAACCGTGGCTGAAGAAGACTGTGGTGGCAATTGCTGAAAACAGTTTAATCAGACAAGAGCAAAAATAAAAAAATACAAGGTAGTGGTGGGGGTGAAGAGGGCAATCTTTACATGGCAGGAACCAAGGATTTAATTTTCTTTAGCACCTCCAAGAAAGAAAAAAAAATACATATAGCAACCAAACATACTGATAAAAAGGGTAACCTGATTCGTTAAGACAGTTTCAATTCAAAGCATAACCTGCCGAATAAATTACTTCACTAAAGAATGAAGAAAAAAAAAATGCTGAAAATTATTCTGAGGGCCCTTTTAAAGCTGGCTCTGAATGGGTCATCCTAAAGGACGGGGCGGGGGCAAGGGGGGGGGGCTGGGGGGGGCATTACTGGGC
>JAABNY020000015.1:13589868-13610955 GCA_015164015.2 Brevimyrus niger
CACCCCTAAATGCATTGAAGCAACTGCCATGTGATTGGTTGATTAGATAATTGCATCAATGAGAAATTGAACAGGTGGTCCTAATAATTCTTTGGGTGAGTGTATGTTAACTATACCAACAATGTTCTCCAGGCATCAGTTTTATCCTCTTGTTTGAGCCAATTCTCTCTGCAGGCATTTGAATTTGTGCATGAAGCTTGTTTGGGTACACAAACATCCATGCGTACAACCTTTCACTTCAAGTTGGAGTTGTTGAGAGGAACGCACTTCGAACCAATATGTGTTAAAATCATCCTTGACACACTGGGTCAGGTCAATATTACAACTGAACCCAATTAATGGCACATGCTTTTAAAAAGAAGCATACAGTAAAAGCAATAATAAAAGGATAAATATCAAAGCTCAGTGTTTACTTGCTAATCTATAGACAAGGGCAGTCCCCCCCAAGTAACAGCCCACACATTTTTAAGATACACCTAACACAGACATATAGACTAATATTTTGCATGAATGCATAATTTATTACAAGTACAATATACTTCATACCAAATGTTTCATGAGTCGTCTCATTTCCGGAAAACAAAAGACTGTTACCACAGCAACAGATAACCTTGTAACAAAGCGGAGAAATAACCAATATCATCAGCTCTTCCTAAGTTATTACTGTTAACGAAAATTGAAATAAAAACAACACTGTGTATTTTTTGAACATTTGTTTTTGAGTTTAAAAGCTTGCCTATATGCCTATAGTAGCCTACCAACCATGCTACGAGATCAAGGGATCTCAACATGCGAGCTACAAGAACTTGATGTCAACGTAAAATTAAATGGTCATTCATGGTCCGTGTGTGTGTTTGCTTATATGCTGCGTCAAAAGGTGCCATAGAAAGACAATGTGACTTTACCTTGGCATAATTGAAAAAGGAGACATGGAAATGACATTCCGTGAATCTTTTTCCCTCTTTCAAATATAATTCCCCAGTATGTAAAAGTAGGAAGTGCAATGCTGTTTTGAAATTCCCAGACTGTTACATAATAGACTTAAATGCAAAATAGGCCAGCCCACTTTCAAGTGCAATGGACATGCGTATTCAAATTTCAAGTCGCGCGCAAATTGTGAAGAACGAAATAGAGGTCAGTAAAATTGGCGAGCTGCATAGATCAGGTGTGGCTCGAGGAGGTGCTCGGAATGTCGGCGGTTTCCATCTTCCCAGTCTTCCTAGGAAATTTGACTGTCAACTGGCTTAGTTAAGCAAGGGTATGTTTCCAAAATGTTCCCATTGGCAACTTGCATAGTTTTAACCATTCAGCTGCACGGAACGCATATGCTAGCAACTATGCTTTTAGGAAAATGTAATGTAGTTTTCCAACCTCCGATAAACTGGATACAAAGTCTGTCATACTCACATTGACAAGAGGATTCTGCACTTCCCATAGACTACTTTTGGTTAGCTAAACAAATATCCAATCAATGCTGCAGCAAAAATATAACAAAATGAAAGCAGAAGTCCAAATTCATTAGAAACAACATTTACAAGCTGCTCAGCTTGCTGTTTGAAGTTCTTGATAAAACTTGCATGAAGCTAGCATCGTAAAATCATGCATTGTGTGAGATTACAAATAATTTCAATGTTCTTACAATGCTAAACAAAGTTATGATTATGCTAACATTGTACCTAAGCTGAAGTGGGACTATTACAGTTATGTGCTGCAATTTGTTCTAGGAAACATCAAATGACAAAACTCACCGCTCAGACGCATTCATCTCAGAGCAAATGGCTGTTCATCAACATCCGATTCCTCCACTGATACAGGCTCAAACATACATGGTTCGATGCCTAAACCCTCCATGTTTCACCTCACCTATAGTGATCCATGCTGGTTCTGTGTGAGCCATCGCAGTATCTCACTGTAATGCAGCCAATCATGAACATATTAATAAGCCCACCAAATAAGGGAAAACTGCATGTTTTGTTCTTGGGCCAAATAATAGGGTGTATATAGGGGCCTGTAAGGGGCCTGTATTTTACATTTTTTGATGATACCAAGCTCACATGCCTTCTATGTTTTCACCGGAGAACAATGTAGAAAAAATTATAATTAATTCTATGGTACCTTTAATTTAGCAGTTAAATTTTAGTTGGACAACTTCAATTCATGTAAAAGGTCCTCTCTGCATATTAACAAATGGCATGGGTTATGGTTTCATTTATCATGTGCGGCCCAACATCCATCGCAGCCCATAGCCATCAAAAATTTGAGTAAGCCCACTCCAAATAATATGCAGTTAATGCAGTCTATGATAAGTGTATCAAATTGACACAACTGTGTATGCCCCTGCAAATTTAAACCGTGTTTGACAGAGATCAGATTAAAAACAGGCATGCAACTAGCCAGATACAAATATGAAAGTACAGTGTGGAACCATCTAGAGTGCAACTTCAGAAGTGCCAATTAGCCATCCAATTTCACTTGGGCGAACCAGCAGAGAATGTGATATTAGCTTGCCTGCACCTCAGCTTAAGGAAAAGAACTCAACTAATTTAAATAAAACAGATAACTAAGTTGCCACCACAAGTGTGTTTATAAGGGGTTGAAAGAAGGGTTTACAGTGTTAAAGATTTTTCATTATTCATAATACGTTGTTTTTCTTTTGAGGGCTTCATTCTTTAAAACCTAAAACTAAAATTCAAGCTATATTATGAAGCCAGCAAAACCATAAACTGACATAAAAAATGACCAAAAACTCTGAAACGGAAAGAAAACCTAAAAAGTAAAAACTACTTTTATTAAATGGAACTAAAATTACCTCGGAGCAGATAAATCTGATCATGATTAGTAGATAAATTTGGCTGGATTTTCATTAAACAAACCATGCCCAGAACAGTAAGCATTTATTGTCAACCTCTACAGATCTTTGCCAGTAGTGGCAATATAAAAATCCTTCTACTGTCTCCACCAATTTTAATAAGTCCGGAGAGCCATTCTGCATCACCCATGATCGAAGTTACCCAGTCTCAGCGTACCCAAGCTCACGCGCCACCTGGGCTCCCACCACAGCGCCCTCGAAAGTATCATTAATATCTACAGAACTAAGCGTTACCCAAGGAAACGTTTTCATTATACACAAAACATAAGCAAGAGACCACTTAAGAAAAAGCTTCTTTAACACAAGCCATTTACAATTCTGAGGCATTTCAATAAAAGGTCTACAACTGAACGTATTATAATGATAAACGTTATAACCGAACTGTCGGAGTACAACTTTTTTAAAGGTAGTAAAGGAAACCATCGTATCTCGTCATACAATGCCTAAAGCTTGCAACTAAACATTTCCATCCCCGAGGATCAAGGCGCACAATGTGTGCCTAATTTAACAATAGTGCTTAATCAAACAGCAACAAAACAGGACACGTGATCTTAATATCAAAGCTCGTATGGAAACGAAAGTGCCAGTCCGGCTTTTGAATATACGTGCAGTATTGTTAGTGCAGAATCTTAGAACACTGGTGTACACTGGTATATCATATATATTTAAAAAATATGCAAAAGTTTCCACGCCATCTATAACAGGCTGTGTGTTAAAGCATGTCGAATAACTCAAAAAAAAAAAAAAAAACATTTTCACTTAACCATATATAGCACAAAATAGCAGTTACCCGTGTGGTGACCTCTGTGTAGATGCAGCATCAAACCCTTCATTGCTCATGATATTAATATTCTCTCTGTCTCCCTCTTATTCTTTTTTTATTATTATTATTTTTACAAAAAGCAAACAAAATATTCCGTCTATAGGAGTTGTCACTTCCCGATTCTCAACACGCGCACGCACATTTTACTACCGTGCGATTTCTACGTCATTCTCCCACATGGCCTTAGCGAAAGTAAAGGTTGCCAGTTGTAACTTCTTATCACAGTGAATTATATCAATCCCCCATTAAAATAACTATTATAGATCCCAACAAAATGAAAATGTAAAAACCAAACAAAGAGGCTGACAAAATAATGAATTATAAATTAGAAGATTAGTATTCTCAAGGTACTAGCTTGGCTTGCCATTCACCTTAAAGATTGTATCTGGCAACCCAAGTATTCCCGCGTTTATATTGCGGAAGTAAATGATTGATTAAGTTAAACGCGGGAGAGACTGTAATGAAGTAGAAAGGTTTGAGGCTGATCGATGCGTATTTATTTCCGCTGTATTTTAAATGGTATTAACTTAGAAAAATTATTTGCGTCCATTAAACCATGTCTTTTTCATTCACATCCTCTTGATACCCGTATTGTACT
Source organism: Brevimyrus niger (assembly GCA_015164015.2). Classification (NCBI taxonomy): domain Eukaryota; kingdom Metazoa; phylum Chordata; class Actinopteri; order Osteoglossiformes; family Mormyridae; genus Brevimyrus; species Brevimyrus niger. The sequence goes on from JAABNY020000015.1 coordinate 13,594,159, forward strand.
GTGAGATATGAACTTTTTCATTAAAGTACAATTTTCAGGTTTTTCCGTAAAAAAAAAAGCTTGATAAATCTCAATTCATATAATAACGTTATCCCCGTCAATTAAGTACTGTGCGCATAGGTCTATTACCATACTGTTACTTGGATTGTAGGCTATTTACATTCATGGTGGAGTAAATTCCTGTGTAAACCACAGGTGTCAAACTCCAGTCCTGGAGGGCTGGAGACCTGCACACTTTTGGGTTTCCCCTCATTTAACACACCTGATTCAAGTCCTCGTGCTAATTACCACACAGCTCTTGAGCTGAATCATTTGTGGTGGAACATGAAAAGAACTAAGCTACACAGGGCTCCGGCCCCCAAGGACTGGAGTTTGACACCCCTGGGTTAAACTATAAGTTTTCATAAACTGATGGAACAAACGCATTGTTCGATGACTGAGTTTTTAGACAGTAACTAAAATGTTCATCATATTAATTATTTATCCTTTTGAATATTGTATTAAACATTTTATATATTAATGCTTTGAGAAAGTTATTTCACTATTATTGAATGTATCCTGCGGTTATTCATTTTTTTTATGTGAATATATATATATATATATATATAGCCAGATACAAATATGAAAGTACAGTGTGGATATATACACACAGACTTAAATTTTCACTTTATTTCCATGTCATTGTACAGTTACATTTCTAAAATGTTTTTCATAGTTTAACATCTTAAATGGTTGTTCCAGTTTTCAGTAGCACACAAGGATTTTTAAACATGGTCAGTATCACTAACCGAGCCAAAAGTGAGATTGCTCTCTGGCTTTCTTCAGTCTAACACACAAAAAGAGTGTTGGGTTGTTTGGTGGCTTGTTGAGTGGCACTGTTACTGCACACCTCCAGGCACATGGGTAAAATCCCAGTTACGCGTGTGTTTTTCTCCTGCAGTCTAAAAGCATACCAGTTATGCTGAGTGTTGTCTCTAAATTACCCATGCTGTGTCAATATGTGTATGTGCTCTGTGATGGACTGGAATGCCATCTGGAGTATACCCTTTGCCTACGCTGCCTGATACTGGCTCCAAACCCTGAGCAGTGTAAACAGAAGATAAATGGACAACAATGCATGAAATTCTGGAGTGGGGTGGGGGATTATATTAACCAGTTTGAAAACAACAATTATCACTACCCATTGGTTCTCAGTCCTGGGTGAATTTTTTTTGGAAAACAGTAACTGAATTCTCCCTAGAAAAAATAGAAGTATTATAAAGGAGCACTGTAATTATTTTACTGTGGGGACATGATGGAGTTATACAACTGTTTACAAAGAACCAGAGTGCCTCCTATTCTGAAGACACTCCACTGCTTTTCTTTTTAGTTTCTTTTTTTATTATTCTGAGTTGAATGGGAATCAGGAGATTAGTAATGAAATATGATTTTCTATTATACTTGCATTGTGTTTACTTGACTGAACTCTTTAGGAAAATAGAAACAGCAGAACAGCCACAGAAAAGAATAATACTTTCAAGTGGACAGACCACAGGGCGGAGCCTAAATCTCTTGCTCACTCAATGTCTGCTTGATAGGGCTCCATGATTATTTATCGTAGCTTTAAGTATTTGCTGAAATGCAGCATAGAGACAGAAGGTTTCTGGTTCAAGCCTGGGAATGGGATTTAGTTCATCTCTATGTCTAATTAATTTTCTGAGATACCATATACAGTGGTAAATGTATGTGTTGCTTTGAATAAGAGCGGTCCAGCAGCGTATTAAATGAGTAACAAGCTCATTTAGCAAGGGATATTTGCTTGAATAAGATACACCAGAGCTTATCTTTTAACCCCTGCCCTTAATTCCCATGATTGATGGTCATGCACTATAGCACAAAAATAGTCCCACAGAGCAAAAAGTGAATTAATATTTAGTTGATCTTCCCTTCAGGCAATGGTTCTGGATGTAATTATTCTTGTGCGCACATAACATATTACATATTTCAGCACGCTGGTCACTCTGGATTTTTGTACTCTCTGTTTTATCTGCTGTAACAAGATCATATTATAGCCACAAAAGTAGAAATTTATTCAGATTTTAGAATCTTTATATTTCTCTCTTAAATTATAATATATAATAAATAAAAAAAATCAGTAGAATATTGGAGAATTGTTATCCTCGGCCTCGAACCCTGTAGTAGAATCCATTATCACTGCAAACCTGTACTGGATAAATGGTACAGAATATGTATAGATATCATTCATTTTTTGTGTTATCTGAAGCACGATCCATAGAATTTGCTGATCTCTATGGATTTTGGTTACCGGGCAATGATGCAGAGATGGCGGGCAATGATGCAGAGTGATGATTGACTGTTGATGCCATTTACATCCAATGAAGGCACTAGAATTTGTTTCTTTTTTGGTTGTTGGTTGTAATTAGGTACCTAATTATTCCAATTATTGGGCCAAGGGTATCAGACCCTGTTGCATTTATGTATGTGTCTATGATACACTCGTTCTTAAGGTCACAGTAACAAACATAATGGGTCTGTAGTTCTTTAACTCAAAATGATCATGAAAGCAACAGATTTAATGTGTATATTCTTAAGCTAAAGCTCAACAAAACCTCACAAACACTCTGCTCATTGCAGGAACACAGGGAAATTCCCTTAAGCAGCTCTGCTTAATCCTCCTCCCTCCTAGCTGCATTTCTCTAGAAAATCCAATCAGTTTTATTAGGGTCAGCTGGGTTTCATTAATGGCCGTTTCTGAAACATGGGGACTGGTGATCGATGGCCATGGAAACGTGAAATGGGTCCGGCCCAGCCCCATGCCTTCACTCTGCTTCCTGCTGGCTCGCACTGGGAACGGCTATGATGGAAATGTTTGGGTGCTAAGCTAATTGTTCTGGGCGCTTCAGCACCACTCCTGGTATCTTGGTAACAGGCATCTTCAAGTACATCATTATTTCCTTCACATGCGGAGAGGCGGTCAAGGTCCTTTAATATACCCTTTCCATTCGAAAGCAGTCTGAGTGTAAGCTTCCTTAAATTCTGAGAAGACTTCCAATTGAGAGGAACTTGTAAAAAAACTACAAAAAAACTGAATATACCTTTTTCAACTAAACAAAACTTAGTAGTATAACTTGACTAATTGTAGACTATCCATCCATCCATTTTCTGAAACCACTTGTCCTTTTCAAGTGGTCTGGAGCTTAAACCAGAGACTATAGGGGCAAGACAGGGAGCAACCCAAGATGGGGCGCCAACCCATCACAGAACACTAATTGTGGGTGATTGAAATGCTGTTTTAAAACAAAGATCTGCTGCTGTTGATTACTTATACATAATTAAAATAATTTTAGAGTGCAGACACTAACCATCACTGGGTAAGTGGGGGCGAGAGGTCAAGAGTGTTTTCTGATACAGCGTGTTGCTGCACCCACTACATGATGGACCCTAAGGGATGAGAACCTGAGTACAGCCGTGTGGTGGGTGATACCTCAGCACCACACTAGCTTGAATGGAGCGGATCAGCGTGAAGCTTTTTCTCTGTTGGCTGGAGTGCCAATCCTGCCAGAAACCTCCAAATTTCCCCTGAGAGTTGAAAACCTGCTTGTAGGGCTATATGTACAGTAGATTGTCACACTGAGGGTGAAGCAAATCCAGGCTGAGGGCCTTTCTCAATGGTCTAAAGGAGTAGAAACGTTCCTGGTAGTCATGGGATTCAAACTTCCGATTGCCGGCACAGATCCCTAGCCTCAGAGCCACCACTCCGTCCCAAGTGTGGGTGGTTACCTCAAAAATATTATAGTAGTTGCTACAAATTAGTGTGCACAGGCAACACTTCCTGCTCTGGAAGGGGAGGGTAAGGATTGGTTCAAGTTTGGGCTCAGGGGCTGTTTGGTTCAGTTATGTTCATATTTATAATCATCCTTGTTCGAGTCTCTTCCAGTTATTCATGTGTTATTTCTGTAAATTTTAATGGTGAGTGTATATATATTTGTATTATAATGTTATATAAATGTGAGGTTAGTATGTGAGGATGGGCCCACCTAAGGGCGTGTGGCAGGCAGCTTAATGCGGTGGCTTTGTGAGCAGTGGTGGATCAGGGTATTGCAAATTACCTAAAAGAGCAATTATGGAGCTGTCAAATTACCCCCGGATCCCTGTAGTTCTTGAATAAAAATGTTTTGGCTCTATTCAAATGGTATGTTTGCCATATTGCTATGCCCTCCCACTCATAACTATTGCTACAATATTACCATCCCTGCAAATGTGGACGATCTGAGCCAAAGAATTCAAAATAAATTAAAAAAAAACTTTTTTTTTTCCATGACAGATTCACAGATATGTCAAGATGCGAGGTGGCAGAGATGGTGGCAGAGAACATCGGCAGACATTTTTTAACAAGATACATTATAGAACATTAATATTAAACATTTTTTAACAAGATAGGTCTCCTGGATGCAGAGACGCAGCGCCGTCCTCTCAGCTCGAAACTGCAGCCGGCCTCGTATCACCTCCTGGCTCCTCCTCTCCTCCTGGCTCCTCCTCTCCTCCTGGCTCCTCCTCCCCGCCTGGCTCCTCCTCACCTCCTGGCTCTTCCTCAGCTCCCCACAGGTGGGCCCAGCAGCGTGTCTCCCCAACACCTCTGTCAGCATCCCTTCACAGCTGTTCTGCCACTCTCCCGCCTACTCTGTTTCCTCCGCCCCGCTTTCCGCTGTGATCTCATTAAGCGAGCTCATTCGGCCAGTGGTCCTGTCAGCCCTGGACATGGATTTCAGCTCCACTAGTTGGCCGATTGGATCTTCTGATCTTGACCTTCATGCGAGCAGGTTCAGGGATACTCCTTGCTTCTTGCTTTCTGCTCAGCTGTGTTCCTCTCCCTCTGAGTCCCAGTTTTATTTGAAATGTGGCCCCATCCTCACCAGCAAAGTCTTTCACACTGTTTGGCTATTCTGCTTTGTTCAACATCCCTCCTGTTAACCAACAGAATTCGTCCCAAGCCACAGTTTGCTGCTACACAGAGTACCCCCCCCCCCCCCCAGATCCAATATACAACACGCTGCATGAAAATACACTACACATCTCTGTTTTAACTCACATGATTAAGGGGTAAATGTTCTTCAGGCTTAAAATTCACACTATTTTTGCAATCTGTTCTTTCTTTCGCAAATGCCGTTACATACTCTCAGTATATACTACAAATCAGAGGCAGCTGGCCAATAAAAAACCGAGGTAAAAAGATAATACATTTTACAATATTACAATAGTGAGAGAAGAGAGAAAATGTTTTTTAAATGACAATAACATTTTAGTAATGAGTTATTTTGTTACAAAGTTACTTGTTTCATACGTTAATCTGAAAAACAGAGCCAGTATTACCTCCTGTACTTCAATGGACCAGCTGACTCTGCTGTAAACATTATCATTGGCCAAGGAGCAAGTCTTTATATGTGTATAACAGACAGTCTTTTACTGTTTGTGTTAAAAATAATTCTTCAATTAAATAGAATTTGAGCCTTCCTTGTTGAGCCTTCTTAACTATATAAAACTTCTGTTCAACACTTCAGTCTAGGAAATTGGACAACATGCTGAGTAAAGTACTATTTGGCCACGCCGGTCAGGTATTAGAGTTTAAGATAAGGGAAAGTGGCCAGAGTCGAGTGATGTTGTGTTGATTCAATCCACATGTTCCTTGTATTGTGAATCATTGTAAATGTATCTATTTTTTTTCTTTGCCCTGGTAAACTGATCTCAGAGGCCACACCGCCACCCTGTCTGGTTGTTTCCGCTGTCTTGCTGGAATTCATTTAGTTTTTTTTTTCTTTTTTTAACTCAGTCTCACAGAAACAACATTGCTAGTTTTATTTACCTTTGGCTTCACTTTGCCTTTAGTTTTTCTGTAGTGCCAATTCTACAGCCGCATGTTTCCCTCACCATGTACCGGGAATAAAAAGGCGGACTCATCCCCATGTTACATCTTGTGCTTTTCATTCTGAAATTATGAAGTATGCGTTTTAACTATGGGAATATTGATTTATTTTTTAGTGAGCCTTAAATTTAAGCACTGAAAGCTTAAACATAGCACTGTAGTAAAATAATCATGTATCATGCAGGGAATTATACCACATAACTGAAACTAGTTATACTGTGTATACCGTATAAGAGAAAGTATTTATATTGTATATACCACATAACTGAAGGTAAATATATTGTATATACCGCATTATCAAAAGTAGTCATACTGTATATATCATGTACCCGAATATACTTACACTGTATTTACCATATAACCAAAAGTAGTTATACCAAACAGCCAAAAGCCAACAGAAGGGTGGCAAAAAATTCTCATAAAATGAAGCAAGTCATTTTCTTGAGGGAAAGAAATTACCACCTAGCATGAAAGCTCTTAGTTCATTATGTGGCCATGGGCTATTTCCTGACACCACTAAGGCCTGAAACGCTGCTTCTTTTTAAATCAGCCCCACTGCCCTAATGAAAGATGCAAAATACAAAATAAAATAAATAGAACTAATGCAAAAAGGTTCACTTTCCTAATTTCGTCATGATTCAGCTCTGGGTGATGATTTCCCTGCCTTTTAATGCCCCCCCCCATCACCAACAAAAAGGAAGAATTACTTTTGCATTTGCATGGTTTGGCCGTCATTAAACCGGAATTTGTTTTTAATATTACTGATTCACTACATGATTAGATGTTATTTTGAAATGATTTACACATTACAGGTGTGGTACCTGGAAGTCTACCAGCATTCCAAGGTTTTTCATTAATATATACTGTTTAGTGAAATTATAAAAGCATTTAGATAACTGTTGTGCTTGCTAACCTTTAACAAACTGTAATGTATAATCAAGAAAAGCAAAACGTTACGATGCCATGAGTTTACTATACTATAGGCCGGCATATGTCAATGCCAATTATTATGTTCATCTGTATGCATCATAGTCATGAAAAATGGCACTTGGGAAGGGTACTATTTTTGTAGGGCATTTATTTTTTTTGTCTTTGAATGATGTGATATTCATATTTCAACAAGAGTATAATTTTTATGCCCATGAGAACAAATGAGATTCTGTGGTTTAGGTGGTGTTACCACTGCAGACTCAAATCAAAAAGGCATTTCAGGGTGGGTCTCTGCGGCTCCCTCATTAATCTCTGACATGTCAGACATCTCCCTCTTAATATTTAGTGCCCTATATGTATTCTGTTTTTAACCCATGTCAACTTTGTAAAATACGTTTTGTGGTCATTTTTCATTCGTCACATATTACATTTAACATTAATTTGCAAAGTCCTTAAAAATGCTACTTTTTATTATGAAGTTAGCCCCACAAAATATGAATCTTGACATTTCTAACTTCTGATTCATTTGACATCCTTTGTTCAGTGGGAACAAAACTGAAAAGTTAGGCCGCACAACAAAATGCTTTATTGAATATTAGGTAATTCAATTTTAATTTTACTGAATTCCTCCATCATCTATAAGCCCCATTTCCAGAAAAGTGTGGATTTTTTTCTAAAGTGCATCAAAAACTAAAATCTGACTTTATTGACCTTTATATAACTGACGAACGTACAAAGAAAAGATCTTCAATATTTTCACTGACCAGCTTAATTTTATTTTGTTACATATCTATGTTTTGATATATAGAATTTTAGAAAATACCCCAACTTTTCTGGAAATGGGTTTTGTATTACCTGCTTATCAGATATTGGGTCACAAGGAATCTGGAGCCTTTCCTAGGAAGCACAGAGAACAAAGCATAAGCTAGCAGCTAATGCTAATGTTATATTTAACATTTAGCCGAATGCTAAAATACTTTGTCCTACAATTGACATGGCATTTGTGCTCCCAGGACTAGGCTCACTCCGACCCTGTACTACATAAGCATTACAGAATCAATATTAAAATACTTTTACTACTAGGATTATTTGGAGTATTTGATTTTCTGTTACAATGAAGTATTTAGAAGATTTTACAGGAAGAATGAAATGCTCATGGCAATATGAAGTATAGCTGTAAGTTTAATACGCTACAGGCAGTCCCTGGGTTATAATTGAGATTCTAGGCCTATTTTCCCAAATTCTGTCAGATGTCAGAGCAGTAAAAATACTGTACATAATAATAATAATAGTACTAATAATAAAAGTAAATACATACGGTACTGTACCTGAAGTTAATGAATCACTGAAGCTGCGCAATGTTTTCATGGGTGTCACAAAGCAGTGCCAATTGTGTTTAACCAAGTTTTAGGCTTTACGGTAGTCCGTAAGTAGAAGTGGTCTGTAAGTCGGATGTTCTTCACATGGGGGCTGCCTGTACTATGGGGATCTGTCAATAGCAACATGTGCCATTTAGATACATTTAGGACACAGATGGGCCTTTACAGTGTGCATGACATAAATCAATTATATATTTCTTTTTCTGTGTGTGCATGTGTGTGTGTGTGCGTGTGTGCAAACGATTTTGCTTTCCGACAGCCTTTTGCTTTTGTATTTGATTGGTGTAAAACTCACTCGAGGGATTACCTTTACAGCTACAGCAAAGGTATCACAGGTTTCAAAGACATGTTAAAGGAGCTTAATATTCATTACCCCCTGCGCCGAGAGAACCCCGCGGGAAGGAATTCATCAGAACACGATGCCTTGGCACTCGGAACTCATACAGGCTTATTCAAATGCATTGCAGAAGGTCATCGCAGGCTGCTGTTTAACAGACTTACTATACACTAGTAGTGGGAGATCGTTGACGGTATAGCAGAATCCTGGGACCCAGGGTACATATTTCACAACAGAACACAAAGTCGGGTCCCTCTGAGTAAGCAGTCTGGGGTCTGAACGTCTGCTGTCTCTCCAGTTTAACACGAGTGGTGTTGGCAAGCCAGCTCTCAGAGTATTAGCATAGACATGCGCAATAATTGAAATATAGGCAACATATACAGCTCTGCATTTTTACATCCTGGATTAATCCTGGTTCTGCTGGCAGGAGGCTGCACTGCGGGGCAGGATGCTTCCAGGCTCAGAATTTTTAAGACAGCAGTAAGAATAAGGTGAAGCAGGAGACACTGGGAAAGGCAAGAAACCAGACAGGTAAAGGGTGGAAGAGACTTTCTTACGGCAGGGATGACCAACTTATCTGACAGGTTCGCATGAATTGTAGGATGACATCAAGTGACCTTCAGAAGGAATGGGAGACATTAAGTGCAGGTGTGAAGTGCACTGCTAGGACAGTTCATATCAGGCTCCTAGAAGCAGGACTGAAGTCCCATAAAGCAAGGAAGAAGCCCTTCATTACATGAAACAGAGAAGAACCAGGCTGCAGTTTGCAAAAAGATATAATATATATATATATTATTCAGAAACACACACATAAATTGAGAAAAGAGTGAAGCAAAAAATTGTGCTGTGGTCTCTTCATGTTTTCCACCGCTGTATAATACAACCACTGTATTCTACCTGCACACAGTGTGCATCAGGAGCAGGAAATGATTTTATAGCACACAAAAACTACAGAGTATTCCTACTCATTTAGCAGACACTTTTGTCTAAAGCAAGACATTTTTTGAGAGTCCTGGATCAGCCAGTGCTGGGGGGATTCGGTTAAGGGCTTCGCTTGAGGACTCGACAGTAAAGTCACTCTATCAGCCACAGAATTGAAACCAGTGACCTTCTTATCACCGGTGCAGAGTCTTAACCCACAAAGCCTCAGAACTTGCAGTATATGTTTTAAGGTATTGTTAAAATGAAGTAAAATTCTACAGTGCAGTATAGCTTAAGGGCCTTCCTATGGCACAGGTGTGAAATCTTTCATAACGGAGAGTTGGACAGCTTTTCAATCACTGCACCATGGCAGACTCCCTTAAGCAGTTTGTCGCCTTTATGAGCATAGGATTTTCTAGAATTCTGTGTTCGATAAACAGTCTGCAATGAGGTCCTCGGGCACGGCAGGACAGCCAAGGTTTGTATTTTTTGGTCCGTATTGGGAAATTACTTATGAGATTATCTGTTGTGTTAGAATTGCTATTGATGCACTATGTTATAACGATATATAAAAGTTTTTTTAGAAAGCTAAGTGCATAGAGGGCAATACAATCCTCTTGTGAAATGGCTGGCAGTGTCTTTTAATTGTTGGCTTATTGATGTTGCAAGCAATATTGTAGGAAATTGATTTTTGTATTTAAGAGGTCTGTAGTTATACTCTCTTGAGATATACCTCCCATTTATTCCAGTGTCATGTATTTAGCCTTAATCTTCTTGCTTTTATCTCCTTTCTTTTGGAAAACATATTTACTTTAAAGAAATTTTCAAACACCCTCTGGAAGTAGTAAATAAACTGTAAATAGTTCTGTGTTATAAGAAACAAGTAAGGTAACATATGTCTGCATCACACATTGCTAGACAAAGATTCAAGAACAATATTTCACACAGAGAAAAAGAGATGCAACAATGAATGATACCCCACACGTTACCAGCTAAGGGTATATGAATGAAACTAGACAGATACAGTTATATAGAGCAGAATTAAAGTAAGAAGTAAATAGTGGCTGTAATAGTTTGTGTTAGAAACATCAGTTGACTTGAACACAATAAAGTTCGACCATTACAAGAACCTGGAATCAGAATGAAAAAACCAGCATCAATGTTACCTTTCAATGTATTATGATAAAATTGCTTATGGCTCTTCATAACAGGAAAGAAATAAATACACAAGTATTCATCTCTGGGAAAAAAATTAAGAAACCACAGCAAATTTTTCAGTTTCACTCAATTTATGGGTATGTGCCTGTGTAAAATATACATTTTTATGCAAATTCCAGCCTGACTCTTCCCTGCTCCTCATGAATGAAGGGCTTCTTCCTTGCTTTATGGGACTTCAGTCCTGCTTCTAGGACCCTGATATGAACTGTCCTAGCCATGCACTTCACACCACTTAATGTTTCCCATTCTTTGTGAAGGTCACTTGGGGTCATCCTTAAATTTATGACGCACTGCCGGTTAAGCTGACAGTCATCACTGGCATTAGAAAGTCACTTCTGCCCTCTACTTGGCTGGTTTTTGGTCATTCCCAGTGTGTCCTGCTTCACTGTGTTCTGGTTTACTGCTGTCTTAGAAACTTTGAGCCTGTGCACTGTAGCTTTCAGAACCTGGATTAAACCAGCATTTAAAAAATACATGTTTTTTTACAAATACCAGAGCTGTATATAAAGAGAGACACACTGGATTGACCAGTCCTGGGTTGTTGTTGTTGTTCTTATTTTGACTGCTCTAGTATTTGGCAGATCTAGCCTTCATCTTTATCATCTTATCAGAGTCAAACTGTACCAGCTGGTAAATGTGTCAGTGATGATTTCAGTCCCTGCAGCTTCCTTCAGAGCCCTTGTCAAGGGCATCAGGGTCGGCCCGGAAGCCTGCGGTAATCTGCCACATCACTTGGCATTGTCCCATGCGTGCGGCATCCCTGCCACGTCCAATCGGGACGAGCTGCAGGTATCGCCCGCGAGCGTGCCAGCAAAATGAGGAACTGCATTTGACAGAACGTAACGAGTTTAGCACAGGATACACGGGCTAGAAGATAGATAAATCTGTTACATCTATACAGCCACTGTCCAGAGTTCATTTAAGGCCGATCTGCAGAAGAATTCAATGTCGTAAAACAAACAACAGGTGAATCACATTCTCTCTATGTGATGTTTCTAGTGTGGCTTGAAACTGCACTCTGTAATGCTCTTCACTGGTTACAATTGATATGCAATTTATTTACCATTTTAATTAATCATTGTCTACTATAATTTATGGAGGCACCTGCCTGACCATCTGGTGAAGAACGTATAGATTGTAGCCTGTTTTCCTGACTTAAGTGAATGTGCCCATGTTCTTTCAATGCTAAGGATCTTTCAGTGTATGTAAAATTGTGGAGCTGTACGTTTTCCACTGCCATTATCATCTGATGGTTCTTTTTTTAATCTTTTACAGAGATAATTTATTAAGTTCCCGGCTTTGGGGAGAATGTGAGAACAAAGGGAGACTCAATAAGTCAAAACACTAGCTGGTACATATGCATTCACTGGCATGCAGTACTGCGGATGTAATTGGCTGGTTAGATATTACATATTATACCTGAAAAATTGCCAGTGAGCATAGAAGCTGAGACCTTAAAGGAGTCCAGTTGTGTTGTTTTGGTTATTTCTTTTCATTTAGTGTGCTGTATAACTTTCTATACATGTACAGTAAATGGTCTGCAAAGTCTTAAGACCCAAAGTACATGCCAAAAAGAGTAACTCTCACCCCAGAGCCATCCATCCATCCATCCATCCATCCATTCTATCTTCTGTAACTGCTTGTTCTAGTCAGGGTTGTTGGGGATCCTGGAAGCCTATCCTGGAAGCTATGGGTGCAAGGCAGGAACAACCCAGGATGGGGCGCCAACCCATTGCAGGACGCACTCACACATGCACATATATGAGCAATTCAGTAACCCTCGTTCACCATTGAATGTTTTAGGGCTGTGGGGGGGACAACTGTAGTACTTGGAGGAAACCCTACAATGACACAGGGAATAGATGCAAACTCATAACACATGGAGTAATACCAGGGACCTAATCCCTGGTCGCAAAGATGTGCTTGAATTGCCTCATTGGAATTTCAGCCCATACTTCCATGACATGATGAGGTCACTTAGTGCCACAATCTTTATTGGTCGCCTACCTGCAAGGACCTGTCTGCAGACTGCAAGATAGGGGAGGAACATATAGGGCAAGCTAACCAATCAGAGCAGTCTGGACTTATCAGGGTGAGGCTTACAGCTCTAAGTTACAGACAGAGTGAATAAAGACATGCAGAAAAATCATGTCCTTTTGGAAAAAAACCCTTGTTCAGGAATTCATAGACTCAGACAAAGACAGACAAAAAATAGAAGGTGAATTGAAAAACCTGAACAATAATAAACAACAAATCAGGTAGGAAGGGAAAATGCAGGACTAGTTATGAAAGCAGATGGTCTGGTAACTAAAGATCAAAATGACTGTGAGTGCCAGGCAGGGAACTACTGTGATACATTTCTATAAGACAATGAAAGCTAATTGTTTCATTAAAACCCAAGCTGTTTAAGTAGTTAAATAACAGTATTGATAAAACTTTATAAAAGTTTTGAATAAGCAATAAAGCCTTCAGCAGGCAGTGGTAAAAAAACAACTGGTTCACTGAGACCATTCTAAGCGACAATTTCAGGGGGATAGGAATGCAAATGACATCATAAAAAGCCATCAGGAACCGACCATGGACTCCACATGTGAGGCTAAAGACGAGTGGTTCTGAAGTCAATAGTGACAGGAATTAAGAAGCAATGAATAAAATGCCAACGTCTGAGATCTAGAATGCAGAGAAATACTAACACATGGCAGAGAACCAGGGAAGAGCCGCAAGAAGTGGGAACAGAGACAGGAAGTGGGAACAGAGACACGAAGCAGGGCTGAGGCTGTCAGAGTGATGGTTTTCAGTTAGTGGGGTTATCACAGTCCATTAGGCTTTGACAGAGCAAGGCCTGCTCAGCGCATTTCTCTGGAACAAAGAGCCCGTGTTTTTCCACAGATTACACAAAAATTGATTTATCCCCAGTCTATTTTGGACCAGTTCACTCACACACTCCAAAAGCATGGCACTGTGACATCATCAGGATCTTTTTCTCAAATCTTTTTTTTTTTTAATACTTTATGGGCCCGCAAGCATATAACGGTCAATGAGCCTACTAGGCATCATAGGAAAGCGACTCTTTATTCTTCTCCATAGGGACTTTTCACCTATCCTAAAAGACACACGGAGAGGTGACAGCATGCTTGGAGGTCACTGTGCAGGGTCAGCCCCGTGTACAGCATCAATTAGGGGTTACGCGTTTGCCTGCCCTAGGATTCAAAACTACAACCTTCTCATTATGGACACTATAGCCCAATTGACTAAGCCAAACATCGCCATACAGGTTGGCTACCCTGAGCTTCCGAAGAATGACTAGTAACATATGTGTAGCAAGAGCTATTCAATAAGCTGCAAAAAGACAAGGCAAGAATGTAACAAAAGATCTAATCAAATCAAAGAAAAAATAATATCTAGGATACTCAAGAGACCAACTAAAGGATGGCAGGATACAGCAGGACAAAGATTGGATCATAGGCAAGTTAAAGTGTTTGTTAAATGTGAGTTACACACATATTTGTCACTGTACAAATTTGACAATGCAATAGACAAAAGAGATTCAGTATTTAATCTATTTCAGTCAAAACTATTCATGATAAACATTTCAACTGTTCAGGAGGTCAAAGACACATCATTTATGTAAAGACTTATTCACTATAGAGACTATTATGTCTGAAATAGACTATAATGTACTAAGCTATAATATGGCATACAGAATAAATTGCATACTATGTTGTCTAAAATATGTGATACATAAAGGGCTTTTCTCCCTTTTGCTTTTATTTTTTTCCTTCTTAAACCATATAAAAGGTGTTTGTGGGAGAGTACTTTCATCCAACTTTAGGTATCACAGAGGATTCTCTGCAGTCTTGCTTCTGTAAACGCTTCCTGCAAATTCTCCGATGAATGCCTATTGTGAAACGCAAAAGGAATTGTAAGAATTACAACTACAAATGGATCACCAGAAAAACTGCTTTGGAACGCTACGAAAACAGTAATGGGGCACCTTTTCCGGAACAGGCTCTTACACGTGGGGCTATTCTGTGTTGTCAAACTGACTTGTGAATCTTTGGTTTCCCTCCAAAAAGCATGGCTGTCATAATGAGACCCCAACAGGCCAAGTGTCATCAGTTAATATCATAAAAAAATAGCCAGATTATTACTGCGGCAAAGTACAGGCTGTAGAGAATCGATCTTGGCATAAAATCAACCGTAAATCAGAGTTTGCTGTATCGCCATAGGCGCCTCTACTGGTGTAATATTTAATGACCAGAAACTGTGGGGCTTTATCGATCAGACAAAGAGCTGTTCACTGCTCAATGAGTCAATAGATACCAGCCCTAACAATGTCTATTTCCTCAGGATGGCCATACCCCTGTGTTTTGCCTTGCTGTGTGACCCTGGAGCTAGGGCTGTTTATATCTAAAAATGTAAAATTGCCAACAGCCACAGAGTCGTCAGTGTATTTGTTTCAGTAAAACATCCGTCAGTGACCTGCTGGGGGCTTGTTCATGAGCTATTGTGGTATGTAGCGATTTCAAATTGGGAACCTGGAAACATCACAAATACGATAGACAAGGCGGATCTGTTACCCAGGACTGAATTCTCAATTTATGTCCAAATGACTTCAACAAAAATATAGGAAAAAATATCGAGGCAACTTTCATCTATGTATGGTGTGGATTGTGGCACTCTGATTTATGTCCTGTGAATTATTTAGAAAAGCCAAAGTTTACCTGTGCCCTTCGCAACACCTGGGGATTTCACTGAATTGATGGAGATTATCCTATCAGTGCAGACAGCAAAAGCACAGCCACACAAACAATCTGTCTGTCCCCTGAGCAAACACACCGCATTATACTCTCCCGTAGCAGAGGATCACCACTACAGGACCACATCGAATATCACTGCTGGCCTTGAACTCGTAAGGATCCTCTCAGTTAGCTAATTGCACTCATTTATAAGAGACAAGGGTTCATTTGGTGGTATCATATGCACATATTTGTCTAGTTACTTTGTTTGTTAGGTGACCTTTGTTTAGGCATGGAGGGGGGGGGCGCACAAATGATACAGTGGGAGCAGCCTGTTTGTGGAGGGGGGCAAACAAATGAGAGACTGACATGGGGGAGCATCAGACTAGACAAACAGGCAGCAGCACGTAAGAGGAAATCGGAAGGGAAAGTCCCGGCTAGGGCAGGTTTCCAGAGCCGCCGTGCAGCGTCTGACACCGGTGAGCTGTGGATTTCCTACTCAAAAGGTGTGAGAAAGAAGAGGTTAAAAGAAGGTAATGTTCCCGCCTGTAGCTTATGCACAGATTCCATCCCTGGATGAGAGCAAACACGATGCTAGCAGACACTGAACGACACAACAGTGGCGCAGCTGCGATTTTCCCAACATGCCTTAGAACATGAAGCGGAGGCAAAGTGCCCGTTACTACCCATGGCGTGGTGGCACTAATGATCTTTGTCTCTGGGCAAGAGTGTCCTGCAAATAAACAGAAATGTGCCATGCAGAAGTCGGAATCTATGCTTGCAATGTTTCTGACATGTAAGATTTTTGTGCTGTGAAATCTCTGTGGTAGCTTCTACTGAAATGTGAACAAATACAGAAGGGAAGCACAACAGCGATCTTCAGATGACTTGTGTTGATGAACTCTGCTGTAGACTAAAAGCAACGATGCTTAAGAAAGGTATTACTGTGTTAATGTGTCCTTCATGGATACATTTTTGTTTTAGTGAAATATACAGCTCTGGAAAAAGACCACTCTATATTTAAAATACATTTTTAGATCCTGGTTTAATCGTGGTTCTGCTGGCTGAAGGCTACACTGAGCAGCAGGCTGCTTCCAGGCTCAGAGTTTCTAAGACAGCAGTAAGATTAAGGTGAAGCAGGAGACACTGAGAACGACCAGAAACCAGACAGGTAAAGGGTGGAAGAGACTTTCTAATGGCAGAGATGACCATCAACTTATCTGACAGGTTCTCATGAATCAGAGGATGGCATCAAGTGACCTTCAGAAGGAATGAGAAACAGTAAGTGCAGGTGCTAGGACAGTTCACATCAGGCGCCCCTTCGAAATATTTTTTTTTAGTTTTGCGGTGGAC
>JAABNY020000015.1:13611097-13656440 GCA_015164015.2 Brevimyrus niger
GAAACAAATTTTTTTCCACAGCTGTTCATAAGTGACGGGTATTGACATTCTGCACCACAGTGAATATCACTGTTGTCTCACACCTTCTGCGATGCTGGAGTTTGCGTTTTGATCTTTGGCTACAACACCATCTGCTCTGCAAACATCCCATTCAGGGTGTCCCCTGCCTTGATCCCAGTGCTTTTTGGAATAGGAAACAGGCTCTCTGTCCCCCATCTATGGATAAGCAGCTCCAATATGGATGGATCTATATTAATTGCCTTACCTGGATAAGTGAAGCAAGGTGGAAAATCCACACGGCATAAATATGGATTTGTTCACTATTTAATTTAATTCACTTTTACGATTTTGTTTTTTATTTACCTCTAGAGTACAAGGAAAAACTAATGCTCGTGCTGTTTTGATACATTGACTGGATGAAACTGAGTTGCCGCTTAAGAACATAAGAACATAAGAAATTTACAACTGAGAGGGGGCCATTCGTGGAACTTAACATGTTTGTATTTTACAGAGCATATCATGTTGAGTTGTTTTTTTTTCTATATTGTGTATGATACATACATATGGTATATGTTCCTGTATTCTAACAGTATTTCATTTCAGTCTATGGTACTTTCTGATAACATGGTATTCTGTTATGCCCCATGGTATTCATTTCCAACCTGTATATTTTACTGTGGTATTTAATACTCATGCAATTGCCAAGAAGCACATATAATATAGTTCCCTTACAAGAACAGTAGCTGTATAGTAAACACTGGACTGCGATCGTTTCACTGGAAGGCCTGTTGGATTTGGTGAAGGAATCTGAAAATTTCACATAAGCAGCTCACAGAAACCAGCAATTAAGATGTTGCATTGCCATCAAAAGTAAATGCACGATTTAACGTGAACAGGTCTATTTGTTTTTTTGTTTTTTTTTAAAATGTGCTGATAAATGTTTCCTTCCGTTTTTGCCATTGAAACACATATTAGTAAGTGGTGAATTATTTTGATACATTTGACTGTTAAACTGTTTTTTTTCCCATTAAGCGAAAGCAGATACATTTCATGCATGGTACATTTAATGTAATTATGATGCCTAATTTCAGTGCTGCATCATTACAATACCATTGTTATTGCCATGGTACAATACAAATAGTTCAACAGATTTCCATTGTATTTTAACGGAAGTTACATTGTAATAAGGAGTAGTACATCATGGTATATAGGTGACCAAATTACAATGGTTTTATCATAGTTGTACTACTATGCAATTACTTTGATGATAATTCCACAGTATTTTTTCAGAAGGGGAATTCCAGAAGCAGCACATAGAGCTTGGAATGTGTGCATAAAGGGATTAACCACAGAGGCTTCAGAAAACAGCCTTATCTTTAAAGCAAGGTGGAGGAAATGCAGTCAGCTGGAACCAGATAACTACCAGCGATCTGACTAATGACGGCAACAGTGGAAGGAGCATGAAGTTTATAGAAACATTTCTGCTCATGCAGACCAGAACACCAGAACACCCCCGTACTTACTGCCGAGAACCTCACCACGCGGCGTTACGATGATCCGAAACGTACGGCCGGAACAATCAGGGAGTTCACTGAAGCATTGCATCCCTTTCACAAACTTGTTGACAGGTTTTCCATGTGATGAGCAGATGCCAGCTAATCCTGGGTTGTTCCACACAGCCTCCCCAGCGTTGTCCATCCCATCTGAACAGACTGGGACTCAGACCCCCTCGCCCCCCTGTCCCCCATCCCCCGTCTTCTGGTGCAGCACCTTAAATATCATCCTCCAGGCTAACAACACAAGTCAGACAAGTACAAGTTTGTAGAGAAGACATCACTTTCTACAGATTGCCTTGACATTTGACACTCACGTAACTCAACAGCCCCACCTCCTGGACCTCACTGAAACAATCTTCTGCTCTGCCGATGCTTTTTTTCCGGACATAGTCGTACTTCTGAAATGTCCCTCCAAGTCCTATTGCACTGTTTTTTATCCACTTCTGAAACTCTCATTATATACTGAAAAGATCTGTCTGCCTCAGCGGGAGGTTTAATGAAGCTTTGGTAATGAAACTACAAAAATGTATAATGCATCATCTCTGCCTTTTTGCGCAGGGTTCCCTCAGTAATAACGAGATGGCTACTAGTAATGTAACCACAGGAACACAGGAGTCAAAGAATTGCTGTGCTTAGGGGGCTTTTCTAACTGCATTTCACTTGTCCCACAGGGTGCCGTCTTGTGACATGCCCCTGGTGGCTTGGCAGAAATGAGTTTACTGGAGTGCATGCTAATTAAGAGAAAAGAAATTTGAGACAGTTTGCAATATTTGTGTTGCAATTATTCAGCATTCCAAACGTGCGTTCCTCAGCAAGCGTATGTTACGGAAGGCTTCAGTATTCAGTAATGTCAGCTGTGCGTGGGTCGAAGCAGGTGAGGCAGAAAGAACTCAACATGTGGCAGGGTTAGAGACTGCAGTCCCCAGAACCTGATGGTGAGGGGTTCTGTAGGCCGCAGTGATGGTCATAGACTCACACCGGAAGGCTTTTGGTTTAGTCACGAAAGACACAAAACGTAATGTATGGATACGCTTTATCAACCGCATTAGGATTTCATTTTTCTCTGAGGACTGTCTAAAATGCAGCAAAATTTTTCAGTGACCAGTCATTTCTAATGGTCTCTGCACGAATTATGGATTTTTAACATCCTATGATTCCTGCGAATCTATTCTGTGATGCGACAGATTATGGGGAATCTGCCTCGTACCAGCAGGAGGCGATCAGCACCATGCAGGCCTACGGTGATCATGGTTTCCTCATGGCTGAGCATAAGGAGGGCCAACGGGACACAGTTGATGGCTCCTTACTGCCCCAACCAAGGGTAGCTTAATGCCTACCCTGGGGGGGGGATGGGGATTAGGGGGACATGAAAGCCAGCTGCCCCTGTTCTCTTCACCCCTGTGAACAGTCTGCCTGGAGGATAACCACCCTGATGGGGATGCTGCCTCTCAGCTGACCTCATGGGTGTGGAAGGATCCACGCTTGTCCAGGAGAAGTGATGCTTCCCCCCCAGCTGATGACCAGAACAACTTATGACTATCAGCCTTATGGTCCAAGAGATTCTTCTTCTAATTGTTATTGTTATTATTATTATTATTATTAATAATAATGATTATTTTTATTGTTGTTGTTGTTATGCATTTTCTGTGGCATTAGTGAATCATGAGACAGGTTTGCCAATTTCCAACGTACAATTTTAGTGTTAAATTGCAAATATGACATAATGGAAGCACAAATTATTGTTCAATAAGCATTAATCTCATTAGCAATTAAATACTCCGTGTCACTCAGATAAAACCCCCCATTGTGTTACTTAACTAATGCTTAGCAAAGTGAATGAATGTTCCCATAGCCACAGTTAATTGTCTGTTGCCCAGAGAGGCCTTTGTTTTTTTTCTGTACCGTAGCAGCTTTTCAGTGCTTTCTTTTGCTCTGCCGGTATGAGTTATTCTCTCTCACGGAGACCTTGGGCTAGCGCACTGGCCGGCATTCTGGTGCGGACGGCGCCCCGACGCTGCTCCCTCACATCTTCAGCCGCTCCGAAGCCGCTTCCAATTTATTCCTATCAACCCTTTTGCCAGCTTGAACGGCACAAGATACTCGCTCTCTCAGCGCTGACTTCTGCCGTCAAATTAATTTGGACACCTGTCTTTGGAAAGAGCCACAACAAAGCTGCCAAAATCAATTTAGCAGAGCACCTAAGGCCTGGAAGAACTCGACTTAGCAGTTCTCGTTTATAGATCACCATTAAACTGTTCATCTGTGACAATTAATTGCAGGGAAAATATTCCAGTCTGTGTCTCTTTTACTTATTCATGATGCTGTAAGGCCTCCGGAACACTGACCGGCTCATATTGTTTGGCTCAAAGCTAATTGAAAACCCACAAAACTGACCTGACAGTCCTCTGAAATTTTCCTCTCCAGTGCCGATTATTATCCGTCACTCACTTGTCATCCCACTCCCGTGTCCACAGTCCACCATTAACTCACTCCTTTCTCCAGTCCTTTCTATTGTTTTCCATTCTTTTGAATGTATTTTCCGTAAGCAAAGTGTCATATTCCTGTTAGTCTCTTCCCCGTCATGGCCCTAACAAGCCATACCTTCTTGTCTTACCTCTCATTACTAACCCTTACTACTCCCAGCTGACTCTCGTTAGTTCCCTCGTTAGTCCCATATATATGTGCCTTTCAGTCTTGTGTTCCCCAGTCCCGTCACTGACATTGAGCCCCCTTGTTGCCTTTGCCCTTCCTTGTTCTACTCCTTCTGTTTTATGATGCCTTGTGATCCCATTTATTTCCAGTCTCTGTTCTTTGAGTTCATTTAAACCCCTTGTGTTTTGCCTTCTTGCAAATCTTGACACAGAGTTAACTGTAATATTGACCCTTCCAAGACCCCCTTGTCCATTTTGGCTCAGAATTCTGGGATAATCAGACTTCTTGGAGATCTAGCTCTTATACTCAAAGGGGACTTTTAAGTCAATTAATATGTTTAGAACCACATGTTTATACTGTACCAACCTCCACTCATCAAATATGAAATGTATAAAATGAACATCTCCAGCATCTCCAGGATTGAGGGCTTGAGTCTAGGGGTATTGTTTTGTTGTTGTTTGTGGAGTGCTTGTGTGGTTCTTTCACCTGTGTTCAGTGGGGCTTCCCCTGAGTATGTTTTACCAGTGTTTATTGACAAAATTGCACAAACTCCAGTGACACGGTTCCCAGAATCTTAAAATAAAAATCCAGCTTTTTGAAATTGTTGCAATTGTTTTGAAAACTGGCAACAGGGGTTATACTGTAACACGTTACTGAACATGTTCCTTGAAACATAGCCATAGCAGTAGTGCAGATCTGTAGTTGCACTTCATCCATACTTCTTCAAACTGTTTCAAATCGGGTAGCCTGTCTTCAATGATATTTTAGAGAGATGAAATACCATGGTGCTAGATTTATATAGTAACGCAAACAGTTAAATATACCATCAAGATTCAAGTTTTAGATGTAGTCACATATGCAAGCATATACAGTATAGGTGTGTAGTGAAATGCCTTTTACACCTGGGATTGCGGTCGAGGTAGAAATTCATAAGACAAAGAAAAAAATATCCACAAAATAAATAGCAACATAACAATGAAGATAAGAACATGTTGTGTTTATGAAATGTGGTGTTTATTGTTTCAGCAAAAATATAATGCATGTGGTGTGGGATCAGTTATGCGGGGTCTTTTATTTATAAATAAACTCGGAGTGCAGAGCCCTGTGGACGTTCACTGCTCAAAGCAATTATACATATTATATTAATACTGTACATTACCTTGCTTAAATTGGCTGGAACATATTATCAAATGACATGTCATTAAGTGGCATTCATTTAAAATCTTTAATGCACTCCTGTTGCCACTGGACATTTTAAAAGAACAATTTGCAAAATTAAAAGCATAACCCAGTTCTCACAGGAAAATTTGCTCTTTGCTTTTATTACATTAAGTCGATGAGGGAAAGGGAAAATAATGTTTGTATATGTAAATCTTATAATTATATGAAATTATTCATAACCCATTGAGTGCAGACTTTTCTCCCCACGGTTCCCGATATATATGACCCCCCCTACAATGTTCAAACAAAGTTTTGAGACAAATTTCTGTATTCTTATTTTTTTACTTTACTGCCAATTTGCTAGTAGAGGTAATAATTCATTCAGTATGGAATCAATGTTAAAGACAGATTAATGAGCCATCACTCTGCAACCCTCTGGGAAGTATTTTTAGTATAATAATAATAATTGTCATTATTATTACTGTTATTATTATTATTATATACTTCCAGATATTATGGTACCACAAAGACCTGCTGTGCAAAATGTGGATCAAACAATCTGCTTCAGACTCAAAAGCAGTCACTAGCTAGACGATATATCAGCAGTGCAAGTTAATGCAGTCCACTACCAAGGGTGTGTGGGGGCATATCGAACGTGGATCACATGACCTATGACTGAATGACTAATTTTTGAATTCTACAATGGTTTCAAAGAAGGTAATGGATTGTATGTGCCATAATGTACCAAAGACAGCACCCTTACTCCTTTTTCCCCATTTTAGCCCAGTTTGGACGAGCCAATTAATCCCAGCACAGGTCTCAATGCACGACACCCATGCCCACCTGGGCGGCCACAGACTCTGCACGCGCTCACTCCTTCTCCTCTGTTTGTGTTGTCTGCCATCCCATTTCCATTTCTGTTCCATGGGCTCCGCGCTTCATCAAGCAGCCTAACAGCCCTGGAGGACGTTGAGGAGCCATTCACTCGATTCCACTCACAGCCCCGCGGGCACCCAGGAGACAGCAAACTTCGCTATGGAGTGATGAGAGGGGAGAGAAAGCCAGCCATCTAATCCACCCTATGGAACACAAGCCAATTTGCATTCTCTGGGCCTCCATGCCGTGGGCAGCTTATGCAGCACAGTGGGGATCAGACCCTGGCCCATACTGCAGGGTGCACCTTGATTTGGATGGTGTGATTCCAGGGAGGACTTGCATCTCGTACCTTAATTGGTGCAAGAAACAAAACCAGTGTCCGATCTAGCACTGGAGAATTAGCTGGCTTTCTGCAATCATTGGTGCCGTAGAAATGTTCCTCAGTAGAATCGGTTTTATGGGACCGAGCCAGCCGTATTGCAGAACAGGTATACAAGGATCTATTCTCAAGAGGAACTGTCCACCACGGTGATGGGAAAATGCATGTGTTTCAGTGACGCCAGAAACTCCAGAGTCCAGCTGTAAGAAGTAGGGTGGGCTGTAGAATTCCATGGAGCTGAGCATTGAGGGGAGATGTTTAGTTAAAAAGAGTCCATCGTGAAAAATTGGTTTAGTTTTTCCTATTTACAGTGATGAAAAAATAATATCTGTGATTGGTTGGTATTTGCCCATCTTTGGGATGGGGTAAACTCATGATTGGACCAGAGCTGGACCTGAAAGCTTCTGATAGGACTGCCCAGTATCTACGTTGATATCACTGGTGATTGACTTGGTAGCCAAACAACAGATACAGTCGATCATCAGACCTTATACTCTGAAACCTGTCCAGGGTTACAAAACTGGTGCTGCTTACGTCTGAATAACCACTTCATTCATGTAAAGAAATAATAGGACTTGAAAAAAAGCAGTGTATTAAGATATTCATAACTTAGTACTGGGCAGTGTTCTCCAATTCCAATCCAGGAGGGCCAGCCTGCAATAGATTTTCTAGATTTCCTTGGTCAAACAATTAAGAGAACCCTGAATGGGAAGCACTGCCCTGCAGAAAGTAGGCCCACAGTGTGGCTTGCACTTGAGCTAAATGCTTTCTAAAAAAAACTCTCAATAAATGTTACAGCCACATGCAATATATGACAGGCCCAGCACTTCGTGATCTTTCGTAAAAGTGCATAAATCGAGAGAGTATAGGTCAGGGCTGCCCACCCAGCTCCTGGAGATCCAGCACCCTTTAGAGCTTAGGTGCAACACCTGATGCAGGTCTTAGTAGCTTGTATCAGGAGTGTTAAACTAGGGCTGTAGCTACGCTTTGCTGGGTTCCAGGAGCAGGGTTGAGCAGTTATATAATTAACATAATCCCATCTACTGTACTTTGTTATTGGACCATTTTACAGAAGTCAGACTCTTTGTCTCTCTGTATCAGTTGACTCCTTTCCTTGCCCAGCATGCATTTGTAGATACTTCTATAATTATTTGATATTTTCTTTATTTCAGAGCCAAATATCAGACAAGTTGGCATAGTATTGTGTCATAAGCAGCTTAACATCATAATATGAAACATAAAAGCGCCCCATTTCAAACAGACACAAAAGTTTTTCTTTTTTTCTTGCAGTTGCCCTTCAGAATGGAGGTGCAGGAAGAAAACAGTGGTGAGCTTATTACCGGAGGATATGTGGAAGAGGAAGAAGATGAAGAAAAAGGGGGAAAGACTCTCTGGAGAACAGAAGGAGGGAAGAGTATAAAAGAGAAACTGATTAAAGAATAAGAAAAGGAGAAATTTTAATATCCACCAAAATGGTCCGTATTCCAATATACAAGGAACAGTTCTCTTATAAAAAAATATATATTTTTTTTCTCTTCTTCTTTTTATTAATACAAAAAAAAAGAAATTTTAATTTAGTGAGTGTCTAATTTAATACTGTATATACTATGATATATAAACAGTTTATTTGCTGTTTATATGAGGAAATGTGCTCAGTATGGGACCTGATTGTGCACCCCAGAGAAGCTTTAGAAATTGTGTACTTCAATTTCAATGCCTCCCCAAATGCTTCTCTCACCCAGAGAACCTCATCAGCCATTCCCTGTTATTGAGCTGGGTTTCCTGCCACTCTGGGGGGAAATCACTGCCTGCCAATCTTCCTTTCTAAAGGAAGGTTCACAAGGGCCAACGGGACCCTATTCTAAAACACAGATTTCTCATTTCGGGGACATTCCTCCAGGAAAGCTTCAAAACAAGGGGGAGAAAAAAGCCGTTATTGTCTGCGGCTGCAACTTCATTTTGTTGGGTAGATAGATTTAATTACTGGAAAAACAAATGTAGTTCTCTGGCAGGCAGCAATGGCCAGCGACTGGTAATGTGAGGTCAGGAGAGGGTCCCAAGTGTTGATTTAGTCTTGAATGGGAGCCCTGTGAGGTAAGTAAATAGATGGGATCTAAAACACTTCACTTAAGGAGGAAGAAAAAAAAGTGATTCAGCCAATTTTTAGAGCAGCGTTGGATTTAAGGTCTCAGTAATTTTCTCATTACCCATATGCTGGATCATTAACATAAACAAAAGTTAATCATTTTTCGAAAAAGCACAATATTCACTTAAGCTATTCAAGGACTTTAAGTCAGTGTTGGTTGTGAGCCTACCACCATCTAGCAACGATTAATGTGATCGAAACTCCCCTTTATTCTTTCAGATATACAAAGACAGAGAACAGAGGAATTGGAAATGCAAACCAGTATAATCACAGCCACAGATGGTTACAAGTAGCAAAAGGTGCTCATTAACTAGGCAGCCTGTCTCCAGGCAGTATCAATGGATATTCCAGCTTCACCCTGCCCCCACAACCAACAATTGCATCCATTCCGTTTAGTCTGAGCTGAAAAGGTAACGCTCAGCATCTAACCTTGCCTGCCGTAGAAGGCATCACGGAACGTTTGCAGATAAAGTCTCCATGGGTAGGAATGGCTGGTTAGTGGATAAATTAACGGTGCAGTAATTGACTCAGGATGACATACGACCTGAACATTTATGGAGTCTGTTTCAATAAACGTTCAATTAATGGATGGTGCGATGAACTGGAGAACAATGTTCCATCAATTGCACCTAGTACATCTGGGAAGCTTTTGATGGCCTAAAATGCTCCATTTGTCTCTGCAATTCTTCATGCTTATTTAGGGGCCATATGTACGGGAGGGTGCTGACTGCTGCTGCAGAGCTGTTTCCTGGACTGTAGCACGCATAAGGCCTGCGACATGCTAACTGCAGGTGCTATCGCATGCCGCAATCTAAACCTCGAACACTGTCTTCCCCTCGTATTCCTGACATTGGAACTCCTACAGATATGCTTTACAGAAAATATACAGAAGTTTTTGATTTCCTATTTCCCCATGTTCGCACGCATTGTGTTCTCATGCACATTGTTAAACTGATCGCTCATTGTGTGACACTGCATCGCTTTCGGCTCTCGGCCTCCTAAATGCACTGCAGCATGAGTAATTACTGTTCCCTCTCTGATTCATTTTTCATCTCTAAGACCGATCAGTAGAACTGTTGATTGGCCAAACCACTACTCAGGGATAGATGCAGAAACACTTAAAATGCTTTTTACACAAATTAGTACTTAATCCATAGTCTTCTCACCACTCATTTACCCTCAAAGCTGTCACTTTTGAATCTAAACATCTTAAACCCCCCATCAACCGGTAAGACGGCTTGAACACTTCCTTGCCATCACTTTTACATTCACTGGAGTAACTGACAAGCGCTAGCTAAACCCTTCAGATGAGTCCATGATGTTTACACTAACCTTCAGGGCCTGACAGCATTTTGAAGAACAGATAAATATGTCTCTCAGAGTCTCTACTGAGGTGCACTCAGCTCTGAATATGAGGTGCACATCCATTGGAAACCTTCTTTGTGGGTTGCTCAAAGCATCTTGTGACCAGGCCTTTCTGGGCAAGGGACAGTGATGAAGGATGAAGACCTGAAGACCTTTCCCATGTTCCTCAAGCTGCTATATTAGGTGCCAAAATAATCAAGTATTCCATAACTTTCTGTGTTTGTGTCAGCATGTTTTTTGGCCTTAGATTAGGCAAGGTGTCCTTCCTGCTTCAACCTGTCACCTCCAATTCACTGCTCACCTCACTCTGGGCTCAGGACTGAGATCCAATGAGTTGCTGATATTATAGTGTTGAAAAAAATCTGAACTCCCACATATTCAGGATATAATACAGAAAACAAGAAGTGCCTCATTCAGACTGAAGGAGACACCTGTCACCTTTTTATTATTGGTCAGGTGTTTCTGCAGCCATGCTGAGCCCCCTAGTCGGTCTCTACCAAGAAGAGTTAGGCAGACTGGCTGCATCGGCCTGATCGAGCTGCAGCAAAATATGCTGTCAGGAACAGGCAGGTAGGCAGTTCTCTGGGGTTTTTCCAATAATGACTTTATTCTTGGGACCTACAGGTTCAAGGAAATATGTAAGGCACAATGATGGCCATCCATCTATCCATCACCCATCCATCATCCATCCGTCCATCCATCCTTACATCAATCCATCCTATCATCATCCATCCATCCATCCATCCATCATCCATCCATCAATCCATCCATCATTCATTCATCCATCCACCTATCTATCCATCATCTATCCATCCATCACCCATCCTTCCATCATCCATCCATATTCTGTATCCACTTCTCTGATGCCAAGGGTCTCCATCTCCAGCCCAACACAGATTTACTCTCCCTGTTCCACCACACCTGATTCAGCTCAAGAAATGGGTGGAAATTAGCAAAGTTAAATGAGTGGAAACCAAAAAATGTCTGGGGCTGGGGCTCTAGTTGGAGACACCTGCCCTATGCAGGGTTGTGGAGGCTCAACCCTTCCCTGGAAAACAACAGCTGTAAGGCCAGGATGGGGCAACAGCCACCAGAGGGAGCACACACCATTCCTCTGCATTATATTTTATTTGATTAAGTGGGGCCTACGCTATAGGGAAGACTGTTCTCTTATATTCTATGTGACCACTGTAATAAACCAAGACTGGGGAGATACCAATCACACTACAGTCATGTGAATGGTGCTCAGCACCATCTTCCAATATGGGACTGATGGTGCAACTAAGCAGAATCAGGTAAGATGCAATCAGTTGCAAAATGGCAGGATCTAGGAAGAGGGGCCTTTAGATTATCCATATGTAATTATATGACCCTTAATACAGATACGGTTTTCTTCCGTCTTGGCTTGATAATTTTATTCTCACCAAGCTGTCAATGGTTTACAATTCAGTGGCCGTTATCTGGGTTTTAAATGAGAACACAAAGCATTCCTAGCAACTATATTCTACTCCGGATTTGGCACATAGATTATTCCATTGGGGAAAAAGGCTGCATTATGAATCGGAATTAGTTTAATCTATAATTATCTGCACTTTTTTTCTACAATTAATTAGAATCTCAGTTGGATGAAAAACCTGGCATCCTTGGTGGTTCCCTAGGATTAGGATCAAGAGAAATTCTCTTAGAGTAACCTTTTAATTAATGACTGATTCACACCTGAAACACCAGGCACAGTCACTAACTAATCCACATGATGACTTTCATTAAGGGCAATTACGACCATTAACGGCTGAGGTGGAATGAAAAATTGGATACCCTGAGGCTCTTGAGGACTGGGATTACATATCCTCCAGTCTACTTAGTCTCCCAGTTCTGTTTTCCTGCATATTTCACTCCGCATAGCCTCCTAACCCAGTGTCCTTAATGCTACCACTGCTGTGCTCGTAATGCATCCTTCCGTCTTCCAGAAACCCAGGGACTTTCATAAGTGTTTTCTAAAGAAAGAATTCAGCTGTTTGGAATATGATTAAAAGTGTTTAAAGAACATTTCTGTTCAGGTGCATTAATTTTGTGAGTATGTAATAATACATCATTGCCGGCACCTAAATGTGTCCCGTATGAGCCTTCTGGGAATATATATATATTTTTTTTGTTTTGTATTTTTGTATTTGACATTTAAAACTGCAAGCAGTCTTCAACGTCTCGTCTTTAGGGATAAAACGGCCTATTTTGCCAGCATAAGATGAATGTGCCGTCACATTCAGTTGGTGATATATGATTGCATTTTAGGCGAATTATATCAACTGGGTGATTTTATTTAATTATTTTTGATTGGACCTAAGATTTTGCTATTTAGTGATACTTAGGAAAAGGCAAGGTGGAGCATCCCAGCGGCTGTACCCAGTACAGATGTGGTCTCGCCGTAAGGCCAAACCGCGGGGGAAGATGAGACGATAACTGATACGGAGCGGCTTTGCTAACCGACATGCAGTTATTGGTGGGTAGCATACTGGTCTTTCGGCACAGTAATAACAGAGCTAAAACCATAACAATAAAGGCACTACAGTTCCATCCAGAGACCACCCACAGCCATAAGCAGGACGCGGTTCGATCCCCAGTCGCCAACACACCAGGTATACATAAATCATCTTTTACTTTACATGTAACAGATTTAAGGTATAAAATCCCCTTGCTGCCTCCCCAGCTCCCCGAAATGCAGCCTTTGCACATGCCCTACATCTGCTCCTAAGTAACTGGGCCCACGGAAACAGCATCTTTGCATTATTTTTATTATTGCTACTAAAAAACACTGTACACCCATGTCACTTTCCCTCCCCAAATCCCCCGTGCTATAAACACAGCGTGGCCAGCTCCCTGCTGCATATCCATGCATTCCAAAACCCGGCGCCGTGCAAGTGACACGCTCCAAATATGGCATCCAACACCCCCCACCCCAGTGACCTCACCTGGCTGCGTACTTTGATTCGGGTCGTGGAGCAGCACAGATCGGCCCAGCTGGCACACGGCTGAGCTCCCTTTAGGGATGCATGTGAGTCTCCTCTCACCACTGATGGTCACCTCGCTGCTACACGGGCCTCGCCCGCGTCATGGGGTATCCATCAAGCGAGTTGGGCCTGCTCCATCACGCCTCAGTCCTTCCCCCAACCATCAGGCCTGTCTTTGCTTAGATGTGCGTGTACAAACATTTTTCGACTATGCGTGAATTTACATATCGTGTCTTTTTTCACGGTGGCCCTTTACGCCCGTAACACATTCATCGGAGCCTACCGCGGCCTAACAAGTTAACTAGCGTAATATCCTCGGCATTTTATATGCGCGCGTGAATCCTGTTCATTTTTCATTTTGTGCTTGAAAAACTTTCCATCGCAAAAAGCCTTAGGTCTGAAATAGAAATGTAATTTCGGACACAGGCTTTAATAAAAATGACAGGTAGAAAAACACCCAGATTCGTGATTTATCCCTAAATCACAGAAAAGGAGTTTTCGGTTATCACTCTTTCCATTGTTGTGCAGTAATTATGCTATGAATAATACCTTAACTACAAATAACCAATGTGTGTTCAAATTTTAACAAATTAAACAATGATTTTTCTTTTTTTGTTACCCTGGTTTTGGAGATAATGAATTTCTTCTGTATGAAAACAAACAATGCAATGTCAAGATGTGTTGGGGGCACAAAGAAGACTGATTAACTCGAAGGGGAAAAAATGATCTTCTTTGTAATGGGTACACGTTTTGCAATGATGAATTGCTCACATTTAGAATCAGATGGCCCAGGATTTGTATTCTCTTCCCTGAACCATTCCGTTTCACGAGTGGATGAAGAAATTAAAAACCTAGGACTCGTTTCTCATTCAACGCCGGGCTCCCGCGCACAATACAGGTATAATCCCGTCGAGAGATTGCTCCCCATTAATACCAACATTTGCATGAATGCTACGAAAAGGCTCATCTGGGTTTTGCATGCTGGGTTCGTGGTTGTGGCGATTTGATTGATTCAACTGCTTGTGCAAAAGATGTGACTGGGGGGGGGGGGGGGGGGGGCGATTTCCATGCACTCCACTGTCTGGCGATACAGAGAGGTTGTTGATAGTGTGAAGAATAGGAGGATGATGGTGCAAAATGCCACGCGATTGCCGAGGCGGGGGGACGAGGCTACTTGGGTAGAGAAACATTCAATATTCAAGGGGAAAAAAGTACTTATCGCACAGCATAAATCTTAAAGCTTCCCTTAACAGACTTCATTCAAGGACAGGTGACATGAGATGGTTCTTTAATCCATCTGTCTGACAATGGCCTGGAACCAGAACAACAACATGGCCTATCACTCAAGATTGCTTGCTCAATAGTACCAAAGCCAATAAACATGTGAACAGATCAATTACCTGGAATCTGACAGGCTGCTGAGTTGCTCTTCGTAAGCTACATTGTAGCAGTTTCCTATTAACTGCCTTGTCTTTTAACCCCGCCCTCCTGAGTCCTGAACACTCTTTATTAAGTGCTGACACCTTTAATGGAACCCCATGGGACGACACCCTGTGCAAACAATTTATGGAGAGATCGTGTTTCTACCACGGGAGTCGATCGAGGCGATGTCGCCACATCTATAAGGACGTTTAACTAGTTAATGAACTCATCTTCTGTAAGTGAAAATCAGCCGAGCCGACTGCAGATAGAATCGAAGCAGCGCTTATAGTCCCTGGCTCTCCATGGGCTCATCCTCAAGCTGGGGCAGCAGGTAGCACTTAAGGACATGGACTTGAACCAAAAGGTTGCCGTCTGTCCCCGGAGGAGCCCCGATTTTGTATCCTTGAGCGAAGGTACTTAACACAAATTGCTCAAGTAAAACATCCATCTGTACAGCCGCGACATAAAGTTGAATAAACAGCAAGTCGTGTCGTTTCCTGGATAAAAGCATCTGCCAAGCAATTACTACAGTAGCAATAATGATGACGACAGTATGGCAGTGAGATGGACGCGCTGGAGATGTGCTTACACGGTGAGATCATCTTTATGCTTCCCCTGGCTTGGCTGAATGTTACAGATAACAGTTGGACACAGTGGTAGCAGAATTTTTTTTACCGGCTTTTTTTAAAAATTTTTATTTCTCACCTTCTGTACTCATCAGATGAGATGCCATTACCCAGCTATACTCTGATTAAACTGCTTTACTCTAACGTCCTCAATAGGCTCCTGTAAAATCCTAAAATAAACGAAGTTGGTGTCAGGGCCTTCTGTAGATGCCAAATGAGGGGGGTGGGCCGGGATGGGAGGGGGGAAGACTACTCAGACAAAGTCTTGCACTTCTAGCGCGCTTCCATGTCTGAAAGGAAATGGAGCTGAAAATGAGAACCATCTGCTCAGCTCTCGATGGTTGGCCTCCACAACATACTTCTGGCTACGGCGAACCACTGTGGGAGACAGTGTGGAGGAGACCCACTCCTGAAGGGTTCGCCGGGCCTGACCCCAGTCTCTCTCGCAGGCCTGCCTTCCAGATGTCCACCGTCCTCGCAAAGGTGATCACCGCGCAGCGAAAACACCGCTTCCAAAGCCCGAAACAGATGTCTGGAAATGTCGTTTAGACCGAAGGCTTGTCTCACAAAAGAAATTACAAGATTACATTTCTCGCGGTGTTAAAGCACCCGTCCTTATTGCCTTTCCGGCAGAGCGGGGCAGTGAGCGTGTAGTCCGTCCAGAGAAGGCAAGGGCAGAAGGCAGGGGATACCCGGAAGGGGATGGCAGTCCATCACAGGGCGCAACACAGCACCAGGATACAACCTGCATGGGGGGGGGGGGGCATATGCCACACACCACTCAGAGCCAGATGTGAGGTTTAAACCCCCATCCCTACAAGCTAAGACACTGTGCTCCCCCAAAGTAAAAGTACCTTTCTT
This sequence comes from Brevimyrus niger, assembly GCA_015164015.2. NCBI lineage: Eukaryota > Metazoa > Chordata > Actinopteri > Osteoglossiformes > Mormyridae > Brevimyrus > Brevimyrus niger. The sequence continues at coordinate 13,627,147 of JAABNY020000015.1, forward strand.
CTAAATATCCCTGAAAATGTTTTCTAAAAAATGAAAGTGGATATATACATCAGTGTGACAGTATTTCTCATAATAATGTTTGGATCTTTACTTTATATCCAAAGATACAAACTCAAGGCTGATCAGTACATGAACAGTACATAGTTTTGCGGGTGTCCTTTAAACACACAGAAGGCCAGAAATTCTCTATTTTTCTTGTTGAGTTACTTTGAGGCTTTGCTTACGTTGTCTTACGTTGTCTTACTGTCCACATTTTCGGAGCCCTTTTAATAACGCATTGACTTTTGTAATCTCCCTGTGTTAGTAAGATACCCCCCGCACCGGAAAACGCAGACAGAATGGTACTACGGCAGGAGATGCTGAACTTTCTTTTACTCACGCGAGTGGCAGAGCGCATATGGCAGGTGCAATATGCTGTCCGAACTGAGAGAGGGAATCCAGTCTTTCAGACCTGAGGGGACGGTTTGGGGAAATCCTGGCAGAGCCGCTGCAAACACAACACAGCTGGTCTTTGTGGGCAGTTTTATCAGTAAAAAGTCATGCTGCTGATGTTGAATTTACTCTTGAAGAAAAGTCACAAATTCTGTTTATATTCATGCAAATGTTGGTATATTTCTTGAGACTTTTCAGGGAACGCCCTGCTTCAAGTACTCTCGTTAGAATATACAGCGAAAATGACAGCGTTTTACCTTTTCAGAATTAAACTCTTGTTACTGAATGATAAATCACGATTAAAATTATTTTTATTTCTGTAACCAACCTTTTCAAAAGTATCATTTAAATTTTTTAATGTCATATATAGGACACACACTGAAGCAAAACGCTACTCATATAATCCATTCATTCAGTCGGAGCGGTTTTTGATTATTTTGTTAAACCGTAGTATAAACCTTATTCTACGTCAGTATTTTAAAATCTGGTTTATTGTGCCATCTAGCGATTGTATGTTTAAACTACATAATTGCGTTCAAAGCGAGGTTTTACACGGAAATGTTAAGTTCAACGAAAGGAACACTGTTTATAATTCATGTTGGTTTTATTCTTTACTCGGACGTATACAAAAATAGATAACTAATTTACTTTACCTCCCGCAATTTTATCTTAAACCACAAGTAAAGTATCTCTTCGGATACAAGAAAAAATGTTTTGACTGGCAGCAGCTATATCATTACAAATGACAAAATCCATTCACTTTTAAAAACAACTCACCTACTGTAGTTATAGACTGTGGTTTTCCTTGGATCACGGCCCTCATCCTATTAAGATAGAGCTAGACCAGAGTTAGAGTATACAACCAGGACAGAATTGCAGTCCAGTACAGACAATTTGGGACAATTTTAAAATACTGGAATTAAACTGTTGCATTTAATAGAGAGAACACTGAGAGATGTACCGTCCTGCCTGTCAACAACTTCATACAATAAATAAATAAATAAATAAAATAAGATATTGCCCTATAAAAATGAACTTGTGCGCTTACCTTGCATAAGCCTGAGACATTATTGCCATTTGAGTCAAATAAATGAAAAAAAAAAAAATCATTTAAGAATAAGTTATTTCTGCCTTCAGTTGCAGAGCATTTCACTTTGTAAAATGTGTTTTTACTGGAGACTCAAACAAATCGATATTTTACCTTACTTTCAAAATAACAATTTAGAAGATTAGTTTGACTTAATTGTAATTACACTTAGTAGTTTACCATTGAACTTAACAGTTTACTGCTGAATGTTGTACAGTTTGAAAGCAATCAACAAAACTAAAAAGGAAACCATTCTGCTCTTTAAATGATAGTACAGCTATTTTATGAGGTTTCCTCTTCTGAATTGGACTTTCTCTCCGAAAACAAGCAGTCCTTGAAAACAAATAGATAATGTCCTCAAAGAAGTGATTTACCATAATATTCCTACCCCTTTTTGCAGAGGACAGTATCATATAAATGCATTTCTGTGAGAGGATTAGTCAAGGCTTGAAATGTTGCTGCATCTTGTTACCACATATCCACCTCTTTTCTTTGCTTAGCATTTATTGTTCTGTTATTCAATTTCAATTCAATTTATTTTATATAGCGCCTTTTACAACTGAGTCACCCCAATCCGCTTTCCATGGGTGTGTTGTGATACATAAAACATCATTAGAGAGAGATACAGAACAGGAAAAGGGAAGGAAATAAATTGAATAAAGAAAGCCAGAAGACAACAGAGGAGAGGAACCACAAACCCCAAAGTAAGGAGAGAAAAAAACGTCTGGATTCCACGTCCAAGGATTGTGTAGGGTGGCAGATTGAAGGCGGCACCCATGATGATGCAGTTTGTAAGTCTCATCTACGATGTCGCCCTAACATTGGAACTGAACCTGGACTCCAGCTCAGATGGTGTAGAGAGCACGGATGGTCAGAACATTCATTGGCACATTAATAGACAATCATAGTACATGCCATAGTACATGCATGTACATCAATGTACATGCCATAAAATATGGCATGTACAGCAGCAGCAGCCACCATAGTCATGGTGTGTCATGTGTACGTAGAACCATAGACTGGTAAGCCATACCACAATATAGGAGCCTGTAGCAGAATGCTTTACTGCCCATTGTCACTTTATACAGTATGTGGAATGACCATGTAAATGGATATAATTTCCTCTGCTAATTAACTAGTGGTTTATGAATGTGTATTATATGTAATTTGTTACATAACTATTACGTTTCTGAGCTTGCTGGAGTTTGTTTCAGTTAAGTGATTTTTGTTGCAGACAGTAATTTCAGGCTTAAATTGAATGCAATTAAACACTGATAGAGCTGCAACAGTTAATAAAAATAAACAGTCCTTGAAGGTGCTAAAATTATACAATTATACTGCAAACATATTAAAATATTTAAAGGAGCACTTCACCCAAAAATAGATATATATGCTGTAGGGATATTTATCCATTTAGATTGTTGTGGTGAGTGTTGCCTAGTTTCGGAGATATTGGCTGTAGAAATGTCTTCTCATGAATATAATGCGACTGAATGACTTGAAAAATTCATCAGCAATGTAACTTACCGGAAATCATGACCGGGTTACTCAAGATAATCCACATACCTTGTAGAGAGTTTAATGTAGTGTGACTATTTTCTTCTACTGAACTCCACACACCAATTGCATCATTGTGCAGAATTTAGCCACGTCCCTGAATCTTCGTCCGGTATTTACAAAACTAGGCAACTCTCACCACAACAATCTAGATGAAGAAATAGCTCTGAGGCATATCTAAGTACACAACATGTGTTGTGATTTTAGGCAGAACTGCTCCATTCAATTCTGAACCTGCTTTCTGAAATACCTCCCAGAGGTGATAGCCGTATAAAAAACTTCATCATTGTTAATGATTAAGTATTAATAAAAATATGAGTACAAATGAACCTTAACTTGTGTTAACCTGAGAGGAAACAAGGCTAACTGCTGCAGCACCATGTCACCCCCAAACGTAGCCAGTAAGGTCCATATGTCCTTCTAAGTTATATTTTCTACCATAGCATTCCAGTATGAAATTACATAAGGCAAAGAGCTTACATTTTTGCAAGGATCTAGTAATGGAACAGCAGGAGAAACCGAATGATACTCCCTTAACAGCATAACAGCTCCATTTTGGTTGGCTCCTTTGTCTGTCCCCGTCTGTCATCCCAGCAAACAAGGGACGTTCTCAGAACGTTAGCTGGTGTCCGCATATTGGTGTTTTTTTAACATTCGCTATTGGACATTTAGAGGACATCATAAACATTCCCAACAGATCCCAGTTACGCCCTGGCAGAACATTTCAAAAATGACATTCACAACATCACAGTATAGTTCCTCATACAACATTATTTAATGATGTCTAGGAAACATTAGAGAACATCCGGGTTTGATATCACATGTGACATAAATATTTGTGGATTGTCTTCTGGGCATCACCTTTTTTTGTGCAAAAATATCAGTGACACATATATTTTGGATCGTTATATTATACATCTTGGATTATAGATAATTTAAAAGAACCCAGACTGCAACAATTTGCTGGAATAACTAACATAGATAGATCTTTTGTACTTCTTCGTGATAAATTCTGGAAAATGATATGATTATCACCAGGAAATGTGAAGATCCTGAGCTCACTGGAGAAAAATGGAAGCTCCACATGATGGTTTGAATCAATGAGCTTTTATAATCGTCTGTTGATGACCCTGCTGTCATACTTTAGGGCTGCGCGATGATAATATATATTGGATAATGAAATAAGAATGTCTATCTTTTCAAATTATGCTCTAACATTTATTTTGCGGTGTTGCAAAATGCACTGTTTACGGCAGCACTTTTTCACCATTTCGATGACAGTTTTGCAAGGTTACACGCCATCACATGGGATGTGGCTCTTGTAAGTAGTTTTTTATTGGACTTCATTATTTACAGTATAACCCACAGAAGACAATCCACAGATATGTACTGTGGTCTATAAATATTTAACTAAATATCATATCCACAAAAGCAGAGAGTGATTTTTACACATGAAAAATGTTTTGCAGATTTATGGATCACATCCTGTCTAATAATTTTGTGTTCACTCACAATAGCTTTGTGATCCCACTACAGTCGTCTGCTTGCTATTTGCTGAAACATGATGGCATGCATAAACATAAATAATGCAGACGTGTAAAGTGTGTTTTATGCATTAAACTATGGGGGACAATGTACAGCGAGTAAATTCAATATTATGTGTTTTATACATATTTATCAATAACTGTGTCCATTCACCGCCAGTGACTTTAAACAGTACAGCTGGGCTATTGAACATGAAGTGCACACATACAAACACTGAAATATATCACAAACATTGAAAGATATTACAGGTGGAAGCATGCTTTTAAAGCTAACTTTTCCGTGGTGTTGGAGTCAAGGTTTAAACTGGAACCCACTTTGTGGAATATTTCAGTATATATCTGCATATCCCTGCATACATCATCAATTGAGAATACCAGCGAGATATATCCAAAAGTGGGTTTGGGTTTAAACCTTAACTTTAACACCACAAGTTAGCTTTATATTCACTCACTCACAGCCCGGACTTTTTCCTCATCTAACTGCACCAGGTTGGATTTGGTACCCGAGGAACCGAATTGAACTTCGATGGAACTCACTTTTCTCTTCCTTTATGTAGAGGGGGGAGTCGTTCAATCTCTGAAGGACCTGCCGAACATGTTGAACGTGCTGCTGAAAGGAAGTGGAATAAATGCCATCAATATACACAGTGACAAAATGGTTAATGAACCCTGTTAAAACCTCATTCATAAAGGATTGGAAAATGGATGGACTATTAGCTAAGCCATAAGGCATCACCAGGTACTTGAATTGCCTGACATTTGTTATAAAGGAAGTTTTCCATTTGCCCTCTTTTTTAATTCAAACGTGATTAAAAGCACTATGCAAATCGAGTTTTGTGAACAGACAAGCGTCACGCAGCTGCTCAAGCACTGAGGGAATCAGAGGTACAGGGTCTCTTCACTTAACCGTAATGGCATTAAGTGCCCTGTAATCTATGCAAGGGCACAAATCCCCATCTTTATTACGAAGTAAAACCTAGAAGTTACAGGGGATGTGGAGGGGCGAATTATTCCTTGCTTCAGCCCATCTTGGATGCATGCTTGCAATATTGTTTCTTTGGGTTGAGGCACAGCAAACAGACACAGAGTTGTGTATCCACCCATAAATCAATTAAGCAGTCACTCACTTGATGTGGGGGTGATCCGAGTACTATGGACTTACTGAACACATCACTGCAGTCATGGTACTCTTCTGGGATGGACGCCAGGTTCTCTGACCCAGGGCTTCGTATAGATGAGACTCAACATGACACCACAACATACTGGGAGAAACAAGTTGGTGACCAAGATAGCAACTTATCAGTTGTCCAGTTGATTTGTAGATTACAATGGCATAACCATGGATGACCCAACTGAAGTGGATCTCGCATGGAGGTAAGTACCAGCAGCTGGACCTCTTCTCAGTGGAGAATTCCCACTTGCAGTGATAATGACACCATGCTGTGAGTAACCCTCCCTGTATCTAGACGTTTCCATTTGACTCCAAGCACTGTTTGGGGAGAGGATAATTGTTCTAGAGGGTGATGCAACCATTTAGAAAACTCAGCATCAATAAAATTTCTTGCAGCCCTTGAGTCCAGAAGACCCTCTATGACCAATACATCACCCCCACAGGACAACATGGCCAGGACCACTGCCTGTTTTGTGTTATTTCTAAGAACACTGACCTTAGCAGATGCGTCCCGATGAGGCGAACAAACTGAACAATCATTCCCAGTGTGCCTCACGCCTCCACAATATAGACAGAGCTGTTGGGCAGATCTATGCTGTTTCTCCACGGCTGTCAGGGGAGCTCTAACACAGCTGCATGGGTTCCAGTTTCCCAGTGAAGGGGCTTGAATTGGAGGCAGCGGGTTTTAATCAGCTCCAGTGCTGACAACAATCCTGTATATTACTGTCAAACCTATAGGAGGGGATGTGGGGGTTGAGTGTCATATAGATTTGGTGGCAGTTGAAGGCAGAAGCCTTAGAGGACTGATTGTTGGCAACCAAATCTGGCTCTAGGCACATAGAATGTAACCTGTCTGGTGGGAAAGGAGTCAGAGCTTGTGTGGAAAGTAGAGAGAAACCAACTAGATATAGTTGGGCTCACCCCAATACACAACTTTGGCTCTGGCAACAAAGTCCAAGATAAGAGCTGGTCTCTATTCCTCTCTGGAGATAATAAGATTATTGATGTCTGGTGGAGGTCAAGGGAGTTGTCAGGTTGAAGAATGTGACCTACTGAGGATGGTTGTCATGTGGGACTCCTGAAGCAGTTGATAGGTACTGGCAGGTCAAGAGGAATGCACCTTCGCAGCTCCTGAAGCAAAAACTTGGGTTTCCAAGGAGTTTGGTGAAGCCATGGAAAATGACCTTTGTTTACTCTGGAGCGGGAATCTGGGCTTTACATATGCTCTTTACAGCAGAGATGGAGAACTGTTGACCTCAAATGGGGATATACTGAAGTGGTGGAAGGAGTATTTGAAGGACCTCCAGAATCTCACGGGTGCACCTTCCTTGGAGGAAGTAGAGCTGGCAGACCCAGAGGGGGCCTTGACCATCTCCAGGGCTGAGGTCACTGAAGTAATCAAACAACTCTTCGGTCGTAAGGCTTGGGGGGTAGATGAGATTCATTCCGTGATCTTAAAAGCTTTTGATAATGTTGGGCTGACTTTGCTGACACACCTCATAAAAACTGCATGGAAGTTGTGGACATTGACTTTGGATTAGCAGGCTGGAATACTGGTCCCAGTCTTTAAGAAAGGGAACCAGAGGATATTCTCCAACTTCAGGCAGTGATCACACTCCTCAGCGTCTTTTGGAAGGTCTATACTGGAGCACTGGAGAGAAGGCTCCGCCCACTGGTCTGACCTTGGATCCGTCAAAAACAATGTGGATTACGGCCAGAGCAGCATGGGGGTGTCTGGAGATGGGGCAGAGCAACATTGGGGCATCCTGAGACAGGCAGAGCAACAAGACCCTTTCTGGGTCGAGAGTACAGAGAGCGACCCTCTGGGATGGGCACCAGGGAAGTGACGGAGCTCTCACCTGTAGGCATAGGTGAGACAATCCTCCCTGGCCCAGGCGCAACAGCATCTCCTGGGCCAGACAAGAAAGCGGAAACAGCAGGGAGAATGAAATTGCAGTCAGACTGTGTATAGCATGCTTGCTTCATTCCAGATAGCCTGGAGTGCCTCAGCATGCATTGTCTCCACTCTGTGATTTTACATGGCCTACCACTTTGTGGCTGAGTTGCTATTGTTCCCAATTGCTTCCACTTTGTTATAATACCACTAACAGATGACCATGGAATATTTAGGAAATTTGACAAATGGACTTATTGCACAGGTGGCATGCTATCACAGTACCATGCTAGAATTCACTGAGCTCCTTAGAGCAACCCATTCTTTTACAAATGTTTGTAAAAGCAGTCTGCATGCCTAGGTGCTTGATTTTACACTTTTATGGCTATGTAAGAGATCACCCAATCACTCCAGATCTTAAGAAGATATACAAATTATACTTTGGCTGTTCACTTGGAGACCAGGATAAATCTTGGGCTCCACATGTCATCTGTACCAATTGCTCAAATGGTCTGCGTGACTGGCTAAATTGGTGAAAGGCGGCGATGCCGTTTGGAATTCTGATTGTGTAGAGGAAACTGTGAGATCACCTCAATGACTGCTACTTTTGCCGCAGGAATACAAGTAGATTGTCAGCTAAAACTAAGCACAAAATTGTATATCCCAGCCTAGATTCTGCAATCAGGCCTGTTCGTCATGGTGATTCACTGCCTGTTTCTGTACTGCCACATGATGGGCTTGATTCTGTAGAAGGTGATGAGTATGGAGAAGGTGCAGCTGGTTACAGGGAAAGCATGATGGCCGACTACTGCTGGATGCTGTACCGCGACAATCCAGACATGGTGTACACAAGGAAATCGAACTCAAAGGGTTTTTGAAGAAACAATGGTGGTTAAACACTTTTCAATTTCTTTATGCCCACTGTCTGTTTATTTGATTTTGCTCTAAAGATATTTTATCCGATACCACGATGATGCTTTTGTTTTAGTACACGATACTTGCAATTACAGAATTAACTAGCATTATTCATAAATTAAAAAGTTGACGTGACAGAGAATAACTGAAAACAGATATGGGATCAGTGTGAAAAACTGAAAAATATGTTTTGGTCTTTGATGATTTAAAAAAATGTTTTTTTTGTTGTTCTGTGTAATTATTCTTTATTGTGCTCAAGACACAGTTTAATTGCATGAACACATATAATATCAGACTTGGGTGAGGATATTACCCAATAATCTGTATAATGATACTGTGTATATTTTCGGTTCCCATTACAGAGACCAAGAAACAGAATGAGGCTTTGGTCAACATGATTGTGAAGGATTCAGAATTTAGGGGGTTTGTGAGTGTGATCTTGGATCCAACCTACATTCTCCTATCCAGGCAAAAACTGAAGAGTACAGTCAGAAAAAATATTAAGAGAGAAAAAGAGAAAGCAAATGAAGAGGTGAAGAGGGCCAAAGCAGTAAATCTAACATCTGACATGTGGACATTCATACATATGGATGCTTATTTGGCAGTCACGTGCCATTTTACTGTATAAATGTCTACAATATTACTGGGAGCAGGATCACAGTCTCATTCTGCAGAAAAAATAGTTGCAGTCAAGACAGCCTTGATGGAGGGGAATGCACAATAAAGTTCGACGGCTTGTGACTGACGTTGCGCCAAATCTGATTGCCTGTGCCAGAAATTTAAAAGTCAGATGCACGACCTGCATTGCACACGCACTGAATTTCGTTGTTAAGAAGGCCATTGATCAGACACAAGGCCTTGACGATATCAGATCCAAGGCAAGACATATCGTGACCTACTTCAGAACCAGTGCAACTGCTAGAGAAAGACTGCCAAATTCAACAGCAGATGGGTAGGCACACTCTCAAATTGATTCAAGAAGTGGAAACCCACTGGAATAGCACCTATTCCATGCTACAACGATTGCATGATCAAAGACAGCCAGTTGGTGCTGCATTAGTCAGACAGCTGTCAGAATACAACTCACAACCCTCAGAGGAATATGACATAATTTATGAGTGTCTGGGTGTTTTACGTCATTTCAATGAGGCAACTGTTGAACTTTCTGAAGAGAGCATCAGGCTCCAAGGTAATTCCTCTCATCCACATGTAGATAGCTTGGAGCATCCCCGCTATCACCTCCACCAGCTGTGAACCTGAAACTGTCCCAGACACAGAATGTCAAGACCTAGCAGTTGTGCAAGCACCTCTTGAAGCTGCTCACCGAGAGGGTGTCAGTCTATGAGACCATGAGCATCATGACACTGGCTACACTGCTGGCCCCAAGATGCAAAATCAGCAGGTTTCTGTAACCAATCTCATACTCAGGCTGCTGTGAAACATCTTACAGGAGCATCTATTGTAAGATTACAGGAGGCCCAACATAACCCAATCACACCCAAGTGCATGCAGCCACCAGAACTGGAGCCTGCAGGAACCTCATCAAGTACTGCAATGCCCAATGGTACTGTTCCAACCTTTCATATTTTAATAATATTGTTCAATTAAACTGAATTGTGATATATCATTATTATTGCACAGTACATAATGCATAGTGTATATAATAATTCATGCTTTGTCATTTTAGTTCCAGATCTGCAGGATCTTCTGGACAGTGATGTGGGGAAAGCAGACAGGTCAAGGGTTCGACCGTGATGCTACTGTGGAGGGTGGGCAGTACCTCAGTGACCCCAATTTACTGCATACTGAAGACCCTTTTGCAGTTCTGGGATATGCATAAAGTTGTGTATCCACACTAATAAGAACATGTAATACAGTTTTTATGCACTCCAGCGTTCTCCATTCCATGTGTATTCTCTGAAATAGTACCAACTTGGCCATGTTAAACAAATACTGTGCCTCAACAACAATCTATACACTAATGGCTCCTCTTTAGTTACACAAGCAGCCCTTAACCGTTAATTCAAAGGTTGACCAATTCACAAGGAAATGCACCACCCAACTTAACCGGTACATTCATGTTCATAAGGCACTACAGACCTCTTGAAATTTTGCCTATTTGTATATATTCCGAAGCACTAAACTCAGTCAAAATGAACTGCTATTTACTTATTTGACCACCTGGTGTCACTAATGTTCACCATTTATAAAAGCTTCGAGTACAATTTCTCGACAAATGGAGAGGCTAAGGCACATACTGTAAGACTGGGGCCCAACATCAATGACGGAATTAACACAAGACAGAGAAGCCCTTCAAAGTAGGGCTAAGGGATCCAACAACAGGCAGTTGGAGTGAATCACGTGAGAGCTGGAACAAGAGATACGACAAAGGTCATGGAGGAAACAGTCATTCCCGGTGTGCCTCACGCAGACATGACATTTGTACAGATTTTTCAAATATATTAAATGACAAAAATGTACTCCATGCATCATATTAAAAAGTAGTTGATGGTAAATTCTCTATATTTTTTGTAACTGTTATGCAATCACATGTTGAATTTTGAAATATCTTGAAAGGGTTTTATCAAGCACTAACTTTCTAGATGCAATCTTAATGTTTATGAATATTATGATAATTATGGTTTTTATTTTAACACTAGGTCCACTGAGCTTTTTATTTATTACTGCCATTACGTAACAAAATAAGGAAAAGTCTGTCCGAATGTTTCTGCACAATGTATAACTGGCAGTTTTATTTTAACATTGTTTAGTATTTCAGCCTTATTTAGCCTCCTGGTCCAATGATCAAAGATGTGACGCCTGTAAATTCACAACGGAATATAAAGCATTATAACTACAGGTAAATGATTTATAATACCACAAGAAAAGGTATGCACTTTTGTATTGGCCATGTATAGTGAATTTTAGTGTATAAGTTGTCGTCAATTCTGTCAAGTCGTTGCAATGCATTGTCATAAATCATAAGTATCAGTATCGCAACCTCTCATTCCTTCTCGTTCAAGCTGCGGCAAAGTCTGTCCAGATAGCGTTTGCACCACTGGCGCAATGTGATGTGTGTAACGTATTTTCACAGACGATGATGAATTCTTTGCATACAGGAGAATAAAAGCTAGTCTGCAGCAAACATTCCCACAGATGCTTATAACAGTATCTAACCGACTAATATAGAACTAAAGGCAGCAGATGACATTTAGTATCGTTCCTGTTTATCAGTGGAATATTTTGTACTTATAAATCGTCACATTGTTTACTAGAGCTATCGTCGTTTCCATGGTTACTGCGCAGAAACAGATGTGGGCTGGGTGATTAAACGCCGGTATTTTCTTGCTCCCCACCACATATGTGTCAGCCGTGTGATGCACTCATATAGGTCAAACAACATCTTTTCCTTATGAAGGGAATCAGATCAGAATACATGTAACAAATTTGTTACGGAGCTACAGAGACTGACATCACCGCGCTCATGAACTTTGACCTCGGCAGTGCGGCCCAACCCCCTTTCGAGGAAGCTGCGGGAAAATGCAAAAAACGCGGTTTATTGCCTTATAAGGAATGTTTTTACGCATGCGCAGAAATGGTAGTTTTGTTTGAAGTGAATTGCAGTTAGACTGGCGGATTGAGCTGTATAGAAAGAATATAATCGCTATCCGTAACTGCAACAGTTCTTGTAAATGTGGTCACTTAAAACATTTATTTATAGTCGTAGGTGTTGTTGATTCGTTTCATGCAGTGCTATCATTATGTTGGGGCATCATTACCCAAGCGTGGAAAAGACACAACTGGTTAGCTATGTGGAAGATTATCTGGAATGTGTGGAGTCTTTGCCTTTGGACATACAGAGGAATGTTTCGTTGCTACGAGAAATTGATACGAAGTATCAGGGTATGTAACAGTTTATACACACTTACAATACGGCAGTTATTGAAAGCCACACTTATCGCGGTGTTCTACAAAATATTCCTTGTGGTTCCATATGCTTAATTTAGCAAAAGGTTGTTCTTTACTTGTTTCAAATGTTTACATGCTTGTACAAATTACTTTGTTTTTTTCCCCTAGATATAGTACTGATTTGCGCTGTTCAGAGTCAAGTATGACTCCAGAAGGGGATCAGCCATTTTGACAACAAATAGGTGGATAAGTCGGATAGCACGCCTACTAGAGTACTGTAAACGTTCAGTGTAGGGCTGAAACCTGCATTATATCGCCAATGACGACGTTTTATCATGCGGTAGCTAGCTTAAATAAGTGAACTGAACAATTCGGATGTTTTTATGTTTCACCGACTAGAAGCAAATAATGGGTCTTATTTGTTGGAAAAAAATTAAATTGCAAACGTAAGTTGTCGGGTTTACAGCGTCACTTGATAGTGTAAACTGTTCAATAGTTTGACATTTGCTTTTTGAGCGATTACTTAAGCAGTTTTTCAATTATCGGACAGATCGCTTCCTTCTCTTTACTCCAAGTCCGCTCGCAGAGCGCAATAACAAAATAAGCAAATTAAGTTTTCACTGATCATCGAGTCGTTTTGTGCAACGTTTCCGTCCTGGTAATTTACGTAATCCTAACAAAATCAGGATACTTGGAGACAATGGCCAAGTTTTCCCCTCGTCGGGAACGACACCGCTCGCATTTCAGTAGGCGAGTCACAGAGCGGAGGGTTGCATGTCGTCATTTCCTGGAAATGAGAACGTGCTCGATGCGGAAGTGGCACCGCAGACCAGCCTTAAATCCCACGTCAGCCTCAATATTTAAAAAATCAGGTAGCTGCCGTAACAAAAACTATAGTTTACGTTATTGGCTCAACTCACCAAGTAAAACGAGGGAAAGTGTACTTGACGATTTATTGCCCCTGCATATGCCGAAACGCTTCAAGTATTTATGGGTAGTTGGTCTTACTCTGGTTTCGATTTAACTTGTTTTTTTTTCTAGGAATCTAGTGAGTGGTTCATGTGTGAATAAATAGTTGTGTGGCATAATGACTTAAACTTCTTTTAATAAAAGGGGCAGAAGAAAATTACTCATTGTCTTTAATACTGGCATTAATATTATTACTGTATTGGTTATTTTGAGTTTAATATAGTATAACCTCAGCACTTATGCTGATTTTCGTATGTATTGAAATAGAATTTAATTCAGTTTCTACTTATCGTAGATGTTTATATTTCCACTTCTGAAATGTTTATATGGGAACATATCAAGCCCTTTTGAAACGCATATCTTACTGTCTTTTTTCTGTGTTTAACAGACGTACTGAAAGAGGTGGATGATGTTTATGAGAGGTATAAAAAAGAGACCGATACAAGTCAAAGAAAACGACTTCAAAACCAACTCCAGCGGGCTCTCATCAGCAGCCAGGAGCTGGGAGATGAGAAGATACACTTGGTTACGCAAATGATGGAGCTGGTGGAGAACCGAGCGCGGCAAATGGATTCTCACTCGCATTGTTTCCAGGAGCCCAGTGAGGTTGAGACAAACGTTGAGAAAACTAAACAAGAGGTGCAGCCCCCGGAGCGCTCCTCTGCCCGGCGGCAGCGACGCCAACGCAATAGTGAGAGCCGCGATTCCTGCTACACGGCCAATGGCGTCGATGAGCAGGGCGATGAGCCTCCGCCCAAAGAGAAGAAGTCTAAATCCGCCAAGAAGAAGAAGCGCTCCAAGGCCCCAAAGCGTGAAGTCTCGCCAGTGGAGTACACCATCGACCCCAACGAGCCTACCTACTGCTTGTGTGACCAGGTGTCTTATGGCGAGATGATTGGGTGTGACAATGAACAGTGTCCCATTGAATGGTTTCACTTTTCTTGTGTCGGACTTACCTACAAGCCCAAAGGAAAGTGGTACTGTCCAAAGTGCAGGGGGGACAATGAAAAAACAATGGACAAGAGCATTGAAAAAACTAAGAAGGATAGGCGCTCAAGGTAGTGATCTAATGGCCGTTATTAATGAACAGTCCTATGGCTTGTGAATACGGTTGTGCAATAGTTTGCACTTGATGGCATTGGCGCATTATGAAAGTTCAGATTCCTCCAATTAATAGGTTGTAGCACTTATTAAAAAAAAGAACCTGACTTTTTAGAAGTGTTGCAACACTAGTACTTTGTAGACATAGCCAGATGACATCCCTTTTACCACAGACTGAAAAAGCTGAAATCACAATTACTGCCATTGACAGGTCATTTAATTTATTTGATGTTTATTTAATATGCCCAACTGAGTAATTTTATAGGTTTGTAAGAGGCCAAATCACCAGACCTGAATTGAAGCGAAAGGTTGAGTTGGGGAGTATTAGAAGAGGCACAAAGATGAAGATGTTTGTGATTCATACTCTCCAGAGTAATAAGTGAAGACATTTTTTTTTTTTTTTTTTAAAGTCTTCCAGGTTTTCTATATTTTTAGAATTTGTTTGAACTCCATTTTCCATGGTCCCCTTACCCTTCAACCTCTGGCAGTATTGAAATAAACATGTCTGAGAAGCATTTGATATAATTGTTCACTATGCCAAAATGGTTATTAGGCTGTACTTTGTCAAGCACAGCGGGTCTTTGGAATTCCTGAGCATTATTCATTCATCCTCCAAAGAAGCAGGATAAAACTTTTTTGTGATCATGTCTATCTCCTATCGTTTGGTCATGTTGTGAAATGCACTTGTATACAGCCTATCAAGTGCAGTCGGCAAAGTCGACCATTTTGAGGTGGTTGCAGGGGAAGACTTTTTATAATTGAAAAATGTTTTGTTATTGCTCAAATATTTACCTTTAAGTTAGCATGTATGTCGTTTTTACATTTAATGGGTGGGTCAAACAGAAGCCAGCCAACATGTACATACTCTTTGAAATGTCATTTTTGATTTTCACAGTGTGGATAAGTGGGATGAGTGAAAGTACTATTTGTAAACTCTGCCCTGTAGATGTTGCCCACTGTGTTCCAAAGGTGTTCTTGAAATAGATCTGCAAATGTGGCTTGGTTATTCTCTGCAATCAGCCATTTGTTTGATGGTGCTTAGATGTTTTCATTGGTGCTTTGATGTTTTCAAAAGTAAATTAATACGTTCATGATGTTTTATAGAAGATGACTTTTTTTCCCATTACATTTGTACAGTGTTTGGTGTGACGGTCCATTGACAGTATTAAGTAGGCTTGGGCGGTATTTGTTTTTTAATTCTGTCATACCTTCAAGACATTTCACCCCGGTATACTGTATATGATGGTAAATCTTGTATACTCCTGTAACTTCCAGTTTCAGCCTAAACCGGAAGTGCTAGGGCTATGAGAGAGCTTAAGAAGATCACCCTTTGTAAGTCGAAACTGTTCTCAATACCCAATCTGAAGTCTGGGTTTCATGTATATCACACATGCACCAATGGCTTGCTGCCCATCCCATTCATAGTGCATTTTGTTATTCTGCCATTTAATTTATTGCCTACGAGATTTTTTTTTTTTTAGGGTTGCATGGTGATGCAGTGGTTAGCACTGTTGCCTCATGCCTCTGGGACCTGGGTTCGAGTGTCCGCCTGGGTTACATGTGTGTGGAGTTTGCATGTTCTCCCTGTGCCGTCATGGACACACAGTCCAAAGACATGCTGAGGCTAATTGGAGTTGCTAAATTGCCCATAGGTGTGCCTGTGTGAGTGACTGGTGTGTGAGTGTGCCCTGCGATAGGCTGGCCCCCTGTCTAGGATTGTTTCCTGCCTCATGCCTGTTGCTTCCGGGATAGTTATTATTTACTTTTTTTTTTAACCCAAGTGAAGCTCTAATCACTGCTGCGCACTCAAATGCTTCACCTCAATACTGTATCTCCATTTCAGTTTAATAGAAAGAGTTGATGGTACAGGGGTTTCTGAATACCGGGAAATACCATAATGCCCTCAAATCACCCAAGCCTAGTACTAAAGTGTGCATTTTCAATAGAGGAAAAAAAGGAATATGCCTTCAATCCTCCTCACCTTTTTTTTTAAGGTTCCTATTGAGCGGTAATAAAATGTATTGTACATATTTTTAATTTAATTTTCAGTTCCTAGTCTTTGTAAAGCTGAGCAACTGAAAGATGTATTTTGAGCATTGACTTTATTTCAATTGAGAGGTCAAAGCAAAGTAAATTCTCAAATTGAATGGAATCCTTTTATTACTGTACAAGTACAATGAAACTGAGTGTGAAACACTCTAGTCAGTCCTACAGAAAATTAAGCAAGTAGCGGATGGTCCGTCAGTGTAATACTTCTGGTTGTAGTATTGCACAAAAGCAGTATTATACGTATAAATGGTATTGCACTAGTGATGGGAGTCTGTGTGTTCAGCTGGGTAACAACTGCAAAAAGCTATTCCTTAGTCTGGTTGTGTGTGGGTGTCAATGTTCAATAGTGTTTAAAATTTCAGAGTGCAAAGGCACTATCCGTTTGCCACCATAAAACTCCAAATGGACATCTATAATATTGCTTAGTTTTTATACTGTATCTAATCTTTGTATTCATATTTGTTTTAATATCTAAATTACTTGATGGATGGTACCTCAAACATCTCTTAAGCTAAAATATACTTGTAACCTCTGCTGTTGGGGAAAATGGAGAGGCTTGTAGGATCTGACCTAGGATAAGTGCCCCAGTCGCTGGGTTTTTTGTGCGTTTTCAGTAACCATTTGCTTTCATAAACAAGCCCAGTATGCTGCCATGTCAACAAAAAGTGGTTACACTTTTTTCTGTTTTTTGGTTGATGTACAGAAATTCTGTATGTATACAGTCTTAAGAAGCCATGAGGCTTCAGAATGTTTGTGGGTAAAATACTTTTACTTATGAATTAAATATTTAATAATCAAATATGTTTAATAGGATGTGCTGTGTATTGCTGGCTGTCTAAGTCTAGCAAGATGTGCCCAGATTTGGAACCATAAATCAAAACTCTCAGACGAATGATGGTGGTCTTGGAATTTGGTTCAGTAGGTTGGGCGCTGTGAGCCTCCTAGGCTTTAGCACTATGCTTTGGAGAGCAGAAGCTCAGGCAGCAGAGCTTTGGATTCTCCAGCTAACAGACGGAGATTCTCTCTCTTGGCATCCCCCATGGGTCTTCACACCAGATTGCATCCTCTTTGCCAGAAGAACACAATGGTCCCCAGTTACTGGTGACAAGAGGCTTGATGTTGCTTGTAGCTGCAACATGGAAATCAGGGACACTGACTAGGGAGACAACCCTGGAAACTGCCAGTTTTGAAGAGTTGAGGCTACTTTTATAGGGGATTGCTTCTGAGGTATGTACATAATTACGAGAGCAACGATTCCTTGTTCATGTATACAGAATGGTAAAATATATTGAACTATACCTGAATTTACGAAATGTAACTCATTAGGTTTATTCTCCTGTTAGTTATTGGACAAATGAAAAATTTCCCAGCTCCAGAGCAAAACTAACTACTTCCAGCTCAGAAAACGGAAAAGTAATATCACAAACAGGAGTTAAAGAGAATTAAATAAAATATATAACACAAGTATCAAATAAACTGTGAGATAATCTCTTTGGGGGAAAAGATATGTAATCTGTTTTCAATAAAGTATATGGTTATGTAACTAGTTCCTTATTAGGGGCAAATTAGCTTTAAAAAAGCTATAGAGTGTCTCTTGTCACAGTAGTCACTCACCTATTATTATACTATGATAATATTAATATTGCACATTGTGTCACTCAACAGTAGAATCCATGATTATCTATCCACCCATTCTCTGAAAGCACTTAGTCTATGCAGGGTTGCAGGGGATCCAGAGCCTATGGGCACAAAGCTGGGAACCCAGGATGGGGCACCAATCCATTGCAGAGTACGCTCACGCCATTTACTATCTATGGGCAATTTAGTAATTCCAGTTAGCCTCAGCATGTTTTTGGACTGTGGGGGGAGGGGGGGGGGGTAACTGGAGTACCCAGTGGAAACCCCACGATGACTCAGGGAGAACATGCAAACTCCACACACACATAACCCAGGCAGAGACTTGAACCAACATCCCAGTGGTGTGAGGCAACAGTGCTAACTGCTGCACCACCATGCCACCCCATCAGTAGTTTTATCCCCATAAAAAATGTTTTCTTTGGAGTACTTAAACTATAAATGGTATGACGACAGACAGGACATTTCAGGACTGTGGGAGGCAGGAAAGCACAGAGTCCATATTAGTTTTCATGAACTTTCTCTAAGCACAATTGCACCACTTTCATAGTTAAACCAGTGGTTAAACTGTTGCAGGTGACACAATCCTTTGGTTTTGGGATACTAGGAGTTCAGTTGCCGGATGGTATATCGGGTGGTATTCTAACATTTGAGTATGGCAAGTTGAAAATCTTACAATCATTATTTTTAAATGCCACTCAAATGTATTACAATGAGAAATTATTATACATAAAACATAAAAGGAGTAACTCTGAACATTCAAATAAAAAACAGAGGTGGCAAGTCATTGCTGTTTTCTTTACTGTAACAACACGGCATATAAAACTCAATGTATATGCAGACAAGACAGATTTCAAAGAAAACATCAATTAGATTTTTCATTAAAAACATTTAATCTCAAAAGCTGTTCTGTGGGAAAAAAGACAGGTCTAAATATTCACAGGAGCAGCATAAACGTTCACTGTAAAGGTGGTGCCTGCTATTTTTGGACAGCAAAACATACCAGCAAAATGAATAGTGAAGTACAGGCTGATGTTCATCTCACATTGAGCAACAGTTCAAGCCATAATGCTCATTCTGCATGGTGGGTGCATGCAATAGGCCAGAAAGCATCGTATCACTTCCAACCTTATTTACTTAATTTACTCAGTGTGAAATATTGTCTATTGATGCACGCCTTTGGCAGCTATTCTGAAAATGATGTGCCTGAGTTAGTGTTGTGAGAAAGGTTAAATGCAGATCTGATCTTGCCTGCTAATTCGATCTTTTGACTGATGATACAAATCCCCAATTCCCAACAGTTTGGTGCCTATTCTCTTATTTAGATAAACACTTGAAACACTGTTTCGAAACCTGTTATCACACCAGCTCAGAACAGAAAACCATTACAGGATGTCATTGAAGCAAAGGACATGACGAAAACAGCCACCCCATACATCACAGTCGCCCTGTTACAAAATAAACAGTTCTACAGATGTGTTGCTATCACAGACCTGTCAATCTCCACCCAAAGCCTTGCTTATATTATGGCAAAACAAATAAAATAAGAGAGACAGCTCTCTTGTCACACAATGGCCTCTGAGGCAGACAGACCTACAACGGGAGGAATGAGTGAGGTCAGAAGAGTTCATTGCACTTTGATGTCAATCCTCCAGACACTTTCCTGGGACTTCATTCATCCTCTTTCCCTCCTGTTTTGCTCAGCTGTAAAGGGAAGATTGAGAAATAAACTGCTTAAACTATTCTTCTGCTTTTAAAACCTACATCAACACATTTTATTATAAATAATGCAAATGCAGCAGGTGATTATAATGCTGAAAATATTGTATTTAATTCCTGAAATTAAATTATACCAACTTCAAAGATTAATTGTGGTAATTAATTATTTATTATGCACAAATTATTTAATCACAACTTACGTGCTGTATTCATTTTTACCCCCCAAGGTAAACATGGAGCATCGACCGGACACACACAGAAAAACAAAACATAGGTTATTTAGTTCATATTATAATATTTCAATTTCTTAAAATGACAATTAGAGGGAATGTCCAAAACTATGAAGGGGAGGTTGTCAAGCTTTCAACACTACATGGTTCTTAAAAAAAAAAGTTGCTCAAGAAAACCAGCCAACTTTGCTTTTTTTTTTTACCTTGATAACATCAACCCAGTTCCATCCCCGAGGAAGTTCACCCTTGTTATCTGTTGGTTAAGTTGAAGACAGAAATATTATCGCTTAATGTCTAAGCTGGATGTCATCATAGCATCCTCCTTGTTTTTCTAATGAACATGTATGCGTACATAATAATTAAAAAATCACATTGGGGTAATGCAATTCAACACTGAAGCAAGTTTGTTTTACACTGACTTCTGGGGTAAGGTAATTACACAAAACCATTCCCTACCATTTATATTTAAAATATATGATCATAAAGGGTTTACTGGGATTCATACATAATAAAAAAAAATCTATACAGTCAGTTTTACAATGTACAAGAGTAGTAATCTTTACAATGAGTAAATGTTTTTCACTTATTATGCAATTTTTTCAGTATATTATTTTTCAGTATATTATGCAATAAATTGCACAAGATACTCAGCACTTATTTATAAATGAGGCTTTCTGTTAATGATTTTGCCCAACTGAAGGCTAGGGTTCCAAGTATGTTAAAGGTAGGCTAGGCTATGATATTTGTTGGGTCGTATGAACCTTATTAATATGCATTTTTCACCTTACGATAAGCTTGTCGGAACATAACACCAATGTAACCCGGGGAGAGGATGTACAATTTATCAGTGTTGGTTGGCTCTATAAATCATACACCAGTCAATCAAAGTGGACGAGCTCTGTATTTTAGGCCAGCAAAAATGATTCGGTTACCTGTTCGTCCAGTTATTTTCCGTTTTTGAGCTTTAGTTAATTGCTCCTTCTTTTCCTTCTTTTTGATCGTAGAGTTCAAGCTTGAAGAGTCGCTGCTGGTTGTCAAAGTGACTTGAGTCTGTAAGGCAACAATAATGTCATTGAGAAGTGATTTTTTCCAATACAAAATAATCATAAAAACTAATGCAAAGCAAAGTTAGGACGTAACGTCATGTACATCAGACATATTATCCGTAATTAACCATTCACTTGTTTTGTCGCGTCAGGCGATACTTTGAGAGAGACGTTTTATTTCAGTCTTCAGACTGACCGTGGCTCCAGCAGCTGGACGATGGTTCTCCATGAGCGATTCCTGGTTTTCTTTTGCCCATTCAAACAAAGTGTACATCATGGCAGTTCCAAGGTTGGCCTCGACCTGCTCTTCCAGTTTGGATACTATTGCTTGCTTTGTTTCTGGAGCTCTAGACCCAAAACAAAGAGACAGCTATCAGGCCTAAATGGAGTCAAACTCCTTTCAAAAGCACAAACACTGACACAAACGTGTGTCTCACTTCATAAATCACGTCAGTTTACAATTTATTTACAATGCCGTACAAGTGGCGTTTTACCGCGGTAATTTACTACACCTTATGAGTGCAAGCTCCTTTCAGTAGTAGGGCATGTCAACATAATCACTGCGCTGCATGCTGCTGATAGTACTCACATTCTATTGTTGAAAAAAGCATCTAAGGATATCTGTGGTGCTGTTTCAGGGTAGGTTTTTGGCCATGAGATTTCTAACAGAAATGCTTTAGCATCGTCGTGATCTCCAATCTGAAAGCAAACACCCTGAAGATCAATGCAAGGCATGCGGTTCATCCAAAATGACATATTCATAAAAATAATATGTATAAATGTAGTAAATGAAGCCAATGTAGAACTGAATTTCACAACATGATGAACACACAATTAACAAAGTCTACTTACTCTAAACTGAAAAGTAACTGGGTTCAGCTCTTTAAAGCAATCATCCCCTTCATAAATAGAGCGAAGAGCCTCAAGTTCCATCTGAAACGTGTAGCAAAAGGTAACAAAAAGTTACACATGATAGACGTCACTAAAGTATCACTATGCAACTAGTATCATTTCATTAAAATGTCAAGCTTTATTAAACTGTCAGATTTCTCGTGTCATATGAGATATTTCAGGTTATACTTCCACAATATTCGTGAATCAAATAATTTTGTGCATAATAAATTTACCATTACTTCAGCCTCTTGCTACTGATCATTTTGTTAATCAGTAAAAGTGTAATTAGAAGTTACAGAACTGTTGTCCAGTCGAGTTGAGAAAACTAAAACAGCTACCATGAAACGTGATGACAGGCAACACCATTCGGAGATATGTAAAATAACATGTATTGATTACATGATGGACCGGTTGAATGTATATGTATGTGTATGTGTATCTGTATGGACCCAAAAACTCAGGAGTAGCAACAAAGCCGTTGATGGTAGCCACCCGGCTAATGAAAACTGCTCGCTAGCTAGCAAGTTTAAGATCTATCTTAATATTTAAGAACTAAGAACCCAGTACCTCTTGATCTTCGTTCGCAGTCATGATTTCGTTACCATTCACGCTGTTACACATACACAAGTTTAAAGTCAGTCGATTAAGCACGGAAAAGTAACATGGCAATTGCACAGGTTGTCAAAAAGCATCAGCGGCACTCAGCCGCGCTCAACCCTCACCGCTGCACTTCGACCTCTGGGTGACGTCGAATTCACGCGAGACCTTGTGTAAGCTTGCGAGGTACGCTGGAACTTGTAAACAGGCAGCACATGGGCAGTACCAGTATTTTAGTCGCATGATCGCTTTTGATTATGGTGTGGGTGTGTCTTGTACGTTTCTCCTGCCTTTTGGTATATATTTAATTTGTTAATTCATTATTTTTAACTGTATTATTTTTTTATTGACAGCTGCATGCAAATATTGAAATTTTGGTTATTCGAAATAAGAAATACATAGATTAATTCGACATTTAAAAAAAAAAAAGCTTTATCTGCTGTATTTAATATTTTGTTCACATAGAACTACATTAGAGACTGTATATGACTACCTAGGTGCCTTTCATTTCTTCTTGAAAAGTTCATTCTGTGTAGTATGATGCATTGTAATGTGATGAACTAGCATTCCGTCCAGGGTGTACCTTGCTTTGTGCCTTCCTGGGGCACTGTTTATGCCATCCCAGATTCTGAATAAGTAATTAAAAGATGCGTATGCATCATTCTAGCGCTGGCTCCAGAAATTCGACAATTCAAATATCCGGTTGGAGACCCCTGCAGAGTCATGATTATTTGTTTGTTCGTTTGTTGGTTTGTTTGTTTGGGCATCAGTCAGGGTGCATTACAATAATAACAAGGTAACACAGACAGAACCTTACAAAGTGACATTTTAACAAGGAATTATAAATAAGGGGAATCATAAATAGGCCTGTATTTTTATATTCTAGAAGGAGGCTTTCTAAAAAAAACAATCCAAGTGCCCAGGTCGACCCATACGTGACGTGGGTCAGCTTACCAGAAAATACTGTGGGTCGTGTCGGTGACAATGCAACTTGCAGGAATGTTGTGTGCAGCTGGCTTTGTGTTATAGTCTTGCTGAATTGCATGGAATAGGCAAGACTGTGATTACCAGCCCACCTATTTGTATCTTTCCCTGTCACTGGGGCTGTACCTGCATAGCTTTTCCATATTCTCTATTTTGATAAGGTGTACATGAATCTTCCATAGACTTCAATGAAGCACATCATCGATGGGCATCTATGGACTATATCTATATTTTTGTGAAACAAATATCACTGTGGTTCAATTAGTACGATAGATTACTTTAACTGCAAAAATAAAATGAATGTTCATTGATACATTGACTAATTCAATTCTTTGGGTAATTTTATGGGGGAAGCTGTGCTTCCAGTGTAGTTTTACAGCAATCGCCATTGTTTCCAGATTATGGACTTCATTGTTGTCCATTTCATGAGTAGTAAATGTTGTCTGCTCCTGGTTTAAGCCGTCCTAGTCCAATCCTAGCTGATTGATGCCTGTGATGCTGACCTGTAAGGGTTCCATTTCAATCTTCACCATACCCGACTTTTCTCTTTTAATGTCTTGTTCTGATAGCCATTCTTTCTTTGCAGATTTCGATTTTCATTTCCTGCAAAGGAATATCATTACTTGGAAATCCAAAAGGGTTTAATTCAATCACATCACAAATACCAACTTTTTTCCAAAGAATCTTTAATTAATTTATTGATGGTGTTTGAATTCTTATTGATTCATATGAATGGAAAATTCTTGTAATGGACATAAGTACCTGTTTTTAAAATAGTTTAGAAATTGCAATTACAGACCCTTCTTTAAATTTATATCAATACTCAGAAATACTGCTGGCATATTTATTGATAAAGATACATTTTGAACAGGCAGTATAAAAGAAATAGTAACCAATCTATATTGTAATGGTAGCATGTTTGAAAAGGTCACCTACTGAGGATCTAGTTCAGGGAAAAAATGATGGTAGCAATCAAACACACACAAACACACAGGTTTGTAATTATATATTTGAGGGGACTCCATTCATTTTTATGGGGAAAGCTCTAATCCCAACAGGACAACCTTAACCCCTACCTAGCCCTAACATAAAACAGTAAAACATAACGGTAAAAATATTACTCGGAATTCTTAAAAAGAGTTTTACTTTCTGTGTGGCTAGCCATGAAAATTGCTCAGACGCCTTACCTAAACTTTCCGCATCCCAGAAACAGCCACCTTTCAGGAATTTTTATGAATTACAGTGTGTAGGGTTTATAGAGAATGACAAAATAAACAAAGGCCGTCTACTAAGTGTCAAGTCTGGGACTGAAAAACACCCTGTTAATAATAAAGGTTAGAGGAGAATGGCCAGACTCATTAAAATCAGGAAGGAAACAAATGATAGAGTAACAGGTCTGGACAACAGTGGTGCACAGAATGGCTTTTCTGAATGAAGAACTTGTCTACCATTAAGTTGTTCTGGAAGCGACTGTAAGTTGCACTTGGTGCTACGCAGACGCACCTAATAAAATATATATAATTTCAAGATCATCTTTTATCCTGCCCCAGGGCTGTTATAGTCCCCGGTTTGTATCTGTGTCTTTGCCCCTGCGGACCTGGCATGAGGCAGTCATGGATCTACTGGCCGTGAGGAGAGGAACAGCTGTGGATGGGCTTCAAACGGGAGCTGGTGGCGCTTGGGCACCCTCCAAAGTCCACTCTGTCTGCTAAAGCCCCCCACTGTCACTGACAGACCTCTTTAATTACTTTCCAGAGGAATTCAGATGCAGCTGCTCCACAGACGGGCCCCCCTTGCCGTCGACGTGACACAAAGAGGAAGGAGATGACAGCAGAGCGGAGCTCCACCGGCACATGGAGATGATGTCGCCTCCATGAGGCCAGATATGTGCTATTTTTTTCTTCTTATTCCTCTGTTTCTCTCGGGCTGGGGGTGCATTCAGCGAAGGCTGCGCAGCTTCTGGATGTAAATATAGCGGCTTCTCATTGGCCGGTCTGGGAGTCAGGGACCGTTGGAACCTGTGGGGGGGGGGGGGGCGGTGGTTGTGTTTTTTTTTCCACACTGAGCCGTGCAGGCTGACAGGAAGATGGCCCCGTCGCTGAGGTGAACCGAGACTGGCAGAGCAGAGGCTCTCCGCGACCATCCTCTCAGGCTCCGAGCACCAGGATCGGCATGTCCAGGGACCCGTTTCCAGGGAAACGCAGCAGCGCGGCCTTAGAGGGGTCCCTTGAAACCCCGGATAGGCAGCGGACCGGAATGACAACATCCAGCCGTGCTGCTGGGCCCCATCTTCTCGCTCGCTCTAGGACCTGACGCCACCAGCGGCTCTCTCTCTCTCTCTCTCTCTCTCTCTCTCCCTCTCTCTCTCAATCTGTTTCTTACGGGCGCGTTCCTGCGACGGAGCAGACGGCACGCGTACGCGCTGCCCCCCCCCACCCCCCTTCAGCAGACACACGCACGCACGCACACACATGCGCACAGACATACACGCGCTCACACACACCTTCCCCGAGCATCTCTTCAGCAGCGGGGGGGGGTAGAGGAGGAGTCGCTTTGTGATGGACGTCTCTTTGCTGCCGTGGCTCCATTGATTCGCCGATCGGATCCTGATCGCCGAAAAGAAAAAGCCATTGTTTTCTTTTTTCCCTCCTTTTTCCCCCGTCGCCTCTTCATCTCTTCCTCCCCCCCACGACCGTGCCCTCCGCTGTCATCTGTGAAGAACGAGCCTCATCCCTGATCCAAGGAAGACGGCGACTGACGCTGGATCTTTTTCCCGTGGCAGTGCAGTTTCAGGCCAATGCCCAAGGCCCCGGGATTTCGCGTTTGTCTGGACCTTTTGTGCGGCTCTGCTCACAGTTGGTGAGGCGCCCCGGCACTGAATTGAGCTATTGTTTGACTCCGTGGGTCTTTAACGCTGAAAATCTCCGGGCTCCCCCTCATCCACCCCCCGCAACACCACCTCCTACTTCAACCAACCAGACCACCCTCCCCCCCAATTCCTCCCTTACCTCCCCCTTCCCTCCTTCCCCTGCCTCCCCCTTTTCGCAGCTGAGAAGCCACAGTGCGTGCCTCTCCTCGCACGTGAATCTGGAAGCTATAAATTGGGGCCGATCGCAAGCACAGTGTAATGCATTGTGGGACGTGTGCAAAACTGGATCAACTGAAGAAGGCAGAAAGAACCCAAAGTCGTCCCTGTCCGGATCAACCGCATCGGCCACGCCAGCAGCGGTAACGGATCCGTCGTGTCTGCGAGCGCGCGCGTGCATGCGTACACGTGTTGTGTCTGCGTGTGCGTGTCCGTGTGTGTGTGCATGCGTGCGTCTGCGCGAGGGAGAGACGGAGGGACATCGTCGACTGAATAGCCGCCTGGCATGTCTCTGGCCTGATTGTGGCGGGTGCTCTGAGCAGAGGTGAAGAGCCCAACCGATGCGGGAAGCGGTGTGAACCCGCGGGTAGCCGGCCGCTGCCGTCACTATGAAGAAGACCCGCAGCACCACCCTCCGCCGGGGCTGGCCCAGCTCCGACTTCTCTGAACGGGCCTCGGAGCGCGCCCAGTCCCGCAGCGAGAAGGACTACCGCCTACACAAACCCTACCCCCCCGTCACGTCCCAGTCACCCAGAGGATACGTCACATCAGGTAGGTCCGACGGCGAGCCTCCTCGAGGGCCCGGGGGCCGCGGGCTGGGAGTTGGGCCATTTAGCTACTGGCAAAAACATTCACGTCCAGATCCCGCCCGCGCGGTAAACCTGACGGACGCTGCGGATAATCGTGGGCCATCCGAGGGGAATGTCTCGGTATGGTTCCGCGGAATGACTAAAGCACAAAACGCCGCTCAGATCTCAGGATGGGCACGTTGGCTCCCCATTTTAGGTTTCTGCTCTGTCACTTCTCCCCACCGCCGTCTCATCCTCCATCTGCGGTCACGTGGGACAGCGAGGCGCCGGGCTACGGAATCCGGGGCCGACGGGAATCCTCTCACTTCTGAAGGGACGTCAGTGTCGCGGCTCAAGTTCGGGCGCCCCACGTTCAGTCGGAAAAAAAAAACGAGGGCGCTTGTATGATGCGTTTTAACCTTGGTGGGGGGGGGGGGGCTTGGAAACAAGGGGAGGTGATCTACGACAGAACACGGTGACCTGAAGCAAGCGCCGTATGCATATGACACTTCGAATGACACACACTGTGTTTAAGTGCCGAGGCGTGGGGATGCATGCATTTACACTCGTCTTTTGCTGGGCTTTTCTTGCTCCCCCGTGTGTCATCTGACTCCTGCTCACTGTCGTCTCAGTGCCCTTGTTCCACGGCAGTTTATGGTCGCAATGTTATCCAACAAACGCGTCGGGTAGGTGCCCCAGGGAAGCTAGCATCAGGCTAACAGGATAAGGAAGCGACTTTGTGATGAGTGAAATACACATACACCCCCCGCACTATACAAACTTGGGGGTGGAGGTTACTGTAGATATAATAAAAAAAAATCACACACACAAATTGTGGTAAGATCTTTGCACGGATTGTGTAAACGGTGTCGTGACTTAGGTTGGCGTGAAAACATGAAACTTGACGCAGTGGGTGTGGCGTCTTTCGGCTATGATGCTTGGTCTTGTTTGGCTTGTTTGTCCGAAGCCTTCAGTTGTCCGCATTGAGGCTGCATCGTGCCTGTATCCATTTAACAGGGTCACGGAGACTGCGCCTCTGTGTCACTGTCATTACAGGGTGTGAGGGGCCTCAGTCCCTGTTTGATGGGCATCTGGTGGCATTCCTGGCCTAAGCTTTCATCATTCCCATTTGAAGGTGATCTGAGAACCACCACAGCCACAGAACTTTTTCCTTAGCTGGTAGAAGTCGCTGGTACCACGAAGGGTCCTTTAAGTGCATGATGCATTGACTGTATCTGAATGGCACCTTGTTGGTTTTCGGGCAGAAAGTTGAATTCTGTTCCCAAGCCAGAATGGATTTGAGGTTAGCCGAGAACGGGAACAAGTGGCTTTGCTAAGGCCCAGAAAGAAAAAAAACCATAGAGAGACAGAGAATGGCAGCAAAGTCATAGCTGCCAAGTCTACATTTGCCTGAGGCGTATCAGGTCTCCTAGCAACCTCTTAGGTCAAAGGCTAAAGTGTATGATCACTTCGGATAAATATATAATAGTAAGCAAAGAATTTTCACAAAAAATTAGAGGCAGAGGTTAAAAAAAACTTTTTCTAGTATTGGTCACTGGCCATTTTCTCTTTGTATACAAGAAGGACTGAGGACTGATCATATTATTTTAGGTACTGGAAATGTAGAAATAATCAAATATTGCACTGTTATTACATAGGAATTGATCATGTAATGGTCAAATGTGAGTTTCTAACTAAGGACTAATATTAAAATCCCAATATGATAGGATATTCAGCTGAAAACACTTAAAATTTTGAAAGTTTAAAATAGCATTCTGGATATTATTTATTAGTACCTGAATATATATATATATATATATTATTTGTATATGTGTGGTGTGTGTGTGTGTGTGTGTGTGTGTGTGTGTGTGTGTGTGTGTGTGTGTGTGTGTGTGTGTGTGTGTGTG
>JAABNY020000015.1:13716259-13731512 GCA_015164015.2 Brevimyrus niger
ATATTAATGGTTCAGGAGTTTTTGTGTTATGGATCACACATCTTGGACTTACATTTACATATTTAGTAGATGCTTTTTCCAGTGTGATGTAGAAGAGAGGCAAACAGCACGTTGCAAACATTTCAACAGTCAACAAGGCATGAGTGCAGCTAGGCTGAGCTTCCAGTGCATATCCAGGTACAACTGTGAGCAGTACTGGAACAGAAGCTACCTAACAGCTACACAACTACACATTAACTATTTAAAAAGAAGGAACATGATAGATGCAACACAAGAGCATTCAAAGAACAACTGGGTTAGTAAACGTCAGGATTATTGAGCTTAAAAATAATTTATAACATTTGCTTGTTTGTCCGTCCATTTTTTAACCCTGCCTACCCTATGCAGGGTTGCAGGCGTCCAAAGCCAGTTCTGGAAGTTAGGGGCACAAGGCTGGGAATAACCCAGAATGGGGAGCTTTCCCTCTGCAGAGCACACTCATATACCAGGCTGTGAGTATCTGCCCTGGCTCTGTGCGTGTAAACTGTAGATTTGCTTGTATTTCTTTAAATATTTGTGATTTTGACTGGGTCTAGGCAGATTTATGGCTGGACTAGGTCAAATGTATGCAGGCCTAAACCCCCGACCAAGTCATCCTACAAGAAAAAAAACACTCCACACAAAACTACAATATATTTGCATATTTAATCATCCACAGGATTAATAATGTTTCCTAAGACACATTTATAAAACTATTTATATATATACACACACATACATAAATGCATATATTCATATATACAGTACAGATGTCCCACCTCAGGTATAAGTTACTGCAAAAATGATGGAAAAATTAATAAAACCTGAAAAAATATTTTTCAAATCAATAACATTAAATGCTACATTAATCCCTGCATTACAAACCGCTAAAGTATGGCCAGGAAAACGTTGAGAGGTTTAGTTTAAACCTGTGGCTTCCCAGAACATTAAATTACTTTTTTTTCATAGAAGCATTACAAGTAACTCGCCTTTCATTGAGCTGACAGAGGCTTCTTCCAAACCTTCAGGGCAACGTTCCTCCAGTAACATCCGACTGTCTACACAAGGCCTCACAACGCAGTTGAAAAACATAATCACAGGCACTGGGATTTATTACTTATTGGTGCGGTGTCGGACAGTGAATGATGTGGTCTTTAACACACAATCCAAAGAGCTTCATCTGTACTGTATAGCTGTGTTTAAGGCCACAGGCGAGAGGAGCAATACAGTGTGATACAAATAATAGGTGATCATGTTTCACCAGAGCAATTGAAAACTTTTTCAAGGGAGGGAGTGGTCCTCATCTCAACATTAGTGATGATGCTCACAAACTTTTCTGGTTGAGATGGGGCACGTATATCCAGCAGGCTCCCAGGTGCAGTGGAAACACAGTGAAGTCCATTGGTCCAGTTGGTTTTTTGAGAATGTCACTCCAGTGTATTTCACCTCTGAGGTCAGTCAACCCAACCAAGTCCATCGTGCTTTGGCTCCAGAGCCAAATCAGCAGGTCTTGACCGTGGTCTTGGAGATGTCGGAGGTCTTCATGATGACACTGGCTCGCGCCTCAGAGGCAGAGGCACTGCTGGAGGTGGTGGGAAACGGTACCACTTGCACTGGCTGACTGTTCCAGGGAGTGTAACCGTATGAAATGAGAAGGGGCTCTTCTCCACTGCTGGACACCTTAGACTTCCCAGATGTGACAAAGGTAGCCATGCTGGGCAATGAACAGGTGGGCGCCTTCATCTCGGAGGTGCCGAACAAAGGCTTCGCGTCAACCCACATTCCACACACACCCTGCGAAAAAAAACAGAAAAGCTCTGTTACTGCTAGACTCACAGAGGGGCTGTCCTCAACACTGCCTTATCAGATCATAGAGGGGTTGTCCTCAAAACTGCCTAATCAGATCACAGCCTCTTGGAGCCAGCTACAAAGACACAGACACCTTTAACGTGCTTAGAAATGTGCAAATGGGAACCCTCTACATTTTAAACCAAATATTTAAAAATGATAAAGCGAAAACAATAATATGTCAAACATAATTCTGTAAAATGTAAAAAAAAAAAAAATTTAAAATTGGAAACACACCTCCTTGGTGTCCATTTCGCTCTGAATGCTCTCAATTTCACTATCTGTCAAGGAAATGAAAAGGAAAAATAGTCAGTACATTTTCCGACATATAGGTTAGATTTCTACTATTGTGTTTCATAAGCAAAATCATATAAATGCATAGTAGTGATTTTTTTGTGTAATGAGCAGCTACTTTTACCTTTTTTAAATAAAATTTAAAGATAAAATGGCAGGAAGTATGTTTTTAAATTATTGTATGAGAGTTAGGTGAACCCAGAAGCTATGGATGATTTGACAGTATCACTGTTAACTTACACAAACTTTCAGGTGAATTAGCAGCAAGCAATAGTTGTGTAGGACTGTTAATCGTAACATCATCATCATCATCCTTCTGGAGAATTTTCAGAAGAAAAGCCATTATTTGCTCATCAGTCATTTACAATGAGCTGCAACTTCAGTTGTAAATAGAGTAATTGGGTTAGAAAAAGCAGTGCTTTTCTCCAAAAGGAACTGATTTTTTTTTTTATCGTTTTAGTATATACAGCTCTGGAAAAAATTATGAGATCACTCCATGATTTTTTTACTTTTAAATGCGCTTTTTTGAATCCTGGTTTAACTCTGGCTATACGGCAGCCTGCTTCCAAGCTCAATGTCTCTAAGACAGCAGCACAAAAGAACACAGTGAAGCAGGAGACACTGGGAATGACAAAAAAACAGCCAGGTAAATGGCAGAAGTGACTTTCTAATGCCAGACCATTATCTTTCCGACAGTTTCTCATGAATTGTAGGATGGCATCAAGTGACCTTCAGAAGGAATGGGAAGCATCAAGTGCAGGTGTGAACTGCACTGATAGGACAGTTCGTATCAGGCTTCTGGAAGCAGGACTGAAGTTCTATAAAGCATGGAAGAGGCCCTTCATTAATGAGAAACAAAGAAGCATGCTGCAGTTCGCAAATATATATATTTAACATACCAAATATGTTATTCACAGACACACACCCATAAATTGAGAAATAATTGTGCTTTTGTCTCTTAATTTTTCCCAGAGCTGTATATTTACTATAGTCTATCAATCTTTTGTCCAATCACTTTTCCACTGGCCATTTACTGTAGTATGCATGGTTCTTATCCAATAGCATGGTGATGATTTCTTGGGACAGCTGCTTCCCAGTGCATAATTAAGTAGCCTATAATGTTATTGATTACCTGAACTAAAGCCAAGCTGAATGCAGAGAAAGATGGTAAAGAGACAGACCATCCCTGAGCATCAGCCACAAACCTGCGCAGGAGGAGACCGGAGAGATCTGCAAGGGGTACATTTGACTGGAGCTAACAGACTGATCCTCCTCTTCAGCTGTCACCTCGATGGTCTGACAGACGTCCGGAAGGTCGCCGACAGTCACCTGCTCTTCCTCCAGGCTATGAGGCACGGGACAAGTGCGGTCTGCAGAGAAGGTGAGAGTTAAGGTCATGGAATGGCAGCTGGAGCCTCCGTAGTCGTGACATTAATGTTAGCGTGTTATGCGGCATGCAGCTAGGATAACAGCAAAATAAGCCACCCTCTGCCACTTCCTTGTGCATTACTCCTGGCACCCCCAGGCATTTTGTTTTGTCCTCTTTCTGCATGCCCAAACCAGGTATTCAAGGGCGTTAGAAATCCCTGGCAACTAAAATAAGGTGTGTAGGTAGTGGAACAGAACAAAAAATGCAGATTGGCCTGTGGGGCCTGAAGAGTGAGTCAAGAACTACTGATCTAGAATGATTGCATAAAGCTGCTCGTGTGGTAGGTGGGAATTCTGTATGGGAATCCTGCAGACAACATCGCTTCTGATGAACGTCGGGGCCCGTAAACGCAGAGCGAGGGGAGCATGACGAGCAGCTGGTGGCGGTTACCTGTCAACGCCAGGCTGTCCTGCATGTTGTCGGCCTTGACCGCTGAGGAGAACATATGTGCGCTGCTCATTGGCTCTCCCCACATGGGCCGGTACCCTGCCTGAAAACAGAGACGGCGCTGCGGTCGGAACCTTCACCCGAATAGCAAATCTCAGTTCTTGTACAGATATCACTAAGGGGTTCCTTGCATCCCCTTTCCTGCTCCACCTGGAGGTCTATATCAGTGTTTCCCAAACCAGTCATTGAGTCCACAGCTCCCAGACAATCAAGAACACAGAATGACTGGTACAAGTGTGCTGGGAACTGAGAGAGATAAAATATATAGACCGTCTGGGGATCCTCACCAACTAGGTTGGGAAACACTGGTTCATATAACTCTTAGCAGTTTAAATCGTTTTAGTTGCATTAGTTGCTTGAATTCCAGAAAAACAAGATAGATTCTATCATAAAACATTCTGCTATTTTGAATTGCGCAACTGCATTTTGTGAAAAACTAAATTCCATTCCACCTCACACAATGGAAACTATACTAACCTTTCTATGCAATTCTTAAAAAAAAATCTTTTTGGGTTATTAGAGGTTATGTATGAAAGACTCCTTTGCATTCGTAAAGCTTTGCTGTATGAAAGACCCTTCATGATATGTTATTATGCTACTGGTGACTTATAAGCATTTGTGAGCTGAGTGCTAAACAAGTATGAGCCAATAGCAAAACATTCTGTGAGCTCCACAGCTGTAATTTCCGAAATTACATTGATTACAAAAGCATGAAATATCTCAAGAATCCTGAAATACCTTTATTTTTTCTTCTTTTTCAGTCCTTTTTTTACCTGCAAAAAGGAAATAAAGTTCAAGCTTGGTTCTAGCAGTAGAAGAACATTCGTCTGTTTCAGGACTGGTCATACACAAACAAATAACATTTTAGTTACCTGTGATGCAACACAACAAAAGCTGTTTGTTTTATTAAAGTATTGTTTTCCAGTTTCCAGCTGTGTCATCCTCTGTAAGAGCATGTTACACACCACACTCGGTCTGGCTAAGATAAATCTTACAGAAATGATGAAGGATGGATATATGATTAAATCAGTGTATATTATACCTTTATTAAAAGCTAGGACAGTTCAACTCAAAGTGATATAGCTTTCACTTGCGGAGGATTCTGTAACGAGAAACACCTGTTTCATCAGGGCTAATGAAAACTTTTTCAAGGGAGGGACAGTTTAAATTTGAAGTGGTTTCTTAAGAAGTTCAAGCAAGTTTAAAATCTGACACTACTTCCTGTCCTCCGGTCTAGCTCTCTGTGAACATATTCAGCATTTAAATTTGCTGGTGCAAAGCAAACGTTTGCATTATTTCAAATGGGATGTTTGCATATGCATTGCCCCAAAATCCACTTTTTTTTGGCTATGACAAGCATCTGTAAATGCTGTAAGCAACACAGCCTAGCGATTTACTTCAGCTGCAAGGCAGCGATGCTATTAGATAGGACAAAGGTGTGAACAGTATCGTTTGCAATCAAACGCTTGACACCCAATGGCCCAGAGCAAAGGTGGGGGGAATACCGACAGAGATTTTGTTCCAACGCTGTGTAACGAGCCCATCCTCTGTTGTCATAGTGAATGCTGATGTAATCTCTAACATTTCCCTAGTAACAGAAACCCTGCACATTCTGGAAATGGAACCAAGCAGGTGCCATGGAATGATACTTAACCAGCATTAAAACTGAAGGCTGAAGTATCCATTTCAATGATATCAAAATAAGAGTTTTCTCATTTAATCATTCTGTATACTGCAGATGCTCTGGGATGCAGGTCACTGACCTTTCTTCGTCCGTCGCTCTGTCGGCATCAGCATCTTGTACACCCGGAATGCATTGGTTCCTTTTTTAATGCTCTTGTCCTTGACCTCTTCGATGTCGGGAAGGGAGTTCATGGCACAGCGAAAATTGGCTTTCCAAGTTTTTGGGTCCGCCTTGTCCACCCCAGGCTGATATTTCCCTAAACAAAGTAGGAGGACATTTATAAACAACAGTCAACCAAATATATCAGCTCCATGAGTTCCACCATACCCTGATACTAAAGGCAGTTCATCCTTTGTTCATCCACCTTGGGGATGCCTTTTAGCTACACTGGCATCACACCATTTAATTTGTGACCGTGGAGCACACGAGATGCACATCCTTGTTTGTTACGTCGAGTACAAAATCGCAAATAACCGAATGTTCCTCTCTCCATTGCCACAGTCCCATTGCCCATTCTGTGTTTTCCCAATACCTGTGTGAATGGCCCAGTTTCTGAATAATGGAGCATCTTTCTCCATATCCCAGCCATGGCGGGCTGCATGCATCCATGGGATCTGGAAGATCTTCTTCTCCTGGAGATGAAGCACACAGGCAAGGACTGTCACTGATCTACCACCCTGCCACCAACATATACTGCATGTACATTCGCGTAGAAAATCAAGAACAGACAGCTGTGCTGTTTCTTTCCTAAGTAAACATCCCTTTTATTTACTAATTGTGGTTGCTGATGGAGTATATGCATAAAGTTTGCTGTATGTATTTTCCTTTGACATAAAAAAAATACGTAGATATTTATTACATAGAAAGCTGTGACAGAGTGATAACTTTGTTGGTACGAAAGAAAAGCACAACATGATATGGAAGCAGGTAAAAAGAAAAAGAAATCTGGCAAAACTCATTTCGTCACAGAGTTTTTGCACACAGGAAGCGAAGAAACTGAGTCTAGGCCAATTTAATAGTGGTTACATACAGGCAAAAGGTCATAAAAGTAACTAATATCTAAATGAAATTAACACATCTAAATATTTCAGTGAAGAAGGATTACTATGCAAGGCAAAGACTTAAACTGCCTGTCTTGCTATGCACTCCACACTGGAAAAGATTTCAGCAGTTATCATAACATTATCGGTAGCATTAGCTACTTCGGAGTATACATTAGCCGTAAATGAAAATAAGTCTAGAGAACAATGAGTTGGCAGTTTCAGGACTTGTATAGAGTTACCTATTTTTTATATAGAAAAGAGTGGCCAACTTGGGAGGAATCAGGGGTGGTCTGTGAGAACCTTGTTAATGTATTCTGGTTTGAACTGATGTGCTCTGTTCATTTACACCCCCAGTAACCCTGGCCAGAGCCTAAAGTGCATCCTGCACTTTGATACTTTGTTGATACTGCCGTATGATACTATCTGCTAATGCCGGGTGATGGTGGCATCCACCCAGCCTAGTTTCCAGTCTCTGTAGCAATCACAAGTGTACAAGTGCAACGTTTCATGCAATGTTAAACAATGTATTGTACTGTTACTTATTTATTCACCAAGGCAAATTCATATTCGACTTACGATATTTTCAGCTTTTGAAATGTTTTTTTGGGTTTATTGGAATGTAGCCCCACTGAAAGTTGATAAGCATCTGATTTTCACATGCCCAAGAATTTCACCCTGGGGTCAATAAAGTTAATCTAATTCTAATTCTAATTCTGCAATAAAAAGGCAGTCTTTAAAGTATTACAGGTATGTGGACAACTGTGTTTTCAGAGAAAGTGGCACCTAGACTGGTGCAATATTTTTCAAACAATTTTTAAGGTATTTTTAAGAACTGCAACAGAACCAAATACTCATACCAAGAAACACGCAAGCTTAGAATACATTAAGCAAGGGTTAAGACATGACACGACAGGCATTATACATTTATAAACGCATGGCTGAGGAGGCTAAGCACTACCTGAAATGCACTACGTCTGCAGTTATACAAACCAACCAATCCGGGTTGATAACTGAGCAGTGCCATGGTTTGTGTGAATATACTCACCCTGTTAACCCACTTAAGGCCTGGTATTCTACTTGAATTTATTTGCTCTTCCAGCCACGGCCGCATTCGCATCCGCTCCACTGGCATGGTGACCTAAAGGCATCAGGAAGAGGGTTACAGTGTGCTCCAGGTAATCAATCACCTGTTACTGTCATCTGCAGTGAGAGCTATTCGCATCCCGACGAGGAAGTGGAGAAATCGCAGAAACACTTTAGTTCTAGTTAGACATTGGGAAACCTGATCGTACATATCAACAGAGCAAGGTCACAAGCACAAGTGGCTGAAGTGGGGTTTCTCTGCAGGGGCGCCCACTCTCCACAACTTGGGGAGGAGTGCGGAAATGAGAATGGACTTCAGAATAGAGATACTGCTACTTCAAACGGAGATGAGCTAACTGAGGTGGTACAGGCAGAGCTCTGAAGGAATGACACCGGCCAGGTGGCTTGTCCCTTAGAAAAAGCAACCCTCTCCATAAAAAAACTGTAATGACGGGGAAGAAGACCATTATTTGCCTTTCGAGGAAAATTTATTTCAGTGTGTTTCACTACTTTTTATAAAACACCTTTAATTAGTGAACCGCTCCTCTCTGCTTCTGCACTCATAACCATATGAACCATACGGTTATGAGTGTTTCGACATTGCTATTTTGACACTGTTACGGTGTGTGTACTTTGTGTTTCTCTCTGGGGGTTTGTGGGTTTTACTGCTTGTACTCGGAGAAGCAGGGCCCCTGCACATCCCACCTTCAAGTACCACAGGCCTGTGACGTCATGACTCCGGAAGCCCAGATTCTAACAAATGCAACTGCAACAGCAACGTCTTTCTTGTCATCAGCTAATAACCTTGTGACATTTTCTGACTATTTGCTTCTTTTAGCAGGGGTAAGTTAGCACATAATTAAAATAAAACACAAGTCTTGGGAAGTGAACATAGTCAATAAAACATTAGGAATTATAGGAAGCTTATTTGGTAATGCTTTACTTGAGGGGGCACAAATAATGTAGTAGTACATGCTTATTTAAATCATTAATTAACCAGAAACTAAGTGTTACTGTAGTTACGTACCAATCCAATGTTCATTCATCAGTAATCAGTCATGACTATTCATGTATTTCATGCAAGAACTATATTAATTCATGATTTGTTCTTGAGTAGTATCGAGTAACTAAGTTATTCGTGCCCCCTTGAGTAAAGCATTACCACTTATTCTGGTAAAGCAATTAGTGGACAAATTTACATCTAAATCTCCTGGACAAAAATAATCATTAGTTCTACACGTGGCAGTTTTAATAAAAGGACATAACAAGAAAAAAATTTGCTAATATTTGCTGCTTAGCTTCTTAAGCCAGTACAATCCAGTGAACAATGTCAAACAAATGACCAATAATCTGTGTCACTGGGAGGGCTCTGACAATCACTATAAAACATGAGGAAGGTGTCTAGTCCTTATAAGGAAAGATTGTTTGTTACCATACACTGACTGAAGCAGGCTTCGCTTCTGCATCACCCTCCTTCCCTTCCATCATGATATATTTCAGTTCCTGCTAAAGACAATCATTGACCATGTCATGATGCTGCCAACATCAGGCTTAAGAGCAAAGGTGATGCCATTTGCATGATATGTACCTGTGGGTGTCCTAAACAGGCCTAATTCCGGACCACTGTACCAAATCTTGCATTACAATTTTTTTACATATATACTACATGCATTTTATTTTACACCAATTACATTTATCTTAATTTCAAATCAGGAAAGTAAACCTTAAAGCACATCTAAAAAATTCTCAGCTGGATTTTGGGGTAAATAACACTAAGCTGTACTTAAAGCCTCGCCCGAATAAAAACCAGGTGAGCCACCTTAAGCATTATATAAGACTGGACACATAACTGCATGGACAACCTTCTTTATGTATAAATGCATATGTGTGACTCAGTGGAACCCATATTTATTTCAAAAGAAAAAAACAAATAACTTGCCTTTCCAGTTCAGTTGAAGCAGTACCGTAGGTTGCACATACGGAAATATATATCCCCAAACATTTAGGAAAGCTGTGTTCACAGATACATTTTTTGAAGTATAGACGCTCCTCTACTTATGGACTTTCAACTTATGAACTTTCAGACATACGAATAAAGAGGACTGCATGTCCAAATTGTGTTCATAAGGCTCCAATTTCCTGTCCGCAACATCATTTTTTTTTCTGTGCGCCAATTCCGCCTAGTATAACTTCTGGCTGCTACTCCCGCCGCGCGGCAGCGTAGCGTGCGTACTCCCAGCATCCTAGTTCTTTGTACTTGCGTATACCATTAAACTGATGTTGAATAACGACGTACTAACATTTCAAGTTACGAACGGCAGTTCGGAACACAACTCATTTGTAAGTAGAGGAGCGTCTGCATGTGGTAAAACATATAACTTTGGGGTCCTTTCATTTTGTACTGTAGTAGAATTTATATTTTGGATGGTCTAAACCATTACCTGGGTGTAAATGTTTTTAGCAAGATTTTAACAACTTCTAGAAGGTAATTCAAAACATTAGTAAGATCGCCTATATACCCTTGAATCATGAGCAAATGATGAGCATTGTTTGATAACACCAACATTTGGAACACACCCAACACTCTGGCTAAATATCAACCACAACCCAACTTCTAGATGTAATACACTTGGCAGCTGGTCAGGCCAATAAGAATTAATTTGTTGCACGTTGTCAGTGGTCCATTCAGTTCTCATTCTGAGCAAAAGCTGTGTTCAGCAGTGCACAGTGCAGTTCTGAGTTACAACATAAATTTAGTTATTCCACCAGATATAAGGTTAAATTGCCAGGCTGTCAGTCAGCTGTACATAGCTTGGGTTCTTGTGGATTGCGCAAAGTCTTAAAGAGGCTACAAATGCTGACCTGATCATGAGAAGTCAGAGAATCTCAAAGTTGTGAAACTGATTCAGCACTAACTACCAAATTCAACGTAGGGAAAACTACAGCTTTGAATTACCTCATAAATATGCCTGTGTCAGGGTACTAGAATTCAAAGCCTATTCTGGGACTTTATTGTACAAAAGTCCTACAAGTTTCGTCTGATACACATATTATAGTACTACGCAAATATCCACCCATTTTCTGCAACTGCTTGTCCTACTCAGGGTGGTGGGGGGCCTGCCTACCCTGAGAGCTACAGGTGCAAGGTGGGGAATAACCCAA
The DNA here is from genome assembly GCA_015164015.2 of Brevimyrus niger. NCBI lineage: Eukaryota > Metazoa > Chordata > Actinopteri > Osteoglossiformes > Mormyridae > Brevimyrus > Brevimyrus niger. The sequence goes on from JAABNY020000015.1 coordinate 13,727,268, forward strand.
GGTTGGGGCACCAACACAATGCATGGCACACTCACACACCATTCACACCTACAGGCAATTTGGTAACTCCAATTAACCTCAGAATGTTGTTTTTTAGACTGTGGGGGGGGGGGGACTGGAGTACCCTGAGGAAAAACCCCATAATGACATGGGGAAAACATGCAAAGTCCACACATTGTTCATTTTACTATATTATTATTATTATTATTATTATTATTATTATTATATGAGATTGTCAACCCTTTGATTAAGGTATATTTCTAGGAGATGGTCAGATACTTAAAATTTATAACGTATAATTTGATATTTTAAAGGGTATTAACACTGGAAACTAATGTAACTCTTTATGTTCTTGATTCGTTGACCTATGTTACTGAATGATGAAATGGTCGCGTTAAGCTGCGACAATGAAACAATTAAGAGATAACTGTTACTACCTTTCTATGAAACTACAGGGCAGCGCACAGGAAGCACAGAAGGCACTGCTTTGTCTCGGTTAGAATTTGCTTCCTCGTCCGCCGCATGGCGTCCCGCCCACTTTTTTGCCGAAGTTTCTCATTGGCCTGGGATCGCCCGAGAACCTCGCGGTTGGTCTGAACACAACTTACAAGGCCTGGGCCGTGGGGCTCGAGGAAAAACCGACCAATAGCAAAGCAGGTTTAATGCACTAACGCAAACAGTTGCTAAGCTACACATGTCATCCGCACAGGACCGTTTTCCATGGAAAACTCTGCAGAACATGTATTCGCTTATGATCTGCATGGACTGTGTCATATTTTGTTTTTTCGTAGTTAACTATGCAGTAACGTACAATCGTTAGGACTAACGCGGAGTCATTTACCACGTACCTCTTAAGATTAATAATTATTAATAACGCGCAAATAATTATCAGAACACTTGTAAAATAGCCTGTTATTGACGAACATTACTTAAATATACGCTTTAATTAGCTTAATAAAAGGGCGAATAGCTGATATACCACACAAAGTAAGCCCGATGGTTGCCATTTAATACTTTTGACATTTTAGACAGTACCTATATATTTTTGTCACATATTCAAAGTACCATAAAATAAATCACGCATTTCACATACTGGCAGGAGATAGAAGAAGAAATTACAATTTCCTTTTAGTACTACTACACAATTTTTCTTAATTTTGTTACATTTTACATCTAGTATACCCATTTAATGAAGATATGCGGAATAACGATTACCTGTAGTACGCCGTTCGGTTTTCAATTGCGACGAGCCTCTTGCAACTGCTTAAAAGTTAAATGTTTAATGCCGAAGTCCCTTGAGTAATAAATAATAATGACAGATTTGGCCTATATTGATGTCCAGATCGAAAGCAAAACAAGTGAAGAGAATAACCACAATGTGCGGAGTGGAAATCCCCACCCGAGATCCGTTTGCCTCTCGTCAACACAAACCTAGAGGGCGTTTGCACAGGTCCGGAGATCGCGGAAGTCTGCTACATTATTTTATTGGTCCTCACTTCTGCTTTCATCATTTCTTTGGAAATTGATTTCGTTTTCATTTCCTTGTATTTTGGAGCACATAGTTTCGGTTGGTAAAGCTACCCAGCGGCTGTCGGAGAAGCGTGACAAAATATGTATATAGATATTATATTTACATTATATTTTATACCGCTATTTATATATTATACGTGAACACAATCATTTTATATACACAAATATTATATATAAAGGCATAAAAAACCTTTGATTCCACATACGCGATACTCGTCCGAAAACCATGCAGTGTATCGGACATAAATAATGTTCCTATTTTCCTCCAAGGTTTCAATGCTATCCTTTTTTTTTTTTTTTTTTACAAAATGTTACATTTCTTGTTAAAATATTTATACTTGTATTGTTATTTAGCGACCCCTGGCGCAAACGTTTGAAAACAAATACAATTTTGTCATAATGTTTTTGCGTGGAAAAACATTTGTAGCGTGACAGAAAAACATGCTTCTTGCCATAAGTTTTTTTCAAAACTTAGCATGACGCATTGTTTAAATGAGGGAAAAGGGAAGTGGATGTTTTTCTGCTCTACTACTCTGCAAGATGGGAGCCGTCCATTCCCTACTATTTACAGGTTACATATTAATAAGACAAAGGAGCCAAATGTAAAAAAAACAAAAATTCTAACAAGCACCATATAGTTAAAGAAGCACAATATATTGCCCTAGGCATTGACGACAATTCTTACAGAACCACATGTCAGCTAAGAGCATTTCTAGAAGTGTCTGTCGCTACTATCTGAAGACATTCTCCAGTTTAGGAAGAGAAACCCATGTTAATGTGTATTTCATGAGACGACTAACTGTTTTCTTATATTCCCCAAGAACAGTGGTGGCCAATCTTATCCGCAAAGGGCCGGTGTCTATCCAGGTTTTTGGGGTAATCTTTAGGTCAGCTGTTCAAACCCAGGTGTGAGGACTCCTCAGCCAGTCAGTCCTCTAATTAGTAATATGATTAGGGAGCTGCAGCGAAAACACGCATACACAGCGGCCGTTTGTGGATAAGATTGGCCACCTCTGCCCGAGAAGGCAGCCCATATTTTTCAGTATTGATGCAAATCCCAAAAATCCATATTTTTTTGTATTATATTTCCCCACACTTACCTAAGAATGCATGCATTATTTGAGAATTTTCAGTATGATACACCTATACCCATATTATGTAACTCAAATAATATTATTTTCTTTCTAATGCCAGGGTTGTTTTTTTCACCACCTTTCCAGCTCGCCTCACTTTTACAGGCTTCATTTATTCACCTCATGATAAGATAGAATTGCTGGATTCCCCTGAATTTACAGGAATCAATGCAGTTACTATAGATAACACACATGAACTGACCTGTAAAAAAATGCCCCCCATACCAACACAAACCTCCTCCACCTATTCAGCACCTATAATATATTTAAGCTTTGAGTACAAGTACAGGTGTTCTCCGTTAGCTAGCATATGACCTTACTAGCCTTTAGACATTACACAGGTAAAACGTCACGATAGCTATAAGTACAAGCTGAATTTGCACGACTATATTATATTGAAATGCTACAGACCGTATGCATATAATTAAAATGCATTATGCTTCTATTTGCTCTCCACTCAACGTTACAAGGTATATCATTTATATTTGTATAATTGTATACTGTATAAACCTTACCCACATTGTCTCGTCTCACTGTATACATGTATATAATTGAGATGACAAAGTTTACAAGTTTACATTATACCTAAATGCAAGTTGAAAAAATGGCAAAAAGCTAATAATAATGAAATGCAAGTTAATCTTTAAGATGAATCGCAAGAACTTTGCAAGGACTGCTATTGCCAAGAGCAAGTATAGGGCCACTCATCAATGCTAAAGATCAGGCTAGCTAATCTCACTCCAGTCACAATTCTGCAAAACTAGCTTAAAGTGCAGATGTTTCAACATCAACTGTCCAGAGAGAAGATCAGTGAAGAGGAAGCAGGCCTAGATGAGGAATTGTTGCTGAATGCAGAGTAGGATGAAGAGACTTTTTCAGTACAAAAAGCACTAAGTGGTAAGTTTAGGAGTGTAGGTTGGTATAATAGAACAATGAACTAAAAAAAACTTGAAATACTTTGCTCTGATTTCTGTATATTGCTGTACTGAGCAAATAAGGTCCCATTAAAAAACATGGATGTGGCATGCGCTGGGATTGCCTTTGTTGGTGCCGGAGTGGGTGGCAAAGTCCAAGTAATATACAGCAAGCAACCCAAAATACACCTCAAATTTGTACTAGAACTTTCTGGCGATGAAGGAAAGTGAAGCTCACTGCAGAGAATTTCAGCAGGAGTTCTGCTGAATCTTAAGTAAATGCACCGTGATTGTGAAAATATTGTCAAAGCAATGGTGGCTATTTTCAGGAATCTAAGATTTAGAGACTTGAACCCTGCCTTGGTACTTTGTGCATTTTAAATATGAGGTAGAGCATAGCTAATTAGGAGGGAAAACCGTTTCCGACGAGTGTACTTTTTTAGCTCATACTGTATATTTTACATTTCATGATTGTTTACTTAAATGAAATACTGGTTGTGCATATTTATTTATTGATTGTAGGGGCAGTAGAGGAACCTGGCAGGATTAAGAAGAAATGATGCAGCATTGGTCCAAGCAGGCTAGAGGTGCTTTTTACACACACACACACACACACACACACACACACACACACACACACACACACACACACACACACACACACACAC
>JAABNY020000015.1:13731612-13748313 GCA_015164015.2 Brevimyrus niger
ACACACACACACACACACACACACACACACACACACACACACACACACACACACACACACACACACACACACCTTGGTGACAAAAGTATGACTAAAAAGTATTACAATGACAACAATATATCAGATGCCAGCTTAACATTTCCAATCTCATATACAGAAAAGGCAACAAATTATTTGCTAAATAGCAGCACTCACTCCGTTATTTACATTTAAATATTTCCTTCTTCCCCTTGGTGCTGTTCAGTTTTGCTTCTGCAGCAGTTTCGCGACAATTAATATGGCAGACATTGGGGACAGCACTTAAACTGTTTGCTCTTGCACACTGGCTTCCCCCCCCTCCAGTAGAAGAGCATTAGTCATTTGGATTACTTAACAGTACAAAGAGAGAAACAAAGTCAGTAACCAGTTCAAATGCCCCAATTCTATCCATAGTGTTTTAAGGCCTACGCTATGCATGCCAATGTTTATATTGTACACACAATAACAATTTAAGTTCTTAAACATATCTCCTCATTGGCATACTACTTTAAGATGACGAACAGTTTCAGGGAGAGCCTTGTGCCAGAGATATCGCAGGAGCCACACTTGAGAGCTGACGGGCTCATTATTCATTAGAATCAATAGTGACAGGGTTAGTCTGGTCCAGAACCTGCTGGAGTTTGTGGTTGATAATGCTCAGCTGGTGCTCTGCACCCATCACACTGCGAGCTTCAAGGAGCAGGGCTGGGAGGCTGGAGGGGCCATACTGAAAAAGACAAATGCCATTAAGACCACAGCCCTAGATTTATAGTCAACTATAAGTCATTGCTGAGCTATAGCATAGTTAATCTCTAACAAAAATCCCTAGTCGTGGCTTCCTCACCACTTCCACCTCGTTTGGGTGGCCCTCCCTATATGCCAAGTAGCTCTTCTGTAGGTCCTGCAAGTCTGCCAGAAAGGCAGTGCTGGTTCTAATGTCTGTCAGTCTCTCCTCCAGCTGGGAATGCTCCTTCTGCAGCTTCTTCAACTCCATCTCTTTTCTGAGGAAAGCCACCGTGTTTCATTTTAGTAGAATGCTCTTCACACCGGTCAACAGAGTGAATGTAAACCTGAGTGACATGAGTGAGGAACATTTCCCTTCACCTGAATTACATGACAGTCTAGTCAGGTCAAGCATAAAATAGCATTAAAAAAAAAGTTAGACCATGGACACGTACTTTATGAGTTCATTTTTCACCTCTACCAGTCTGGCCTTCTTCCGGTTTATAGTACCATTGATCTAGATGAAAAGAATTGAAAAACTCATTCTTAAGTCCTGGTATAGAATCAGGCCATATCATTACATTTGTTAATCATGCGAATGTTTCTATTTTAAAAATGAGGGATCAAAAAAATAAATATCAATAAACAGTTGTTTAGTAGCGTACAAGCACAGGCCAAATGCCCTGAAACCGAAACAGACGGAAATGCTGAAGCTAATGAACAGTTTTTCCCCTCTGGAATCCAACACATACAGTGTTAGCGGAGTCCATTTGCTTGGGCAGCTAGTTTGTTATTCACAGTTTGCCAGATGGTACAGGGCAAAGTCCAACAGCATTGTAAACATAGACTTTACCTTCACATTCTGTTTCTTCAAGGTGTTTAACCCCTTTATCTCTGAGATCTAAAAAAAAAAAAAAAAAAAAAGTCAGTGCGAATAACATTTAATAAAACGGCCAATCCAATTAAACCACAGCGTCACTTACATATTGAGTGAGTTGATTTTCAACGGACTCCGAGAAGGCATTTACAGCCTTTGTGACTGTACCAGAATCCAGAGTTTTTCTAAATGAAAAAAAGGTATGAACATTTAGTGTGATTATTCATCAGATCAATTTATGATTGGAATTTATTTTTAATACAAATCTGCATGTATGAATTTCATTACCGATTTCCAAACACCCCTACTGTTCCTATGACTTACATGTCATTCGACACAAAATCTTGAAAGGCCATCAGCACCACCTCCAGGTCAATGAGGCCCCTTTTATTTCCTCTGCCTCGCTTCTCCTTCTTGGGTGGTTTGTTGGCATCTGCAGAACAGTTAGGGGACCACTAGAAAAACCACTGCACTTCAGCTAAATTTCACCTAGTATAATGCGAGAGAACCACCTGAAGTCAATACACATACCAAGTAACTCATTTCAAAAGCAAACTAAATATTTGTTTTTCATAGAAGTTCTTAGTTCAGTACTTAGAATACCATTATTTAATAACATCAAAACCATAATTCCCTTGCTACCTGAAGGTCCAACAAGAATGTTCCTCTTCTTGCTTGTCGCTTTTCTCCTGACCGTTGAAGACCCAGACGAGGACCTCCTCCTTGCCACGTTGCCTGGCAAGTAATTCTTCTTACCTTCTGATGCATGCTGAGGGAACAGTGAGCAGTAAAGTTTGATTGCGGCTACGTAACCGTGAGCATCAAGACTTAAGACATCTAGGGGTTTGGCTAAAATACATTGTCTTGTTTGTTTAGTCTTTAAATGAAGTTTGTATTACCCTGGCAAATAAAACGTAGCTGTTTGAGGACCAAACCAATACGTTTAAAAAGATGTTGCTGTTGAGAATTGTTTGCGCCATCACTCACCCAGCTGGGGTCTTCATCACTCAGCTCTTCAGAGGACAAAGACGACATTCTGTTCCGTCTTGCAGTCGCCGCAGTGTTTTCCTGACACAAAACAATCTGAATTTTCATGGCATGCAATTGAAATACCCAGTATATTTGAGGACCAAGCTGAATTTCGATAGAAACACAATCGCTTTTTTATATCGGGCCATTTGTGTAAATAACTTAAAATTTCAGAGTGCGAAGGTCTGTGGCAAACCTCTGGGCTAGATGGAGAATGGTCTTCAGAAACAGCAGCTGCCATCTTCTTTCGGACTGCAGGCGTGGTGGCCTTTGATGTGCCAGCCTTTGTCGTGCTTTTCTCCTGGCGTTTGCGGACAGACTCCATTGCTGGGCCTGAGGATGCAGAGCCCTGAGAAAAGGACAGAAATTTCCACTGTGAGCTAGCTAAGTGCAAATCACTTCAACAATAAAAAAAAAATCCTGCTAGGGATGTACGGAACCGGCCAGGGGCCATAAAACAAACAAAAACAAAGGGTGCAGAAAGAAATGAACATTTCAACCATATGGGAGGATAGAACAATGAAAGATCTGGCCCTGTTTAAAGAGCCACACATGGAACACTTTGCAGATCCAAGAGATGCTCATACAAAATCATCTTCTACCAGGGTCTGCTCTTCGGGAAGTGTGTCACATGATGCAGAAACTTCAGACTCTCTCCGTTTCCCAGTTACCTTTCTCTTCAGACCGGTCGTCTTGGACCTGGCAAGTAGAGTGTATTTAATTTCCAGAAGAATGGTCATGGATCAATGATCTGAATCAACGTAGCCTCTACCTTGACTTGACTGCAGAGGCCTTTTTTCCTGTCCTATTCTGTGGCGTCTTCTTTGTAGACTTGTCAGTGTTGACATTTGGTGCCTTCCTCTTGACAGAGGATTTCGATGGTTTCGTCATTTTCTTTAGGGTGGGACTGAGATCATCATCTAGAGCAGTGCTGTGTAGTGGGTTTCCTACAACAGTCATTGGGAATTTTGTCAAGTCTGACAACTTCTTTATAAATCTAAGCAATCTACAAATGAAATGTAATCCAAAAGTACTCACCACTGAAGCTAATATCATTGTCATCTAAAAAGCTGACCTTCTCGATACAGGACATGTTTGGGGGTGAGAGTACTTTCCTTTTCTTTGTATCATTCTGATACAGAAAACAGGGTTAAATGGTAACAGAGGGTAGTAAGCTTATGTTCTAAAAGCAATGCTGTGTGTTATCAAGGGATAATGCAATGCACATAACACCTTTGAATAAAATTGCATATTGTACTCTAAAGTGTGATATTAGCAGTCAACGCATCTTCAATACAGTTTTCAAACTGAATAACGTAATGATTTAATGTACATTTCTTGAACACATTAGTTTGCGTACAATATAGATGACGCGACATCTTTATAGCTGAATGCTACCTGGAGCAAATAATAATGAAGCATTTCTTGGTTCAAGTCGTTTCCTACTTTCTTCCTAATGCTAATCGAATAACACAATTTCGCCAAATTTCAGATACAACACGTGTCTCCAAAGATACACATAGCATTAGATTTCTTTCTTATTTAACAGGGAAACGGCCTGACCTTCAGTTCCTGGCGAACGCTCTTCAGTACGGTTCCAACTCGGCTTTTTGAGCTGAAGATGGAAAACAGGCAAACTCTAAAAGCGACATACTTCAATGTAATTTAATTTAGACATACAAATGATTGAAACGAAAACCATACCTCATTCTGTATGTTTAGCTGTCACATTAGTCTTGTACCCTGCGAGTAAACAAACGCGTCTTAATCGTAAAGCACAACGAAACTATACAATGCACTGTTTGTTTATTTACTTAAATTGCTCTATCAAGCTGTCAGTACCAATGGACGATCAGGTAGCTCAAAACGGTCGTACTGATACAAACTGCCGAAGCGACCTCGGCAAGACGTTAGAAAAAGCTGGATTTTTTTTTTCCTCGTAGGTCTGCTTGACTGTATAGTGTTACGCTTTTTAGCCAGACCTTTACAGAATACACCGAGAAATTGCATCTCTATATGTCAATCTAATTACTGAAATAACCCACCAGGCCAAGAAGTGCAACGAACACACTGTTTACCGCGAATAAATTTGAACTCTCTACGTCAGACAGAAACAGGACTGGCGCAAAAAAATCCAGGGCGATACCGTTCCATTAGGCAGGCAGTTGACCTGTCAACACTTTAAACATGCCCTCCCCAGTATTAATTAATATAAAACTGGTGTTTTTAGTTAAATTAATAGAAACCAAAGGTAGCTTTATCGCTATACAAAATATAAAATACAAATCGCTTGTTTTCTTTTTACAGTCCTCTTGTCTTTGATCACGACTAAGTATAGCACCACCTACTGGAACGGAGGTCGACTCAGTTTTGCGGCTCACCGCGCTCGCGAGTACGTTGACGCGAAAACACGCGTAGAAACGTCAATCACGCTGCGAGCGCTGATTGGCCGACGCCTTTCACGTGCACGGAGGTGAGCTCGGTCCCGTTTGGCTGGGAGTCGGACAGGAAACTCCGGAATGAAGGGTCGAGCTACTCCGAGCCGGGCCGAAGATTGCCGAACGCGCTTCTCGTCAACACCGCTGCTGGGCTACGCTGGAGAACGGTCTAGTTAGATACATGATGTTTTTTAAATTAGCTAAACTGCAAAGCATAATGCGAATACTTTAGTTAGATGTCGAACTAGCGACATTGAATACATTTTAAATAACATAAAAGACAGCGATTAGATAGTTGTTTATTATAACATCGTTGATGGTTAACGATCAGAAAATAAAACGAAAACTAGATAGGGTCTTATCAAGAATGACGAATTATCTGTAGGATTTGGAGTGTCGTACAGGAGAATGGCAAATAGGAATTTGGAATAGTACTAGGGATAGTATTGCGAATTGCATAATATTTTGCCACTTCGCGTTTACTTTAGAAGATTTGCTCGCTCATTCCCAAGGGTAAAGGCTGACCAGGTATTCGCCGGCTGCACGAAATTGCGCAACTGAAGCATCACAAATAAATGAATAAATCTGTCTATGCGTGGTAAAGAGGCACGAAGCAGCGCAGCAAGTCAGGTCCGGTAGGGAAACAGAACTGTGTCTCCGGGATTAGAGTCGGCCGTTTTAATCAATTAACCTTGTTTTCATCGCAGATATTCTAAAGTCGTCACTTAAGATCGAAAAAGGAGGGTAAACCTGTCTTGGTGTCGGTCTTGAGGAAATGTCCTTAAAAAAAGAATGCATATTGACGGCAGCAGAAGCAGCGGCGGTGCCGGTGACTCGATGCCCAGCAGTGCTCCCCTCTGCTCTCGCGGGCGCATCTTACCCCCCATCTGCTCCGGACTGGTTATAGCTATACTTTTCCAGTTTATAGATGGGGGGCTGACAGTGACATCTCTTTTTCTCAAGCTTTTCGTTTATGTGTCATTCGCACTGCTGTGTTTATTCGCGGGGAGCGTCTGGTTCCTGGCCAAGAGCAGCCCTCCGAAAATTAACACATTTGACACTTGGAAGAGTCACTCGACGAACTTGTTGGAGTTATTAAGTAAATTAATGGTAAGTGTCACTACCTCCGTGTTTGGTTTTGTTGGTAGTTTGTGCTGCTGTCTTTCTTGTTAGCAGATGCTGCTGTCAACCTCTCACTTCATTCCATCCCACATGATCTTTGCTGCACATACATGCCTACCTTGAGATGCAGATGCTGCTGTATGTATTAAAAGCATCATCTTTGCATCCGGTTTGCAAAACAGAAAACCGTTCAACTTGTGTTTAGCCGTACTCACCTATTATAACTGAATATATAATTAACATTTTACATTACATGTTTCAAAATACACTTTAACTTTAATCTGAAAGCAATTTTAGCTCATTTGTGTCCTTACGTGGATTCCTGAGAGGGATCTGTGGCAATAAGCCTGATATTGATGGCACTCCTTAAAAAAAGACATGACCTATTTATCACAGAAGATTCTTGCCTTGTTCTGTAAGCCTTATTTGTTTTGCAAACAAGCTTAGGATCCATCTGACTTCCTACCCCTTGTTTAGCGTAGGATCTCTAGGAGAAATACTCGTTGTCGTTGGAGACTCAACAAGGCCACCTTTAGTTTTACAGCTTGCAGTATTTTATCTGCTTAAATTCACAAGAGCAGACGCTGGACTCCTTCCTGGCATTCCCTCACACCGTGCCATCGTCTGCGTTATCAGTCCCCAGTCAGTTTGTGTCTGTGGTTAACTGCAGCGTGATGTACTCTCTAAGCAAGGCAAAGCAAGTTTATTTATAGCACTATTTAGGCACAATGCAGTTCGAAGTGCTTTACAATGGCAGCACACCACATTTAAATAAAATACATTAAAATCATATTTAATACACAAAATAAAGGAAAATCAAAGAAAAACCTAAAAAAAAGGAGGTCAACCTTCTCCACGTCAACTGTATATACATGACACAGTGTGTTGGGAAAATGCAAGGATATGCATTTGCTGGTAGAAAGGAAGATTCACAAACTCAGGTTCATGCAGTGGTATGGGTCAGTGCTGCTCGTTTTGGTAAGGTCTAGCTTAGGGTTTTCCTTTCACGGGGACTTTTGTGCCAGAGATAGATGTATTTTCCCTTTTCTTGGGAGTATGACCTTGGAGTTGTTATTAATTTGAATTGTACTTGTCAGCTAGGATCCTCAGTTTGTCCCCAAAAGGGAAAACAGTCCTGTAGTAATATAATATGTTTTTATAGCTTTCACAGAATGTTTTGTGAAACATTGTGTGTTGACCACTAAACCGGGAAATATACTTGTGTGTTTTTTATGGGGTCACCAATGTCCAGGGACGTCTCACCATGCAGCTGTCAGAACCTGTGCCAACAAGGAGAGCTGTGATATCACACAATGTGGATAAAGCCCTCAAAGAAGGTCAGTTTCGTCCAAAAGGAATTCTCTAAGCACTGTGAAGTGTGATGGCCGCCTGGTGAATTTTGTTCTCTCGGTTTTATGAAACTGATCATTTCATATCTTTTATGTCCCAAGTGTAAAATGTTTGTATTAAGATACTAGAGCTGTGAAATCACATTCGTGTCCGAGTTGTGAATTCTCCTCTGGATCATAATGCTTTGGTAAAATAATTGTTTATACAGTAAATTTTCTTTTGGTGAAAAAAGCTGCAGTTAGGTGAAATTGTGTCCAGTGCACAGATTTAGTCTGTAATCAAAACGAGTTTGATTAATTGTTCCCTAGCAAGCACACTATTACATCATTCATCTCTGTTAATTAGCACTATTATTAAACACTTCTGATTAGCACTATTATTAAACGCTGTTATTATCACAGTGAAGTTTCCATGTAATAACTTATGCTGCAAGATAAAATTATGCATTCATTAAAATGCCTATAGCTATTTAGGAGGGTGATTGAGCTCAACAAACCTCAAACCCATGCTTTTGAGAGGCTGGCGATTTCACTAAGGCTTGGTGGGACCCTCTGAAGGATCGGGGGGTGTTTGTATACCCTTTCATGGAATCAATCATAGGCAGATTCTCATTACTCTTAGGGAGCAACAGATTAAAAGCTTGGCAAGTGCACAGGAGACCCAGTGCTTGGCAGAAATGAGCTGGCTTTAATTGGAGGGATTTATTAACACAGGGCCTTGTGTTTTTCTGTCTCAAAAAGCTTTAATTTCTCGGAGGCCTAGAAACTGCATACATTCTGCAGAGCACAAAGAAATGCCGCACAGGCGAACATTAGGGTTTTCTGCATCTGCTGCCATGGCAGCTCAAGATGATTGTGCATAAATCTATAGAATAAATCTTTGTACCCAGCTGACAATGGCAGATATTTTGTGCACACTTAGCGGGATGTTTGTTTTGGCCCTAATTGCCTAGGTATGGCCACCATTTTTATTACGTTCAAGTTTTGCTTTACATATAAAAATAAATAATGCATGATGGAGTTCTCTCACTGGCAATGTCCCCTTTGGTCGGTTGCCAAATGCACATCACTCGTTATATAGTCTGTCTGACACAAGCGGTCCTTGAAATTATACTGTGATCCTCAGTTGCTGAATTGTCAAGGTGAATCAGTTGGGGAGTTATAGTCTATATATTTTTCTGATTGTTTGCAACTAAAAATATTTGCAAATCATTTGACTTGATTGTGGCTAACATTTGACACCATTGGCAATTTAAAGACATGGTGATTCTTTATTAATAGTTATAGTAATAGTTTTGTTGCTGTTTATTTATATATTGGCTGGATATTAGGAGTGTGATGGTACATGTATTCGAACAGAACATTTTCGGTTCTGTATGCATATGTACCAAACGAATGCAGCAAATGTGGGACCTTTTTGTGTTTCCCTCAAGCAACATTGGGAAAGAGGCGGATGAAGCTGCATCACTACACATGTGCATGTACATGCTAATGTGGGGCTGGAAGCGGGTACTGTGAATACACATAAAGCGCAGGTATTTTTTAAACGCTGCACCATAATGGATATTTATTTTGTTGTGCTTTGTATTTTTCAGTTTTAACGTGAGGCTGAACGCTGCTAATGTGAATGCAGTACAGTCGAGGTACAATTAATTTTCTAAATGTGCATCTTAATTTTTTTTTTTTTTTACTTGAGAGAATATTTATTTTGATTTACTTTTAAGTAAATTTTAGTTTTTCATTAGCAGGTTGCAGCAGTATTGACAGATACCTTTTATTTTAGAAAGACAGTCAGAAAGACTTTGTTCAGTAAAACCACAGTTTAATATAGAAAAAAGAGAAGCAATTTATGTTCTGTTTCTTTTACCCCCGCTGTACCAGAATCATACTGAATCGTGACTTCAAACCTAAGGTACTTATTGAACCATGATTTTTGTGTACCATTGCACCCCTATTGTCTATATACTGTATGTATCAGATTAAGTAATTTTGTTTTTAAGAAGACTGGTTTGTTGGCATCCCTCTTGCATGTGGTTTCATTTTTTAACAGCTCTTTGCCATTTTAGATGTGTTTTTTCATGGCATTCAAGCTGAATTCGAACCCTGCCACTCAGTTTTCGCTACTCAGTGGGTGTGAGCATGGTGACTACCGCCTGCTGTGGTGTCATGCATGTAGCCTTTGCAGTAGGGCAGGGGTGGACAACTTTACCCGCAAAGGTCCGCTGTTTATGCGGGTTTTCGCTGCAACTCCCTAATAGTATTACTAATTAGAGGACTGATTGGCTGAAAAGTCCTCACATCTGGGTTTGAACAGCTGACCTGAAGGTTACCCCAAAAACCTGCACACACACCGGCCCTTTGCGGATAAGTTTGGCCTCCGCTGCAGTAGGGGGAGCGTAAGAACATCAGATAAGAGGGTGACTCTGCAGGTATTTCACGCTTTTAACAGCAACTAGTAGCAGTGATTTGCAGTCTTTATAAAAAGAATCTTTGATAGGTAGGAGTAGCATTTAGTGGAAAATCCCCCTAAACAAAATGCACGCAATTGTGCGAGATAATGCCAGTGATACGAAAAAAGCAATGGATGATTTGAGAGTCACTAGCTTGGGCTGTTTTGCGCACTGGCTGCAGATTATTTTACACGAGGGGCTGCTAACGCAACGAAGTAACACTATGGGCAGTGGGAGAAATATTATAGGACATTGTAAACCATGTGCAGTGAAAATAACAGAAGCTCCTACCCTGTATATTAGTCTTTGTGATTAAGCATAATGTATAACGCAAAGCGCATTATACTTTCTGAGGTGCTATACGGTTAAAAAGTGTGTGAATTACTGCTTCGGATAGATTTAGATTGTCTGCAACATGTTTTAAAATCATAATTAAATCCCACCTGCCAATCAGTCGTTTTCCGCAGAGATTCAAAAACGAGACTCGACACCCTTCGTCTCCCAGGTCAGAAAGTTTTAACACTGGCTGTTCAGCAAATTATCCGTATATGGGAGAATGTCGAGAATGAGGATGAGATTTACTTTCCTCGGCAGTGACATTCATGTCCCCGATGACTCTTCCCATGAAGTCAGTAGACGGATTGGGAGAGCATGAGGGGGTCATGAGGTCGCTGGAAAGGGGTGTGTGGCGCTCCTGATATCTTTGTAAGAGGACGACGGTCCAAGTCTTTAGAGTCCTGGTGCTCCCTGTCTTGCTGTATGGCTGTGAGACATAGACACTATCCAGTGAGCTGAGATGAAGACTGGACTCCTCTGGTACTGTGTCTCTTCGGAGAATCCTTGGGCACCGCTGGTTTGACTTTGTGTGGAATGAGCACTTGCTAGAGGAAACCCGAATGAGGCGCATTACCTGCATTGTGAGGGAGCGCCAGTTACGGCACTACGGTCATTTTTCCTTGAGGCTGATCAAACCCAAGAATTATGTACCCATGTAATTACATAGGGCATATAAAATATCTTTCAGTTATTTCATTTTATAGTATGACGCCATCTGTCCTCTCTCTTTGTAAATGAAGAGTGGCGTTTTGGAGAAAACCGGCTTTACACTCTAAAAGGAATGGATGCCAGCCTCTGGACATAAATTTGCTGAAAATTCTAAAAGATTTTGAAATTTGGTGGTATAAGGCGATGAACTGCACTTGGATGGTCACACGATATGTGTAATAAAGTCAAAACTATGAGGACTGTGGCAGTGGTTTATGCTTCGTTGTGGGGGTGGGTTACTTTTGCACGGTGAATGTGAGTAACACGTCCGATGGGTCTCCTTTGGCGATTGTCTTCATTTGATCAGTTAAAAATGCTTACGTTTGTGTGGTATTTTCCCTTCCCTGAGGCCCTTGCTTCACGCAGCCGGTTTCTTTATCATCCTGCCCCCACAGGGTAGACAGCTGTGCTGCTAAAAAAACAAAACCACACACACAGCTGGGAAGCTTGAGTCACAGCAGCAAAACATAATTAGTACCACAAAAATGCACCATTCTGGGGGATGCAAGTAAGGATGGATCAGCATCACATTGCACATCACTTGCTATGTTACCTGAATGACGATTTGCTTTTTCAACAGCGTAATTGGGATTTTAGGTTTAAGTATTGAAGCAAACCTTCCTCAGTTAGCCCAGCACACCAGCTCCATACTAATATCGGCTGGCCTGTTCTGTCTAGATCCCATCAGCTATCTTAGCCCAGTCGCTGGCAAATAATACCACTGTAATTTGTGAAGATGTGTTCGTCTTATGTGCTCAACAGAGCGAAGGGTGCTCTAAGTTTACTGGCAAAATGGGCTCCAGAGGGTGTTTTTTGCTGAAAGGATGTGTGGGGGAAAAAAAAGCACGGTGATCCAAGAATGTGAAAATACAGAAATGAAAGTAACATCTGTTGAGCCGCACTGTGGGCTGGGTGGTACTATAAGCAATGCTCTCATGTTTATTTAAAAGCTGCCCTTCCTGTGCACCTCATGGTTCCCTCACAGCTACTTATTCATCTGAAATTCTTAATCCCACTTCTGCCTTTTGGTAAATCCATCCACTGATGGTGATATGGGGTGATGACATTCTCAGTGTATTAAATTTTTTCCCCTCTTTCTTTTCCTAATATCTGAGGTAATGGCTTGTTGTGTATATAATCTCAGTATGCAAGTATATGGTGTGTGTTTCTGTGTGTGTGTATGTACTTGCATACTGAGATGCATATATGTTTTCCTATATATGATTGCTTGTTTATTTATGCAAAACCACTATCTTCCTCTTTTTCCCTTTTTTCCCCTTGCAGTGTTTGACTACAGCTACAGGGATTATATCCTGCTTTGGTATGCACCGCTGAGCCAGGACCAGGAACAACTGTACCAGATACTTTCTGAGGACTTCTGGGAAATGACCAGGCAGCTGAGGAACCGCGTAGCTGACATCGACATGGTCAATGTGGTGTGCAATGACACCGTGAAGGCCCTACACGACCACGTCTGTGACCTCAAAGCTGCTAACACCAGGTGGGACACTCAGGACAGGGCGCTGACCCTCGGCTCGGTGGCTGAATGGCCCTGTGGTTTGCTAGCAGGTTCAAATCAACTACCCTTTATGACAGATATGTATTGTATGAAAAATCGAAACAATGCACAAATCGGAAACACTGAAGGCCATGATTTAAGCTAATAAACACATTCTCCTGAAGCCGACACCTTATCCTGGTGGGGGGGTTTGCGTGTTCCAATGATCCCAGGAGCTAAATCGCCCAGGGCTTTAAGCCCTCAAAAGCAAACAGGTCCTGGGTGAGGAACTAGACGAAGTGTATATATAGTCTAAGTGGAGAATATAGTTGGCCTCACCTCAATGCACGGCTTGGGCTCTGGAACTAGTCTCCTAGAGGGGGATTGGACCCTCTTCCATTCTGGAGTTGCTCACGGGGGGGTGGGCATACTTATTGCCCCCTGACTGGGCGCCTGTACATTGGGGTTTACCATGGTGGATTAGAGGACAGTCTCCCTTTGCCTTCGAGCGGAGGGACGGGTCCTGACTGTTGTTTGCGTTTATGCACCTAGCGGCAGTTCAGAATACCCACCCTTTTTGGAGTCCTTGGAAGGGGTGTTGGAGAGCACTCCTTCTGGGGACTCTGTTGTTGGAATGCCTCGGGATTCCCCCAGAGGAGCTGGAGGAAGTGGCCGGGGAGAGCGAAGTCTGGGTTTCCCTGCTTAGACTGCTGCCCCGGTGACCTGACCTCGGATAATCGGTGGATATATGGATGGATGGACATTCGTAGTGCCTTGTAATGCATTCATAAAGCATTGTAAAAATGGCTATATATATTATTATTCATTATGAATTCTTTATGAAGCTCTCATCTATAATGCACTATAGATATTGTACCTTTATAATGCAGTACTCAGCATCCTTAATGCTTATGTCGACCTTTTTAATGCATTCTTAAGGTATCTATAGTGTATTATAGGTGCTTCATAATGCATAATAAACATAGTATGTTGTGCCTTTTTATGAATATGTAATGTTTATAATGTTTTATGAGTGCATTACAATTCATTATGAATCACTGAAAACGTGGTCTTAAGTAAAGTGTTACCCACAAATCAAAATAAATGGAGAAATTATTTAGTATAGAACTTTGAAACCTTGCTGGTATACATTTTGTCCCCTGTCTATATGTCCATAATACTGTTAGAATATGGGCTCCTGTATTTACAATAGCTTGACGCATTGCAGATAAAGGTAGTTAGTGAGGATAGTGGTTCTATGTTCCATCAGAGGGGATGTCCTGGAATATTGGTAAAGTAGAAATGCAGGCATGGTCTTTTATTTTTTCGGTGCAGAATACAGGCTTGCTTATGTGAATCCAGATGGTGTACCTGGTGTGTTTGGTTATTTAAGAGCTTGAATGTATGACACTTCTTTTCATTGAAGTTTATAACAAGCATAATTAATATTTTATTGCATTGCTCTGAGGTACACATTTGCAGGCTGTTTTTGTTTTATGAATATTTGGGCAGGAAACTTGCTTTTTAGCCACCTTCCCCCAGGGATACTGTGTCTCACTTATGATGCCAAGTGCATAGCTTCCCACACGTTTTTAAAACTGGAATAAAAGGGTTTGACCTGTAGCACTTTGCAGAATGACTTTTCTGAAGCATTGTACTTTGAGGGAAGGGGACCTGACCGCTTAGAACATACGCCTCTCACACTAAGTGATTCCTCGTCAAATAGAGGTCATGCCTTTCATTGACTGGGACACTTGCCAGGAGTTAGACGTTTGTCCTTGTGGAAAAACTGAAACAATGACTAGTGAAATGCCTTTAACAACACTATAACGATATACTGAACAACATCTTAATTCTTTTGGCCTTTATCTCTATAGCCATTTATATTAGGGACTAGGGAATGTGGAGCCATGTTCTCCAGTCGGAGTTTCTGTGTACGTATTGTGAAACCCTTTGCTTTAACCTATCATCAAGTACCACTGCTTTTTTCAAACTGAGAGGGACGATTGAAATGCTCAACAGAGAATGGTTTGATTTATTTCTACTAAGGCCTTTTTAACATGGGTCTAACTGGTGGACATTGTTGGTGTAGCTCTTCACTGCTGGATTTACTCATTGTCTTTTGAGGCTGACGGAAAGATCCCAGTAGAAGCTCTCAGCTCGATAAACTAATGTAGGCGTCACACAATTTGAAGGTGGCTGTTTGGAATAATATGACTTTCTTCATTGTTTTAACATAAAATGTAATCTGATCTTCACCCAAGCCCTGATAAATGGAGAATCCGATTGAACAAATATAGAAAATTACTTCTTAATATCTTTATTGATCCAGTGTTTATAGTATTAGCTGGCAAAATTATGTGAACCAGTTCTGTCATCAGGGGATTTTGAATCAGATGTTCAAATGAATGAGTTGAAAATCAGGTATGAGTTTAAGAAGTTGTTCATGACATGGGAAGTGACTCATGGTTTGATGAATACAGATTTTTCAGGGGGTTGATCTGCTCATGAGGCACCCATTTAAAATTTGCCAACAAATGCCTGGATGATCCAGTTGGCAGCCGGAAAAATTTACTATGGACAAAGCGCACGCAATTGTATGAGGCAACGCAAGCAATATGAAAAAAGCAATGGATGACTTGGGAGTCACTAGCTTGGGCTGTTTTGCGCACTCGCTGCAGCTTGTGATACACGAGGGGCTGCTAACGTAACGGACTGTAAGTGACGCTGTTGCCAGTGGGAGAGAAATTGTGTGGCATTTTAAGCATTCGCCACCTGGTTATTCTCGCTTAGAAGACATACAGATACCTCAAAAATGCTGAAAACGTGATGTACAAACGAGATGTAACATAAATATGTTTCTAGTAGCCTAATTAAAGATTTTTGGCGTGCAGTTTTTCATCTGTATTTACTAGTTTAAAATATTTATAATAGATAAATATATCATATATTTATACTTTATTACATTAAAATATTAAAGTAAAAAAGAGCTCGGTAATGGAATCGGCAGTTGTGTATCGTAATCGGATCGGAAGTGAATAAATGTGGATTGGCCCATCCTTAGTTGAGATGCTGTATTATGCCCTAACAATGACCATTATCTTGGAACATAGTTTGAAATCCACAACATGATGCGATTCTGCTAAGTGGAATAGACTGACATTCCTCCAAGCTGATGTGGGGCATTGATCTGGACGTGCAGGAAACTAAGAGGCCAATATTGCTTTCAAAGGGTCTGTATATGAAGGTTGTGAGTGAAGGCTTCATATTTTCGGTAAAGATGTAGGTCCTTTTGGTGTGTCTTTGGTCATATATTCTGCTGAGCATATTGATGTCTCTGTTGGGCAAATGTAGCAATTCTGTTTTTTTGATAGGCTCTCAGTCTTACCCTCTACACTGTATTTTTTTATTAATTTGTCCTTTCTACACATTTCAGTGTGTAGCAATGTTCTGTACCATACCTTTAGAGTGTACTCTTGGCATTTCTGGCGGCAGGGCTCAGCCATGCTAAAAATGCACGTTATGCCTGGGTCCTCACGACTCTAGGTGAAGTGGGTCTGATTAATGAGCTACATCTGCAGGAGACGTCACTTGCTGGCAGCTGGTAATGTAGCGGTTCTGGACCGGGACCAAGACGCGGCCTCTTCACGTCCCTGGAGTGACTCTGCTGTTCTGACCTTGAATGACGTACTAAAACTGCATTACACAAGTTGCTTCAGCCAAAAGAAAACAAAGAGCGGGAAGTTGCGGAGGGAATATTGAGCGGCTGTTTCGCCAGCGATGAATGAAATGCTACTTCCCATAGGCTGATCCCCAACCCGCATCCGGCCGTGTTTGACAGGCAGACGGAGTCACCCACGGCCTTCAGCCTGCACCCGTGCCTGCGAAGCCCTGAGGACGAGCTGCATTTCCTGCGCTGCTGCTCCCGCTTGCTCCTGCTCTTCCTGTTGCCCGCACGTGATGTCCGCTCCTTCAGCCTGCGCCTGGTGCTGGTCGAGGTCCTCGCCACCAAAGGTGAGCCGGCGGTGGCGGCGGCGTCCATGCCTAGATTCCCCCCCCCCCCCCCCCCCCCCCCCCCCCCCCCCCCCCCCCCGCCCCCCCCCCCCCGCGCCCCCCCCCCCCCCGCCCCGCCCCCCTCCCCCCCGCCCCCCCC
>JAABNY020000015.1:13755685-13766034 GCA_015164015.2 Brevimyrus niger
CTTCCGGGATAGGCTCCGGACCCCCCGCGACCCAGTAGGATAAGCGGTTTGGAAAATGGATGGATGGATGGATGATGGTGTATTACCCACATGGAGATCCACCATTTATGTGTCTACACAGGTACCAGATTGTTGTTGAAATCATACAGGCAACAACCATCAGCAACCTTCCACAGCTGAAGAAGCAGAAGGGTAATAATGTCTGCTCTTAATTTGTTCATTTTAATGAAAACTGGGGATGATTCAGATAGAGAGGAGAGTCACACTGTGGGCCACAGGGGGACATGGCTAAAAAAGGCTCATGTGAGTGTAAATGTCATTGTTCAAATTCTGAAATGCCATTCTTGGCCTGATATTTAAATGCATAGAATTAAATTCAGCCTTTCTGCCATAACCTATTCTTTATCAAGTAATCTTTTCAGTCATAGTGCTTTCTATTCGATTTTAGTAATCAATATGCAAATCCTATAGTTAAACTGACCAATGTCAACATGTATTTACAAAATTTTTATGTACTTTTTATATATACAGTACTCTCTTTTAAATGTACATTCAAGATGCAGTTATTTTTATCTTCTGGTGAATTTCCTCTAAACATTTTTTTGTTTTAATTGCATGTATTGTACTTAGATTACTTAGATGTGAGTTTATTTGGTTTTGCAATCTAATCTGTCTAGCCTCTCAGTTTTAGAAGAATATTATCAAGAATACAATCCTAAGACGGCTGCCTTTCTGCACTCCTGCAGACAGCAAGGGGAAGGAGACGGCAGCCATGAAGGCAGACTTGCTAAGGGCACGCAACATGAAACGCTACATCAACCAGCTCACAGTGGCCAAGAAGCAGTGCGAGAAAAGGATCCGTCTGCTTGGCGGCCCCAACTACGAGGCTCAAGAAGATGGAGCGGCTGAAGAAGGCGATGGACCTCAGAGCCAGAGAGTAAGCAAACAGCCATCTCATGGAGGACGGGAGGGGGTCATGTACACAATGGCCACTTGTAAGGTAGAGCAGTTATAGCATAGTGTGGAGGCCAGTGGCAAATCGTCTTTATTGTTGTGTTTTTATAATACAATGGTAGAACCTCATCCCATGCCTTGGGCCTTATGGTGCCTGGGATAGGCTCCAGGTCACCCCTGCAACCTACTGGATGGATCAATGGATAGTAGATGGATAGATGGATGTTACCTGCAGTGTATTATCTTGTTTTTTGTGGGGTTTTCCAGATCTACCAATTTGAAGAGATCATGTCCAACTCCATGTTTCGGGAGTACTTCCGCATGTACATGGAGCGAGTGGACAAGAGAGCCCTCATTTGCTACTGGGAGCAAGTGGAGATGCTGAAGAGCGCCAACAAGGTTGGGTGGCCCTCTAGCCTGGATTGTGACTATATATTTCAAAAATGTCATTTAAAAAATGTGATGTGGGTAATGTAGGCCTTGGGTGACGTGGGTAATGGAGGCCTTGGGTGACGTGAGTAATGGAGGCCTTGGGTGACGTGGGTAATGTAGGCCTGTGTCACTTTGGGGGGGCTTGCTGCTATATCCTACATAGAACCTATATACTCCTGATGCAGGCAGCTGTGCTGTTGTGATACCTGAGCAGAGGTAGACGTTTCAGGTCCAGAAAGTAAAAATCCAGACCAAGATTTTGTTCCAATCAACTTGCTGAATACTCTGTGACTGTGACTCTCAGTATTCAACTGGTTGGTTGAAAGAAAATCTTAATCTTACTTTTATTTTCTGGACCTGAAATGGCCACTACTGAGCGGAACTAGGCGTATCACAAAAGGCTTTCGATGTGCTCCTTAGGTAGATTTCAGGTTATTGTGGCAAGCTATAGAGTTTATGGTGGTGTTATTTGGCAACATGATGAGGCAAGGTTATGAGTTTCTCTTTGGATGGGACACTATGCCCGTAGTCAAACAAAGATAACTCCAGTTATTGCAGCGATCATGTAGCTGGAGAAATGGATATGGAGCTGTGTATTGAATCGGTAATGCAGATTTTAGTCAATTTGTATTTTAGAAGGTATTTTGGACGGTTGTCGGTTTAAATCCCATAGCCAGTAAAATAGGCATATTACCACAGGGTCCTTGAACATATTGCTTAATCCCAGCTTCTTTAGGGACACTGGCCAATTCTACACTCTGATCTTCATTTGTGTGATACTTTGGACAAAAGAACCTGCTAATAAGCAAATGTAAATTATCATGGCGTGAAGGTCTTCGTGGAGGCTGTTCAACACGGTGCTGCTTTCCCTGTAGACTGAAGTGCCTCAGCTGGTGGGAGAGATCTACCAGAACTACTTTGTGGAGAGCAGGGACATCCCTGTGGAGAAGGCCCTGTACAAGGAGATCCAGCAGACAATAGTGGGCAACAAGGGTACGGACGTGTTCCACAAGATCCAGGCCAGCGTCTATGAGACCATGAAAGAGCGCTACTACCCGTCCTTCCTGGTGAGCGACCTGTACGAGCGGCTGGTCAAGCGCGAGGAGCAGTTCTCCAACTCGCACTCCAGCAGTGAGGACAAGGACGAGATGGTGAGCCTGCAGATGGGATGACAAGGGTGTAACATATAGGCTTAGGGACAGACAAGGCCTTGTTTGTGTTTTAATTTGGCATAAAATCAATGATTAGGCAAATAAATAGGAAAAAGTGAAGCTGTGCTTTGAATTTGACTCACCATTGTACATGTTAAACAAGTAAATTCATTATTGTATGAATGTACTTTTCAGCTGTTCCATTATACCAAGAAATGTATGCTATGGTCAAGATGCACTGCGATTAATGCGATGCAAACGGGTCGAAAGTGCATTGTGCTACTTATTTCCTGTACTACATATAACAGTTTCATTATCAACCTTAAAATTTCGTATCAACTCGAGCTTGCATTAGAACAAGGACCTGTTGTTTGCCGGTGAGGCGAATGGCAGCCAAGCTCTGTCCCTTCACTGTCCTTCAGTGTCAGGCCATCGAGACGGGCGAGGAGGCACTGGACGAGGGAAGCAAGGGCATCAACGAGCAGGCCAGTTACGCGGCCTGCAAACTGCAGCAGCTCTGCGAGAAGCTGGAGTATAAGAGGCAGGCCCTGGGGTCCATCCAGAATGCGCCCAAGCCTGACAAAAAGGTAAGCCTCGTCTCCAAAAGACTGCTGTTTGAGTGTCCATTATCTGGTCTTCAGGGACTGCTTGTTTATGATCTTGTCTGGAGGAGATCAGTGCTCAGTGGAAGGATTAGTATCAGCTGCCAGAAATCCAGTTTTAATATAACTTGGTACATGCCGGCAGTAAACACTGCTGGGCTCTGGGGTCCTGTTGATCCCAGCGGCTCAGAGTAGGAGATCTTCCTCTGTGCTCCTTCTGCAGATTGTGGCCAAGCTGAAGGAGGAGATCGGCGCCATGGAGAAAGAGCACAGTGACCTGAAGCTGCACATCTCCCGCACAGACTGGTGGTGCGAGAACTTGAGCGCATGGAGGGCCCTGATCATCGGGGCAGAGGTCAGTGTGTGGCTCTACTCACAATCACAAGGCTACAGTAAGTGAGGTGTGATTTGTGACTCTTTGTGATTTCAAGAGCCAAATGAACTGGTAGAGTGTGAAAGTGTCTGGTAACAGTTAACTGCTTGGATCAGGGGACTGAGCCAAGATGGAAACATTAGCTTATGATTTCCTCAAGGCATTTGGATGCATGTTAATTTTGCTAACATAGCATTTTGTTTTAATATGTTAATATTCTGGGTCAGAGACATATGCTTCCTAGTCATTCATTAGAAGCTCAGCCTAGATGTGCTTATGTCTGTTTGGCTCCTTCACCACTGTGTGCTTGTGTTATACTTGCATGTTGCTTTGGACAAGAATGTCTGCTACATAAGTAAACGAAATGTTACATCTCTACCCTGTACCACCTTTGCACCTGATATTTCTTCCTTAAAATTGCAGCCCATGTTCCTTCCTTAAGGTTGCTTTGCTTAGATAGACACCGAGAGTCTTGTCCTGTGGGCCTCATTCCGGCACAGCTGAAACATGCTGATTCTGTGAAACTGATTTTGTCCTGCTAGCTATGTCAGCATCACTATTTGTGTCTTGGTCAGGCAACAAAAGGACATAAGATGAAAATAAGGGCAGGCCAAACTTTACCGATGTTGCTCTTTCAGTTGCCCAGTAGAGATTAGATACGGAGTGTTTGACATAAGTTGCCGTTGGACGTTTAATTGGCAGTTATCAGGCTAATTTGTGATGCTTTCTTTCTTGCTTGTGTTGGCTAAGTTTTACCATGCAAATATTAGACATGTTAAATACTCAGTGTGTCGCTTGGGGCCAAAGCATAAATAGAACACAGTGATTGATTACTCAAGAGTTCCACTGTGTGGGAACTTCTGTAATACATTCAGAAGAAAGTCAAGCTTTATCTGTATTTCTCTATCAGTGACAGACTTAGGGCTGTACAATTACAAGCTGGGTAATTAATCCTTCTCATGGAAGAAGTGTTCCCAGAACAGCAGTTACAGAAGCTGATTGATGCCCCCCCCCTGCCTCGTGTACTTTAGTGAGTCCTGAATGTAACGAGGCCAGGGGGGCCATCATACGTAATGACTCGTAGATGTACATTTTAAAATTCTTTCTAGATACAGGCATGTGCTGAATGTTAAAGAGGGGTCTTAGTTTAGTGTTGGTTTCATTATTGTGGTCTCCTATATTTGGTTTGTGTTTGTTTCCACCAATTCATTAACAATTGAACATCATTGTAAGAGTATTGTACTAGTACTAACCTTACACATTTACTGTCAAAGCATTAGTCTCTTGACTCTGCCCCAAACCCCATCTCTCCATGCGATAGCAGGCAGTCGGCTTGGAAAGGAAATAGCACATAGACCAGGCAAGATACGTGCTAAACCATTATCCCATATATGTGGTAATGGATACGGGAAGCATGGGGGTTAGGAACGTGTCATGAGGGACCTTCTGCCCAATAGGCCGTGGAGGAGAACGGGGAGCAGATGCCGTGCTACACAGTGTCAGTCAGCCTGCAGGATGGCGGCAGCGACTCGGTCAACAGCCGCTGGACGGTGACCAGGAAGCTGAGCGAGTTCCAGGTGCTGCACAGGAAGCTGCTGGAGGTACGAGCAGACTGCTGCGGGCTCCCTGATGTGCAGAGCATCAGTTCACGGCACACGTGGGTCATTGCCGAAGCATCGATAGCGTGACCTTGTCTGGATGGAAAGAGCCATCATTTATCACTGTTGTATTGTGGTCTCCGCGACAGCACCGGCGATCTCGGCCTGATTGTTTTTGCTGTCCGCCACCAATCTCTATGTGCAGTGTTTCCCATCACTGAAGAAAATCCAGCTGCCCTCTCTAAGCAAACTGCCATTTAAATCTGTGGACCAGAAGTTCCTGGACAAGTCCAAGAGCCAGCTTAACCCTTTCTTACAGGTAGTGTGTCTGCTCTGGGTATAGTCACCAATGAGATATCATGTGTTGGGAAGTGGTTAATACAGGTAGTCCATGGGTTAAGAGCATCTGACTTACTGACTGACAACTTCAAATGGACTGGCATAAAGCCTAATGTGTTAAAAAAAAAAAAAACTCACGCATTGCTTTGTGATGCTTGTGAAAACATTATGTGGCTTCAGGTGTTTGTTAGCTCAAGATACAATACAGTGCAGTACCATGTTTAGTCGTTTATATTTCTTATGTACTGTATTTTTTCAATTTACCTACAAATTAGTTCCCTAAGTTAAAGACAAACTTAGGGAACGGTTCTCGCTCATCACCTGGGGACTGCCTGTGATACAATATGATGTCTGAACACTGTCCTCATAGTCAGTTTGTCATAGTCAGTATCTCTGACTTTATGTCCAATCAGTCAAGAACTATTGCCAGTCTGCAAATATCTGCGAATATCATAGCACAGGCAATCACTTTCCTGGCTTTTTCTTGTGAAGGGAACGCCCAGCAGTTAATTTCTTCCTAGGAAATTCACATTTTTTCTAAGGTATAAAACATCATTTTGGAAAGCCACGTTTGTTTCGATGTTATTCCTTGGGATAATTTGAGGTGCTGCAGCTGTGTGGCTTGTGCTGACTTGTGACGGGGACCACCCACCTACTGTCTGTCCTGCTTTCCTCCTGAGCAGAGAATGCTGAGTGACGAGCGCATGTGCCAGAGTGAGGCCCTCTATGCCTTCCTTAGCCCCTCCCCTGAGCACCTCAAGGTCATTGACATCCAGAAGAAGCCTTCCTTCTCTTTGGCCTCCTTCCTGGAGAGGCTTCCTGGAGACTTCTTCTCCCATCAGGAGGTGAGTACTAGGAGATCACAGGGTGTGCTCACATTAGTGCTGTAGTTCTCAAGACCGGTCAATTTTTTGTGGTCTCGGTCTTGTCTTAGTCTTGACTTTATTTGGTCTCGATCTCGTCTTGGTCTCAGACATAGCGGTGTCGATGGGATGGGGAAAAAACAGAAAACAGCACATCCACACAGAACAGAATCATTATTTATTACTTGCCTCAATTCAAATGCAACCATTCAGATGCAACTATTTTAAAAACATTGCATTGTATACATTTTCTCAGCGGACACTGCCAGTGCTTCACAGTCCACACACATCATACACATCGCATCATAAGGAAGTTGGCAAAGAAATGTCCGAAAATGTCTATAGCATAGCTATAATTCAAATAAATTAGGTATTGTACATTCATTAGAAAGTGTGGTCTTGGAGGTGCAAGTCAATCTGGAGGCTCATTCTCTTCAATTCAAAGCAAAGGATTCTAGCCCTAATCTGTTTTCGGTCTTGGTCTTGGTTTTGACCAGTCTTGGTCTTGGTCTCACCTTAGTGTATCTTGGTCTTGATCTTGGTACCCTCAAGTATCGGCAGTGTCATGGTCTGGGTTTAGGCGGTCTTGACTACAACACTAGCTCACACACACACACACATATACACACACACACAAATGTGCACACCCACACAAACACACAAAACAAACAAAGTACAAGATCTTGGGCATTTTTAGTTTATTGATTGCATTCATAGATCTTTGTGAGGACCTGAAAAATGGTCTTGACAACGTCAAAATAACCGCACCATGTACTAAACTTTTGGTATCACAACCGAGGCAGGGTATTTTTTACTGAATTCGAAAAATGGCTGTAGTAGGACATCGCATGTCATGCACATCGCTAGTCAGCTATATTAAAATAATGCTTTTTCTTACTTTCAATTCTGTACAGACATTATAGCTTGGGGGTTAAATTTTCACTAAAATATTTTTACTCTGTTATTTGGTCATAGGAAAAAAACTCGGCAGGCTTTGCAATTTTAATTATTCCTTTTTATGGATTCTTGCATGTTTAAAAATCAACTTGGTTTGCTGCCGCTGTTTTTGCGTGAGCATTGCATTCGTTTCCCGAAACGGTCATAATCATTTTCATCCTTCATGCCTAAATCACTCAAAGAAATTTATGAACTCCTTTTTTGTTTTTTAAATACCCTAATAGTACAAAAAAACACATTGCTATATTTATAACAAAATCACATAGCTAAGATAGCACACTATATGCATGCTGTATTAGTATATTCAACAAAATACCTTTTAATTCTTGTCATGCCATCTGGATCTTTTTGTTGGATATTTTCTTACGACTACGACGTTTATTTTCTGTTTTTAAGGGTGGTGTTTGTGTTGTTTCAGCAGCAGGCTGTTCGCATAACTAATTGATAAAGAAATCTGTAAGTCCCACCCAAAGTACCGAAGTACCATACAAGTATCCCAGCTGGTTTGGCACTTTTGGTACTGGAACTTTTGAACTGGTTTGGAACTTTTGAACGGAAGTCAATGGAAAAGCAAAAGTACCGAAAGTACCATACCGAAAGAACCATGCTTAGTGGGGTGGAAAAGCACCCTTAGTTCCTCAGTGTTAGCCCCTAAAATCTGCATTATTTCAGGGTGAGAACATGGTAATAGTGCTTTGAAGTCTGTGTAAATGAAGTTGAGCGTGTGATGATCCAGCAGGTTGCTCTGCGTTCCACACAGGAGGAGACAGATGATGACAGCGACCTGTCGGACTACGGGGATGAGCTTGATGGGAAAAAGGACGCTTTGGCGGAGCCCTTCTTTATGCTCGTTGGGGAGATCTTTGAACTTCGCGGCAGTAAGTCCACTCCCACGAATTAAGGGGCCTCTGCAGGAAAGCTTTTCCGGAAAATATTTTAAGAGAGATAAAGGGCATCAAATCTAACAAATGCTTCTAGAGATCTTAGGCTGGGGGTAGGTAGGCAACCCTGATCCTGGAGTGCTGGGATCCTGCAGGTTTTCTAACGTACTTGGACCTGTATGCATAAAACTTCCTAAGAATGATCTTAAGAATGGCCATACACTTAGACTTAAGTGTAAAAAAAACTTAGCAAAAAATAGGACCTAAGAGCATAGTATAAAGCTGCTAAAAGTAACTTTCAGCAAAATCTAAGCCCAATTCCTAAGTGCTGACAGAGCCAGCATTTAAGTGTCCTGAAATGAGGACTACAAATGAAATCCCACCCAAATACTGATTTCAACCAATAGAGGAGCTGAATGGTGAATATATTAGTGACATTAAATCGTTAATGTACAGCTTTATACAACATAGCTTTCTGTGATCATATCTTTAATTGGTTGTATGAAAATCTACCTAGCACACCACCAATCAATTTCCACTAATAGATGCACATGTATAAATTATGGGTCAAACGCAAAACTCATAGCAAGACATTGGATTCTAAAAGAAAACCAAACTGGATGACAAACAAAATGGTTATTTTGGCACAGTTGGTGCTTAAATGGAAGGTGGTAGTGTGAGGAAAGTTTGGCCCAGCTGTTACAAGCACAGACAAGAAAAGCTTAGGAGGCTATTGCAAGCTCTGTAAAGGCTGCGTCACCTCGGAAAAAGCGTTCAGCAGAAGAATGTGAAAAAAGGTGGTATAATGTTTTATTGACCTCACGAAAGGAAATCACAGTTTATAAAGCAAGCATGCAAGCTACAAGTTTGTGTCATTTCTTATATTGCTCGTATGACCCTCACTATAACAGATGATAATATAATAATAAAAATAATAATTATTAATATTTTTCTAGTTGCCAAAAACGTAGCATCTTTATCACCTTCAGTTCAACTGTAAGTGCATTATTAGGTGGCGTAGGAGATTGTATCCGGTTCCTAATTAGGTTGGTAACAAAAACAATGCTCTCATGATCAAGCCTATACCTTTTTATCAATTCATTATTGACGTACGTCTGCAGGACGTCCTTTCTTTCACGGAAAGTGCGCGGTCTTTGTGTGCGTAGTGCTGCTGCTGTCGTGTAACTCCTAACTGGCTCAGGAGTCCTCGAACCCCAACCCTCTCCAGCGCTCTTAAATAATTTAGGAGCTGAGACCTACTCTTCACACTTAATGTTTATGCATGCCACTTATTCTTAAGTCTGGGAGTAGGAGCAAAATTACCTCACTCTTAGAATTGTGACACATTTAAGAGTGAAATTTTACTCTGAGAAGTTTTATGCATACCGGCCCTGGTGTCTGATCAGGTAGTTAAAATACTATTAAGTTCATTTTCTTCAACACTTTGCGTGAATTATTCGGTGTTTGAGGGGAAGTGTGACAAAAACCAGTGCTTTCTTTCTGAAGGTAACGTTGCCCTGTGAATATGATAAGGAATTTTCCCATATGTGTTTTGTGCTTAATGGAGAGTTTAATGAATTGGAATTGAAATTATTTCTGACACCTGTGTCCATCCATTTAACATGTGTTCAGTTTTATGTTGCGAGTCTGATATTTGTGAGAACAGCATTCCTATCTTGTGGAATGTTAAAAGCCCATTCTCGTTTGTACCCCTCAATTTTCCCAATAATCTGTGGTGCCTGCAAAAGGTAAATGATGTAGAAAAAGCTTTTTCATGAAGAAATATGTGATCTGCACCAGCAAACACATTTTAGAATGATGCATAATAGCGATAACTGGTGAGGAGAAGTTTGACAGTACTGACCTTGGAACATCACTGGAGATGTCTTTGCTTAAATGAATCATTAGCCCTTTACAGTAGATGTCACATCTGTTAAAAACTATAACAGCTCCCATTACTAAACATTTAGTAATATCATTGTTCTGATTACAGAAAGTCAAAGAGCAATTCATCCAACCACCCATCTCTTAGGTCCCTATCCTTGACAAGGTCTCTAGCCTGTACATCGACAGCTGTCTCAAGCAGTATAGTGTTGTAATGTTGAACTTTTGGCATCTGTATCTTAATATTATAAATTATATATATACACATTATTTTATATATATATATATATATATATATATGTATGTGTATGTATA
>JAABNY020000015.1:13776295-13799071 GCA_015164015.2 Brevimyrus niger
TAATACATTTGTTATTGGCATATTTTGGAAAACGGATTTTTATTTTTCTTTAGATATCCAAATGTAACTCTCTCCAGATTTGAATCCCACTCTGCAGACCCCTATGACAGACCAAGGGAAATGTTAAAGGTAAGTCCTGAATATCTGTCCAGAAATATTAATAGACCTCTATATTCTGATGCTATCTCCACCTTGATCGTTGCTTGGTCCTGGAAAATTTTCTTTTCCTTTTCTAGAAAGAAATGGTAGCAAACAGAGCCCTGATGAAAGGCGGGGTCTTCCGCTTAAATCTCCATCCAAAAGAGTATTTCGAGAGAAATCCTTATAAGCTTGATGTACCGCTACCCCCTGTAAAAACAACGGATATAAAGAAGAACTTTACGGTTCCGTTCAAGCCAAGCTCACCAAGCAAAAAGGTGAGCATGATCATGTACGGTGGTGTTAGCTGTAAGAACGTTATTCCTGTGGTTCATCTCAAAAACTCAACTCTACGCTCCACCATTT
Source organism: Brevimyrus niger (assembly GCA_015164015.2). Classification (NCBI taxonomy): domain Eukaryota; kingdom Metazoa; phylum Chordata; class Actinopteri; order Osteoglossiformes; family Mormyridae; genus Brevimyrus; species Brevimyrus niger. Next base: position 13,776,800 of record JAABNY020000015.1, read on the forward strand.
TTGTCTTATTTTAGATGGCAGGCATGAAAGCTGGCACTTTTGGTGCCTATCCTTTGCACTCCGCAGACCCATACATCACTAGAAGACCAAAAGACGGATCAACCATAAAGGAGAGGGGAATATTCCGCCCCTCCCCTGGGCCAAAGAGCATGCCAGTTAAAAGCATCCTTGACATGAATGTCAACAAGTAAGCTTCCTAATACGCAATAGCAATAATTATGTCCTTCAGTTGTTTGGTTGCCAAATGCTATCCCTCGTCGCAACTAACTGCGCATATATTATATATAAAAAAGTAACCACTTAACCACTAGATGTCAGTGTGCAAAGTCATAGCTTTAGTGCTAGTGGTGCAAATAAGTGATTATCAGGAATTTAGGGTCTATTCTTCCATAGTCATCTCCTGTCAAAACGATACCACAATATTTTTTCAATTAAAAGTGTAAAATGAAATAATCTCTGAAATTATGTTTGCTATAGTATGTATGAATTTCACGTAATTGACAGAATTAACAGCAATGTTAATAACTAACATAAATTGTGGTAAAATTCATCTTAAATTTGTATTCCTGGTCTGCACAGACTTTTGTTTATCATTTGTTTACTGAGTTTAGTTTTGTATCCCACTCTTCCCATTTTAATTCAACAAATGGCCTTCGCATAATCATTTTTAATTTTGTCAAATTTGAAGTGAATTACACATATATTTATACATATATACACACAATTTTTTTTAAAATAATAAATAATATAGCACCTTTTCTACACTCTGGGTAGCAAAAAACTGGTAATTCAGAATTTTCCTATGAGCTGTCAATTTACTATTACAAATACATGGCTCACTAGAAAGCTCAGGCCGAATACAATGAAAAAAGTACCTCTTTTTGAGCTTTCTAACAAGCTGTAACTAAGTCATGCAGCTGTAGTGAGAAATAAGTACATGAAATTTACATGCCAAATTTCAACAAAATCAAAACCTGCAATGCAAAAACTTAGTTGGACAGTTGTTTAATTAAAATGGAAGGACCCATCTATGCTTGTTTTCACACACCCATGTGTCTGTCAGGAATCTATTTGGATTTCACCCGTTTACAGTCTATTTAAACAGATCTAAGCTCCCCTAGTGAAAGACTTTCACCACACAAAGTAATTTGCAGATAAGGAATATCTTCTAGTCAATTTCCCTCCACCTTATACAGAACAAACTCAATATACTAAGCCACTTTTTTGACAGAAAATATCTGACATACTTCCATTCTATAGTCATAATGTTTCCATGTGTTGTTCTTTTTACACTCCCCCCCCACCCCCCAGGACCTGCCGATCTGTAAACACTACAAAGCAGCACCATCAGTAATACTATCTTATGAAGTGATGTTCCTTAGAAACAAAACCCAGATTCAGGCTAATCCTCAATCCAGCTGACTATTTTCAAAAGGCTCTGCACAAGTTGAGGAAGAGGAATGCTCACGCTGGTTTAAACTCAGATCAACTGTAGTTATTATTGGCAGTGAAGGGTAACAAAGCTAAAGTTCTATAAAAGATTTCAAATGTTTTCCTGCTGAGCAGCATCCCAGGTCAGTTAAAGAACTTCAGCTTCAACTAGATAAATACCATCAGACAAGATAACATGGTGCTGGCAATGTTACCATAATTTTTTCCTGTGAAACCAGTATTCAGTCATGAGACTCTTTGTTTGTCTCAGATTTGTTTTCAGATATGTCCGTTACTAAATGAATCATTGTTAAATCTGGTCTGTGTACATGTAATGTGTAAATGCAAAAACCAAAATTGTATTATGAAGTTGCTTACAAGTGTAATCTAGGTAGATCCTGCGCTTTATTTGAGATGACTGAGAACATAATTTCCAGTTTAATGACTTTGAATAAACAAAAAAACGAAATGGTCCACCTCTGAGTCTCGTTTCATGATGAGTTGTTCAGGACTGTAAACGACCTAGATTGCTCATCAGCTAAAACGTGGCAACATAATTGTGCATATTCACCCATTCATCAGTTTTCTTTTCTTTAGTTAGTTTGTGGATTTGAAGATTTGGCATTCTTCAGAATATCCAAAAATGGATTAACTATACTACCTTTGAAAAATCAAGGAAGTCATTTTCAAATACAGGAGAATTTAAAAGCTACCTCCTGGTTCTCCTGTCATGAATTGCAAATTATATAATCCATGGTTAATGTATTTGGATTAAAATCCACCAAGGTCCCTTCATACTTAACCAGTTTGATCAACTCCTTCTTTACAGAATTTTCAAGTTTTGGGTAATTAGTAAGATATATGAGTGAACATGTGCTAGCAGGACGGGCCATCAAAACAATGTGTATACCATATGTATATAATGTAATAAATCAAAACAGATTCTACACTGAGGAATTAAAATGTTGAAACAAATATTTGAAATACTCACTGACCTTTACTCTCGATACAAAACATGATCTTTGATATCTCAAGATATGTACCTTTAGCAAGTTAAATCAGGTTGTCCATGACCTAATATAACTTGCCAAAGTCTTTTTTAATGGTGAAACTAATATTTATATTTATCCTGATGAAAACAGGAAATCTCGTAACTGGGGCTTTTGAGAAATTATGCCTAAAATTGTCCACCAGCCTACACAGAAGTCCTTGGTCAAGTTATTTCACATTCAGACTTTCCCTGGTGTTCTCGGGAAGTGTAAGCACAACACGTTTGCATATTTCTCCACATCCTACTGCTGTAGTCATGATGATAGATGACAGTTGGATGAATTGTTTATGATGAGGGATTGCATCGATCAGGCTCTAAGAACATGCAGAATTCAGAATGCAGAATTGCCAGGAGGGACTATTAGTTTACCTGGAACTGAAAATAAGGTTACCACTTAAAAAACACCACTTACTGGAAATTCAGAAAGTTAAGTTAGTAATGTATCTAAATTTCTATTCACTGGATACAATAAATCCTACACGTCAACTTCGTGTTGTGACGTAACCCGGAAGAGAATCGGCTCTTTGAAAGATGGCTTCTGTTCGCTGTCGGCGAGATCCTTGTGGTATTATCTGCTTAATTTTGACTTATTTCAGCGTTTTTTATGCCGATTATGTGGTTGTACAGTACGTCCTGATCCCAGCCTATTCTGGAAGGTGAGTGTTTTTTAGAATATGCGGTGATCTCTGGTGTCAGGCTGCTGCTTAATCCGCTTCGTGCAGCCGTGATCTCGCTCTTGCTCCAGGCGCTAAGGCGGCGTTTCTGTGCAGGAATCACACGATATGTATGTAGCGTATTTTCCCCCTTTCAATCAAGGATCATAGTTAGACTTTTTGGTATCAGCACCATTGAAAGACACGAATTGGCAAGTCTTTATGTGAGTATCAGTTCTATAGAACGATGTTCGTTGTTACTGAATTATGAATGAAGTGTCTTCATGAAAGTCTAGTTTTCCTTATCTGTGTATTGGTGTTTCTGATTTCGTATTTTATCTGTGAGTAGCATGTGTTAATAGTTTGAACGGCTTTTCAATGATTATGTTTCAGCACATGACTATTATATATTATTCTAAAACGGCTTAATAGTTCATAATTATAAAACTATTTGCAAGCAGTTTAGCTAGTACACTAGCATGCTTTTTGATGAAAATGTTTATTTGAGGGCGTTTTATTGTCACATTTATACCAGGCATGCTGTTTGCTTACTCCTCCAGGGTTACTGGCTCATTGTGACACTTGACACATTCTCCTAGTATTCGTGCGGATTTCCTGCAGGTTCTCTAATCTTCTCACAAAACCCAGCGTTCAGGAGGTGTTCCTGAATGCCCTGCAGTGGATTGGCTTTCTGTTAAACATGGCTAGAGCTAAATTTCTTTTATGTTGATTTTTCAGTAAGCGTTATGATGTGTTCTATACGGATTAAAAATTGAACTACTATTCATGTTTCTAATAAGAGGTAGATGTATTACACCATTGGAAGGGTGTCAACGGAAATGATCTTGGAAGTAAAATCATATCTCTTTTGTGTCCCTCTCTGTTGAAGTGTATGGTGTTCGTTCCATGGCACAGTGTTCAATGTCATTCTATTGCTGCTACTTGCCTGTCACTCCAAGGCTGTCTTCTCTGACCCAGGTCAGTATGCCTGGGGACAAGCCTTAACTGCACACACCTCTGCAGCCTTTGCATTGTTATCTCTTAAGCTCTGGTAACCTAATCTTTGCATTGATGGATTCTCTTTTAATTAATACCCGCATGTGTTGTTGTGATGCTATGTCTGATAATAGCCTGTGTAACTCCATAGCCGAATGTTTAATGACAGCCTAACCGCGTTGCCCCATAAGTGCTTAACAATAGTCCTACACCCTGTCTGTACCCGCATGCACTCATCATGTCTCCCGTTGGTCTCCTGCCCCATCGATAACGCTGTAATTTCCCTTGCTAGGTATGGTTCCCCTGCCAGACACAGCAATAGACTTCTCTGATCTCAGGTCGCAGTCTTCACGCAAAAATGACAGGGTAAGTCTAGTCTATCCTCCTCTGTCCTTCGTCTCTGCTCCAGGTGTCGTCCTACCTCTAATCACTGGCGCTAGTCCTTGGTAGGCGTTGATTTTCAATTAGACTGTACTTGAATATTCGACGTTTGGTTGGAGTGATGTCTTCATGAATCCAGGCTGGAGACCAGTAATAGTGCTCTCTTCCAGGGCTGTGAGGGATGGACAATTTGCAGCAGATGTGAAACTTACCGCCCACCTCGCGCTCACCATTGCAGGGTCTGTCAACGCTGCATTCGCCGCATGGATCACCACTGCCCGTGGTTAGTCTGCGCTGTCTGTGTTAATTTGCTTTGAGCTGCCTTCCTCACCTGTAGCTACATCTCGTCATACTGCCTCCATGCTGCGTTTCCTTATTGTCATGCCACACACCAAGCGTATGCATTTCTGTAAAAGCACGTGATATTTCACTTTGTGAGCTTTCGGACTGCTCTTCCTGGTTTTATGTGTTATTGAACTTGTGTGTGTTTCTGCCTACATCTGTTTCAGGATCAATAACTGTGTGGGAGAACTGAACCAGAAGTACTTTATCCAGTTTCTTTTCTACACTGGTAAGGGCAAGCTGCAGTCATACTAACAGTGTTTACAAGTTTTCTTGTGATAAAGCAGTATTTCATGTGATTCTTGCTGCAGCACTGCCTGAAACACATACTGTCTGAAACTTAAAATATGGTCATAATTAACTTATCAGTCAATTTTCCTGTAACATAAATAATTTCTTGTGGCTCCTTAATATTGTAGGCAACAGGCAATCATCGTTATTGCCGCTGTTTTATGTTATGCTAATATTGCTGTTTGTATCATTATGTCACCTCTCTACAAACGGTGCTTTTTCTTCCTTTTTTTTTTTTTTTAAATCCACTCTGTTAATGACGTACACTCAGACTTTGTGACTGTCTGCCAGGACTGGCCAGTCTGTATTCCATTGCCCTGGTGGTAACAGCGTGGATCTGGCGAATAAGGAGTGAGAGAGGTGGAGATGGAGAAAGGGACAGAGATGGGGAGGAAGCTCCCAGCAAACACCTGATCATGTGAGTAAATCTGATTGGGGGGGGGGGCAGTGTTTCCGTCTCAGTGAAGCCAAGTGGGCTGTTCTTCTTCTGTGTCTGTTTAATACTAATTGTGCTTTCCTTTCTCAGAGCACACTATATCATCCTACTTGTGGAGTCTGTTTTATTTGGAGTGTTCGTCACAGTCATCTTTTATGATCAGGTACCCGGTCCTCCTGAATAGCTATGTTTGGATGTATAAGGCTAAACCAGGGATGTCAAACTCCAGTCCTGGGGGGCCGGAGCCTTGCACAGTTTTTGGTTCACCCTCATTTAACACACGTGATTCAACTCCTTATGCTAATTACCACAGAGCTCATAAGCTAAATCATTTGTGGTGGAACAGGGAAAGAGCTAAGCTACACAAGGCTCTGGCCCCCCAGGACTGGAGTTTGACTCCCCTGGGCTAAACCAAGTCACCCTGTGTCTCTGCTGCTTACTACAGATAGGGGATGCTGTTTCTGCAGTGTCAATTTCTGCGGCTCTTGAGCTACTCTTGGCTATTGATACTGATGACTACTTTGCTCGTGGGAGTTGAATGAAAAATAATTGATTCAGAGGAGTAAGCAATCAGATTGTTGAGGAAATGGGTCCATGCAGCTGGAGGAGGCAGCGCTAACCAATGGCCAGCTCTTCAACTTGCTTACAACCACCTTGTCACCAATTTGATTGGTTATCTCTCTCAACCAATAATTTTTCATTCTCCCCTCAGAACACTTTTGTATAATTAAAACTTCCAGAAGCAAGTACTTTAGATCAGGCTTTTCCTATGGCTTTCCCAATTGTACTAGTATCTTTATATACAGACTGTCTTTCTCTCTGCCTCTAGTTGGTGTCCATAATAACAGATGAAACGCCAATTGAACAGATGAGGAACAGACTCATGAAGGACAAGACATCCAACTCTCAGCACACACACACAACACACACTCGCAAACCAAAAATTGCACTTCTCAGGGAGGTTTTTGGAAGAGGTAAATATTCAACCATTTTGCATTTGTTATCTTATATGTACATTATTTTCATGTGTTCGGTAGGTCTAAAAATTTGTAGAAAGTGGATGTCTATGAAGTTTTCATACAGCACGCTTGACTGGTGTAATGGTGTGTGTCTAGATAGGTTTGTTGCGCTTGTTTACCCATTTAAATGGTCTTGTTTGTTACAGTCAGTGTTTGATTGTATGTGTTCAGTGTTCAAGTCTATTACAGCAGTATTTTATAAGACTGTATCACTTCTTTGCCTCTCTCTCCTGATTCTGATCTAGGGTCAGTGTGGTGCTGGCTGTTCCCTCTCCACTCCAGTCCTCCCTCTGCTGGGGGAATTAGCTACTCGGCCGTACCAGACTATGACGTTTAGTAACATGGCAAGAAGAAAGTCGCTAGATGGTCAGGACTGGGGTTTATGATGATGATAATGAGTTGTCTCTTGTTTTAATCACACCTCCATTATTTATCTATTTTTTTTTTTAGCGTCCTACATTTCTCCATGCACTACTCATTGCCCTCTTTGCACGAACTTGCCCACGTTCATGTCCTCTGCACAAATCGACAGTTTACAGTACTGATTACATAACCTGGTCCCATGTGGGATCACTGCCCTTAAATGACCACTAGAGTGCAGTATTTATGGACTGAAGTATATGCATACTAATGTTGCATTTGGGTTGAACTGCTGTTTCTACTTTTTTTTAAGCAAAATATAGGTTTTTCTGCATATTTATTTAATATGTCTCACCAATTTGCTACCTTTTGATCATATTTAATTGCTCTTACTATCTGTGGGTTACCTGTACATAACTATGTATTTTCTAACAACACAACTTGCTTACAAGTTTACTGCTACACAAGTATTATATCATTGTGGGCTTTATTTTGTTCCCGTTTTGTTAAAATATTGCTGTTTGCTGCTGTTTAACAGATACAGGGATTTATATATTTATGAGTTTAAAAGGATAATGAGGGAATGTGATATTATTTATTTCATTTTAAGTGTGAGTTGTACAATTTAAATATTTAATCTTAAGTAAATGGTTATTTCCCTTTTGATTCCAGTCTTTATTTTCCTGGGGACGGGGTTTGCTAGGGATGTACCTTGATGTTGCTGTGAAGCTCCTATTCCTTAAAACATTATACAGTCAATAAGATTTGGTTATTGATCAGCTCCATGCTTGGGATATATTATAGCATATGACCTCGTCTAGTTTGCATGTAACCATCCAATTGTATAACCAATACAGAATCTTCATTGGAGTGAATCATTTCCATTATTATTTTCTAAATGGCTGCGATAAGGTCACAAAAAAAACGATCATTGCCATGTAAGATCAGGATAAACAGTTGACCATCTCTACTCCTTAATGAGGATCTCTGCTGATAAGGGTAATTTGCAGGTAAAATACAAAAACACATACTGTATATCCATTAATGTAGTAAAATCCATTAAAGTACAATAATCATAAACATATAACAAAATATACAGTCACGAAAAACACCTATGTTTTAAAAATCACTACTTATTTACAGTACACTGCAATGGTTAGAAAGAAACGAATGAGCTGATGATCGTGACAATTATTAAAGCAGTACTACTTTAAAATGATGGCTTGCAAGTCCCTGACTTTTATTTTGAAATGTTGGGTTCGCCGCTTTTTCCTGTTTCTGCACTGTGCATGCGCAGTGCGGGTCATATGATTCTCCTTGGTTAAATCCTTTCTGGACTTACCTAGGCTGTCTTACGGTGTCAGATCGACCAGTGCCGCCGGCTGTCACCTCACCTCTTTTTCTGTTTCTGACCCCCTTCCCGTGCCCTCGGCATGGCAGACGGTGAGCGGTCTCCATTACTTTCCGATCTGGGGGAAGGTAGTAATGGTGGAGCCTTACCGGGAATCGCACCTTTCAGCGTGCCGTCCAAACCGCAAAGTGAGTAGCTAACTGCGCAAAACGTCACAACACGAGACACTTGCTTTTTTGTAAACTCAGGGGTGTATCTCAGAGAAGCTGTTCATGTATTCAATCTGTTTTGATTCTACGCAGCAGGTTGACAGCACTATCTGGTAAGGATGTACGCTTCGTGAGGTATGAATATATTCCCACTATGGGCCTTCTATACTGTGACAATATAAGAAAATCTAGTTGCAGATCGTGTCCGTCAGTAGACAGCTTCGTATTGCACGATAGCTATTATGGCTTGATTGGCATTTAGATTCGTGTGCAAATGTGCAATTAATGTCCTTTAAAAAGTCAATTCTGTGGTTGCAAAGCAGTTTATGTGCTGGTCCGCAGATACAGGACCAGAACTTTCTCGTGTTTTTCAGTAGTGCCTTTTTAAAGTTTCAGACGGAAGACCAGCTATTTTAGAGTATTAGAGCGATATCAGTTTTCATCCGAGCTTGTTTAACGGGTTTCAAAGTAGTACGCTAATTATAGTTTCATCGTTGATTCATCGTTACTGAATTCCTGAGTGTTACCTGTATTTGTCTTGCCCCAGGAAAATAAATATTATCCAGTATAACCGTAAACAGGGCAACCAAAAATTGCGTTTTCCAAGAATAAACCCTCCTTTTCCCCTACGGCTCCTTTAAACATTTTTTTTCGCTCTCTTAACACATGCAACCTGTTAAATCTTAGGTTATTAATGGGATTCTTATTGTTCACACAGGCACGTATTCTTAAAAGTAACCCCCCCGCATTTGATTTCGCATAGCACATTCTTAAAGGTCTTGGTGTAAAGCGCCTTTAGGCTGAGCTGCCTGCTGAACCTTATTACCTTATTACTCAAACGGAACAGTTACTCACTCCGAGTATTAAGTCACAGTAATTACATCAGCTAGTTACAGTATGTGTGCGCTTTGTACTGCTAGAGTTTAGGATAATGACTGTGAATATGCTGATATTTCTTTTGCAGGGTATGTGTGTAGGATAGTTTAGACATATACTGTTTAAGGGCAGGGAGACCGCTGTTGAAATTGCTGATTGCGGATTGTGGGCCAGAACACCCAAAGCTCAGAATCCTGCACAGGATAATTCACAGGCATGGGTATTAACATAATATCATCCAGATTGAGCCGGCTGTCTGATCATGGTTAGGTGTTAAATTATAATTATGTGGTACTTGTCAGGAGCTGTACATTTTAAAAGCGAAAATCAGATTTAATATCCCGTTGTAAATGCAAGTAATAAACGAATGCAGGGTTTCCCAGTCCCTAGTACTGGAGAGCCAGAATCCGACATTGTTTACATATTTCTCTGTTGAAACACACCTACTATATCTGGCAGTTGTCTGATTGTTGCTCTATCAGCCGATTTTAATCAACCATCGGCCGACAGTTAAAATGAGCTAATATTTACCGCCGATAATTTCCTTTAAAATGGTGATCCATATTGCTTTCCAATAGCTGTGTGGAATTACTTTAACGTTATTAGAAATGCATTGTTTAAGCATTGTTCTGCTAAAATTTCACGCGAAGGATCTGCTAAAAAAAAAAACATTTCAACACAACATTTTTATTGCTCACATTAAGGCGAGACAGTGAAGAATATGAAGCGTTTCTGAAAAACAACTCCCTTCCAATTTCCAATAGTAGGCTACAATACTACCCAATAAGGGTAGTCAGTAACGCAATTATTTGATAGCAAAATAAAAATGTGCAGACAGTGCAAATTCAAAAGTTATTACTTCGAAAATTAGTTTTTATCACACTTGATGATCAGCCCTTTGTTATAAATGTTATACCTGTACATATCTAAGATATATGCAGTTATAAAATATAGTGCTCTGGGACTAAGTTGTTTTCTCACTAAAAATAATTTTTCATGTTTTTGGAACGTAATTTATTTATTTTAATTTATTTGGGTGGAGTGTCCCTTTAAACGAATTTCTTATTGGTGCGTCACTAAAAATCACTCATTCAACATCAGATTGATAGCCCTTGCATCATTATGATAAACTCATCATGCATGAAGGTATCTTCTATACCTGTGATATTTCTAATAATAATGGAATAAAAATTAAATCTCTTCTGTCTATACCACAGCCATGCATGGTTATGCCCTGCCAGTGTGCATCACTGCTTTTCTTTGCCAGTGTAAAATTGTTTGTTGCTTTATCTTATACTAATTATCTCTGTATCCACTATTAAAATGCAGTAATATCCAGAGGGTTAGCATATATCAAGGACATAGATTTCGGTATAATTGGTAAAAACATATCCCTACCAATAAGGACACCCCTAGAGATTTTGGGCTGCATATAAGCATGACATATTCGGCTCCTTATACAGACCAATCCAGTTCCAAATATTTTAGGGCCCCGTTGAAACCAAATCTCTACCCTTGTTATTCATTGAGATTTCTTATTTAGTACAGAGCTTAGTTTGTATTTGCTGTGTACTGTAGTTCTTGCCAGTGTTAGTGTACTATACGTACTTCAACTTTGTAGAAATAGTCTACTGCATGTTATCACATACTCGCAATTATATAGCTCATGCGCAATAATCACCAGGGCTTTAGACGATGGGCAGAACATTTGTCCGAATATCGGACAATATAGGCATTTTCAGTACTATATGGGCGTTTAATGAAGATGTGTAGTAATATGCCTAAAATATCAATGATATGTATATTGTGACTAGTTCTGTATAATTCTGTATAAATTCAGTGCATCCTTATGCTCACCAAAGTAATTTAGCGGAGCGCTACATGCTACTGTTTTGGTATGTCATGGAAGCGATAAGTGGCACGAAAGTGGCGCTGAAGAAAGGGACAGCTCAGCGGCCGTAGCGTCTTTTGATAAAACAGATGGCATAGTGGCAGTCCTTTGTGTAATTTAAAGTCCCACGTGTTTATTAAATATAAGGATATTCCGAATGTGTTCAGCAGACTAATATTTTAAGCTCACTACTAATCTGCTTACTGAATTGTGGGCATAAGAAAACGTCCGCATAGTACTGAAATGCTGGAGTCCGGACAAATGTTTTTCCCGTCGTGAAAAGCCCTGGTGATTATTGCGCGTGCGGCATATAATCACGAGTTTATTGCGATGTGACATTGTGCAGCCCTAGTGTACTGTACTTTCTGTGCCGTCAGTGTGTCTATGAACACTCTCTCTCTCTCTCTTCTCTCTCTGAGGCTTCGCTGGTTTCTCCAACGCCTGCCAGCCCCCACTTTCGCCCCAGGACGACCCTCCGCAGTACTCCCCTATCGCGTCCCCCGAGAGCAGCAATGCCCCTATGATCAGCTGCAGGGTGTGTCAGAGCTTCATTAGCGTGGAGGGCAAGATACACCAGCACGTGGTCAAGTGTGGAGTCTGCAATGAGGCCACGGTGCGAATGGCGTGCCACGCCCCCGGATACACACACACTCCCTCTTGTGCGTGCACACACACACACACACACACCTGTTTGTGTTCCTGTGTTGTGTGCTTTCTTTTCTTACCTATTTTGATGTAATTAATGACCAGAGTCCTAAAATCCCCAAAACAAAACCAAATAATTTGCACCTTATTTTATGCAGAATAGCATTGAATAAAACTGAAAGAAAATATGGCATTTTTTCATACTATGGCCCAAATCTGTAGACTTGCATTCCTTATACACAGGCTTGCAGTACATTATGCTTACTGAAACATGTAGGTAAATAGCTCAGAATTTCTAAAAGGAATATTGCTGAATGATGCATGAATTCACCTTTGTGTGAGACTGTTGTGTTTTATTAGGGCTGTCTAATTAGCACATGTTTGGTCAGTTTGTTTCAGTTTAAGATCATTGCAACACAGCCCAGTACCCTTCAGTTATGACCCCACTCTGTGTCTCATACCAGTCAAACAAAAACTGATAGATTAGTTGTCAACATATGGTTAGGTTTTTTTTTAATTCTCTTGTTTTGTTACATTCAGCTTGTGCATAATTCTTTATGTTCTGTTTTGTTCACATCTACTCTAGCTTTTCTGCTATTTTTGTTGTTTGGTCCCTCTGTTTCGTCTCCACCATCTTCCCCTCTTTCTCCATCTCTGACTTAATCTCTTCCATTGTCCTCTCCCCCCCATTATCCAGCCCATTAAGAACGCTCCAGCGGGGAAGAAGTATGTCCGTTGTCCATGCAACTGCCTGCTTATCTGTAAGGTTACTTCCCAGCGGATCGCCTGTCCTCGGCCGTACTGGTAAGAGACATGATGATCCCTAATAGAACTCGCATGTCCAACACGGTGTTTGCTCACACCATATGCCCAGACAAACACCTATTAGTCACTCTTCCTCCTCATTCCCCACACATACACAATGCATGTCCTCAGCTCACATATGACATGTGAATAATAGGGTTGAATGGAAACTGCACATAATTATGAACAAGATCTACATCTGTTCAGTAGTTAAATGGATTAAAATGGTCTAAGACAAAATCTGTCTGTACACATTTTTGTTCATTATGCCCCCATCATGTAGACCGCATCAAAGTAGCAAAGGAGGTTGAGGTCCTTGTTCTTATCTTTAATAATAGATAATATATTTTATTTCATGTCAAGAATTTGAAGGGGAAATATATAAAAGTTGTAGATCTTATGAAGGTCCTCGCAAAATCCCAACGGGGTGCAGAGAGTTCACTGCTTTCTTGTACGGACTTCTGAATTGTTCTCAATTGGATTGGGAGAATATTTTACGGCTCAGCTATGAAGCCACACTTAAAGATATTAGATACTGTTCATCATCCAGGCAAACGTCTTGCCTTTAGGGCAAAACGAACTTCCCCTTTTCAAAGTTTGTATGTGTAAGTAAATGAGCCCTCATCTGAGAAAAGATGCTTAAATCCAGCCCTGCAGTAGGAGACGATCTCTAGACGGAGTCTGGATGCAGGCCAGCTCACTCTGTGCTCTTCCGTCTTTATGTTCAAACCTGGACAAGAAACAGACCTATGTGCATTTGACCTTTTGCACTACAGATCAGACCTCATCTAAAAAACCTCTACATCAGCCTAATCATTCTTGTGCAGCATTACTTACTGCAGTCTAATGAAGTTAAATATCTTCCTGGGTGTAACAAATAACAAAGCCTCTCAGATTCACCCAAATACTTATTGTCAGCAGTTTTTGGACTTCAAGGAAAGTTTACTATCCCATTTCCCGCTATGTATAGACGCTTAAGTAGTTGATAATCACTGTTCTGCTTAAATGACAGCGGTTTAATATTCTCATACCAATGGAAAACTTTATTTTTACAGGGAAGAGCTGGGCTGTTTTGTTAGCACTGGACTTCACTGACTGTGAACAGGAGAAAACTTGTATAATTGTTACAGCCTCGGACTCCTGTCTTCAAATACTGGAATCTTTAAAAACTGACCATGTCATAGCATATAACAGCATTGACAGGGGGAGAGTCTTAATACTTAATAAGCAAAAACACAGGACAATGCAAAACTGGGGGCTGGACACAAAACTGATCTTATTTTTTTTTTCTGAAATCAACCTGGTTCTTGGTAATATGGCAATAATTAACTTTAAAAGTTCCTGGGAAAAGACTGATTACATCAAGTGATATATATATCACATTCTACACACAAAACCATTTTTAGTAATAGGTGGGGACCTCTGCATGGCATTCATACCAAATTCCTTTTAAAAAAAGCAAAATTAAAATTAAATCTTCTTTTAATCCCATTAGTTAAATGTTCTGATCAGTAAATGACTTAAATTATGTGTCCTATGCATTTTGCAAAATCCAAAGCGTATTGTATGAAACATACATAACTGTTCTTTGTTAATAACCTTTTTTTATTGTTGCTTATGCCTTTATCTTATTTATTTTTAATCTCACTTTAGATACCACCTGGCTTTCTCTGTGAGTCTAACTTTGTTTGCTGGTGTAGCTTAAAAACTAAACCCAGGCTCAGTTTGCTTCTTGTTGCTCTTTTATTGCAGTAAGAGGGTAATAAATTTGGGTCCCGTGCATCCGGGCCCGTCGAGTCCTGACCCCCAGCCAGCCGGGGTGCGGGTCACCTGTGGACACTGCAGCAGCACTTTCCTGGTAGGAGGGGTCGTCATGATCTTCTGCCTGCAGACAGACTGTCTTTGTTCAGTTTTTTTTGTGTGATCCCCACTAGCATATTGCATCTAAATCAGTGTAACCAAAGTCTTTATGATGAAACACTAGTGACCTGCTAATAACGCGCTTCCTGTGTTTCAGTGGACGGAATTTACAGATAAGACTCTCGCCAGATGTCCTCACTGCAGGAAGGTGTAAGTGTCTGTGTGTGTTACCTGATTCCCGGCCTGACCATTCCACTGGGCTTCACTTTCAGCTGGAGTTCCAGAATTTAGCCATTGGTGGCATCTGAGAAGATGAAGGCGTATGGTGATTTTGACATAACCTGGAGTAGCTGCGACGCGGATTGTGCTCTGTCTCTGTCTGCTGACACATAAGGCTTCGTATGACTTTTATATGGGTAACGTTAGATTTGTCGAGTTGGAAATGGGGCCAGATGAACACGATGTGCATTCCTTTAGGCACGTAGACCTGCCATAAATTGCATAGCTTGGGTGTGAAGGGTTTTGCTAAATAAAATGTGTTGGAATTGGTGCATAGTGCAGTAGGGTAGGAATCTGAGTGTGTGTCTGGGAGGTTGATGGTTTGAATCCTAGAATAATCATCACCATCGGGCCCTTGAGCAAGGCCTTTCTCTGGAGGCTAACTGACCCAGCTCTCTGATTGCAAGCTTTCTTCGCTTGTATCTCACTTCGGGCAAAAGTGTTTGTTCCATAAAAGTAATGTGGTGCTTTTGTGAACTGTGTATTTTCCTTTCATTTCCTGTATTCTGAAAGACCATGACTTAAAGAAATGACGTGGGAGCTATCAGAGATGGTTCTTAGCACCTTGTAACTAAGAAAAGGCATTGGAGCAGATAATATTCTGGGTGTGGACCCCTCAGGTCAAAGGTGAGCTTGGGATCATACGAGGGCCGCAGGTCCCAAGAATCAGTCACAGCCAGGTCCCACTGACGACAGAATGTTTCACGTTGCTGAAAAAATTTCAATAATTAACAAGGATGCGGTTGCTAAAGTAAGCAGAGTAGGTGCAAAACAATATCTTTTTATGATTATCTTTTTTCCCCCTTTGTTGCAGCTCTTCGATTGGCCGAAGGTATCCCAGGAGACGGGGCCTGTGGTGTTTCCTGTTGTGTTTGCTCTTCAGTGTCCTCACTGCTGGCCTGGTGGTGAGAGTGCTGATGTCACTCTGCTACACTCCTCAGCACTGACTCTGTGTTCACCCTGCCGCTTGCCACACGCGATCATTTCACCCCTCGTGCCGCTACACTGCACACTCCTCGGCCCTGACTACACGTTCACACTGCCTCTTGCCGCAGACAATCATTTCACACCTCACGCTGCCAACATGCACACGACACCCAGGATATCGCATTTTTATAATAAATTTATACAGTTTTGGAGCTTGCATTAAAACTGCATTTTTTGCAATGATTCCCGAAAACCCAATTTAGGGAGGTTATGTCTTAATTAATAGTTTGATTAAACAATTTTAATTAAGTTTAATGGCGGGGGAGGGTTATAGCTGGGTCTGTACGCCGTTGATTGTGCTCTGAGCTTATGTCGCGTCTGTGCAGTGAGTGTAGACAACTCTAACTCTGAAAAGCAGTTGGGGAAACAGCATCTTCATTTCTTTTTTTGTCTTTGTTATTTTTCAGGCTGGCACCTGGAATCACGCCCAGATTTACAGGGGTATTTATGTGTCCTGGGCCGCCCTAGTCCTGCTGGTGGCGCTGAGCCTGGGCCGCGGCCTTTACTGGGCCTGCATGCGGGTCAGCCAGCCCGCGCAGGGTTTCTCGTAGGTGAGGTAGGAAGCCAGGTCACGGGAGCCCGGCATGGCCCCACGAAGGTAGCGTGTCGCTCCCTCCCCACACCCCGCCCGAGGGTACCGCGGCCCTGGGGCCCGTGTGCCGGCCAGGGGGCCCCTCCCTCCCAACCCCCAGCAGCTTCAGGCTGAAGACCCCAGTTCCATCCTACCATGAAACTCGTCTCCTCACTGTGACTGTGACATCTGCACGCTGGGGGAATCTGCGGGATCTGCCGTATAACATGTATCTGCCCTGCATCAGCTATCGTCATGCGCAATCGACTCAAATAGGCATTACCTGGATGTTTAACTGATTGCACGGTGCACAGTGAAATACTACCCAGTGTACCTGTTCCTTACCTTTAACAGCTGCTGAGCAGCAGACTGACAGTGGTGATTATTATTGTTATTAATATATGGGGCTGAAGTCAAAGGTCTGGTTTTTGTTGTGTATTGTACTGGTAACTGTGGTGCTTCGTCGGATCAGCTGATCCAGTGCTTAATGACGTCTCCCATCTTCCCAGCACACCTAGGTTACCCTTCAGGGAAGTTTCTGCGGGATCACTGGATTACACACAAGCGCACTGTTCTCGCACTGAGTTTTTAAAGCACACTGTTTACACAGCAGTTCTGTACATGTACATTCAGCACATATGTAGTTCCATTGTTGTCATCTATTGTCATTTTTTAATCAGAATTTTGTTTGCGTATTTTTCTTTGGGTATGTCTTGCAGTGGGTCATACCTGGGATGAGTAAGAACATAAATATTGCACTGAACTTGATAAAGTAGTCATTCTTTTAAGTTTTGGTTATTTTGTATGTTTGAAGAAATGGCTTCTTTTTTTTTTTTAACTGTTTACTCTGACGTCTTAATTCCTGTAGAGGCCTCTCTCATTTGACGTCTGTGTCTGTCTGAGCAAAAGTAGAGAAGAATAATTTATAAAGATTCACATTCCCATCAATGACTGTCAATGGAACAACCTTTGATTAACTGCAAAAAGATCAAGCTTGGTAGTATTTTTAACACAACTCCATTAAGTGTCATTTAACGGATGATTGATTCAGAATATGATAAGTTCAACTGAGTGAATATAACCCTGCTTTGAATATTGGAGGTTTATGTAAATTCAGTTTTTATGACTGGATAATGAATTGTGGTAAATGGCATTTTTCTTCAGCAAACATTGTGGAATAAATTATAGTTATTACTGCTGATGATCATAGCCAGACAATACATGAACTAGACAAGATTTTGTTACCTAGTATTATTTATTTGAAATAATGATCTCATATTCATGAATATTCCTTAGCACATGGTATGACCTGGAATTTTCACTGAAGGTAACAGTAGTGAGGAAAAGCATCAAATTATATCTGTGTTCTTTATGCATCTGCAGTTACTTTATTCATCGACTTTGTTAACTGAATTGGCCCTGATGTGTTTAATACAATAAATAGTTGCATGGTGTTCCACAATTATTATTCTGAATGCTTATTTATACTAGCTAGCCTTTTAATCTGTCATTTTAGACATTCCCCACAATCTAACTTAATAATTTAGTTGGCTAGTTACAATTCTGAGAAAGTGTTGAAATCTGGGGCGGGGAGGAAGTATGGCCAGTAAGATATTAAAAATAATGTGTGATGAAACTTATGTAAATGGCTAAGTGGCATTGACTTCACCATAGCCTGTATCACAAGCTGTCATTTGTGTTAACATGAATTAGCTGATGAGGTAGCTTTGATAGGCAGGGTTAATGAAAGATATTAAGTGGATTTAAAACCGCATTTAATTGTTCTGCTACTGTAGTAACACTGACAGTTTGTGTTGAGTGGCCAGTTTAGGGGGCTTTATTTTATGTTGTATCCTGGATATCTGACTTACTGGTTTAACTCACAAACCATTGCACAAATGAATGCTGTTTTGCATACATATTTTTAACTCGTTTTTAATATTTATTACCTTATTCAGCACTTGTATATGTGGACAGTACTGTCCATTTTTGGAGATATGTAGTTCTGAAAGATTAAATGGTAATTACAAAATGTTGCTTGAAGCATTTAATTTTGTATTTCCAAAGTTGTTGATAGCTTCTGTATAGCACAACCTTACAGATATGTATAGAAACATCACTACTGTTTTGTATATATGCATTTTTCTTTTTGCGTTTTTCTTGTCTGTGGTTGATGTTTTTGTACATCATGGACATGGCAATTATGTCATTACTGATCGATAATGTGATAGTTATGTCAATACTACTAATAAACGATGCTTGTTTAATACTCTCCACTACTATGTCAGTGCAATTTCAGCTTTCAGTTAATTGTGTCACACCTTAAGAAATAAGATGAACATTATTTTTTTACAAAACCGTAAGTGGTATTTAACTCGATCTTACGGTATGGAGAAAAGGAAATTCTGAAAAGTAAAGCGAAACGCATATCAAGCTGAAAATCCTCAGAATTAACATGAAACGTTTTTTTGTCTTCTTTTTTTGTCTTCTTTAAGCACAATACATTTCCCGCAAATAACTGCTTACGCGTTAATATTCACTTTGCCATACATTATATACAGCTAGGTAAACGTAACTAGTTTGCGAATTGTCCGTGGTATAATCGACTTTAGATGTTAAAATAAGATATTATTTAGGTGTCTCTTGAAACTGCATTGATAAACGGGAAATCTGAAAATATATGCTAAATATGTTGCACAAAGAAACGCCAAAGAACGTAATTTTAGCGCCGATTAAATTGCTTTTTCCACAACATGATTTTGCGATTAAAAATACAAGCTATACAAAATGTAGCGTACATAAGGTGTTTTAACATTTATTATGCAGAATTTAGTAAGAAATGTTTTGTGGGAAAAGCGTAATTGTTAACGGGAATACACTTCATTAGCTGTTAAAAGTCGACATTTTGGCTCTGATGTAATGATGCAATAGCTTTACTCTGGCGCCCTCTACCGTCTAGTCTACTGAAAACCAAAATGTCGGCGTACTGGTCCTGATGCTGAGAGATGCTATGGAAAATGCTAGAGAAACACGTATAAATTTCAAACCTGGTGTGCGCCTGCTTAGTAGGCTTGGTCTCTGTGGCGCAATGGAATAGCGCGCTGGACTTCTAATCCAGAGGCTCCGGGTTCGAGTCCCGGCAGAGATGTGAATCCTAGATGAGCAGTGCTATGAGAGCACTTCTTTTCTATAGTGAAAAAAATATTTGTCTTATATATATTTTTTCTTCTAATTTAGTTTTTGACTTAGTTCGTTACCTGTGCTGATGCATACCATTTAAAAGGCACAGTGTTTTCTTATGCAGTTTAAATACCCCATGTTATGTTATGTTATGTTATGTTATGTTATGTTATGTTATGTTATGTTATGTTATGTTATGTTATGTTATGTTATGTTATTTTATTTGAATTTATTTATTTAATCATGCTCGTATTTTGCAAACTCAAGGGGTATATTTCCATGACAGTCTCTGAAACAGAATATGATGTCATTCTCCCAATGTTTTTGGGACACTTAGCATTTCTTTTTTGAATGGTTATGGGAATGCAGACAGGAGCAACCCCTTCTGGAACACAGGACTCACCCTTCTGTGACACACTATGCTCTATATTAGACCCAAATTTTTTGCCTCTGGTCAGTTACTGAACAAAACAGTCGTGACTTTTCAGAGTTTCGGCTGGGAGGGAAGCAGCCCAGAGTGGCTCAGTGTAAACAGAGCATAAACCCACAGATAATTAACTACTAATTGTACTGGTTAATAGGTTGGAAAGGGAACTTGCAGACACATGGCCTGACTGGATTTGGGTTTGACACCCTAGGTGTAGACGGAGACACTGCGGAGCCCTGGAAAGGGACATCGCATATAATGAGGGACAACAACTGCAGGGATGGAGGGATGCAATAAATTCTCAAAAAGGATCTTCATTGAACCCAGGCAGGCTTACTGACTGATCCTTTTCTTGTTTATATAATCATGAGCACTATTACCAATAGTGTACTGAGAATACAATATACACAGAGTAAATGGACAAAGGGATGGATGGATGGATGGATGGATGGATGGATGGATGGATGGATGGATGGATGGATGGATGGATAAGCTTTCCTTATACTGTAAAAGTCTGAGGGAGCATGTTGTTTAAATGATCTTACTGTAAAACTATGATATTATGTATGTCACAGTGTATCAGGTTACCCATTTCAAAACTTCTCATCAAGTCACCCCAATATCTTTTTATTTACTCAGCCACTAGCGCACCTTGTTTGGAAGATCAATACATCATTGTAAATTTATAGAATGCCCATAAACTCACTGAAGAAAGTCCACCAGTCCGTTCCATCCCTGTTTTGTTTTATTCAGTTTGCCAGGGAATCAACAACAAGCTGACGCTCTTGGGGACACCAGATGACCACTACAAGAACCTTGTGAGGATGTACAGCAACTGCACCGTAGTGCTGGAGAACCTGGAGATCACCTACACTGAGGATTACCATGATCTGTCTTTTCTCCAGGTATCTGCAGTCAAAATAATATCAATTTTATGCAATACCACTGTAATATGTCCAACTGACAAAACAGCATTTGTGTTGTTTGCTTGATGGGTAAAGGGAAATTGGTTTATATACAAAGATATGCAGAATTTTTTTTTTAAATATCATGTTGGCCTTACTCGAGTTTTCATCATTGTGGGAAAGTAAGTTTATTCAGGGCTGTGCAGCTGAAACGCAGCATAAGCAAACACAAGGGTTGCTGTTTCTGTTATTCTGGCAAAATAAAATAAACCAGGGAACCCAGCAAAACCCAAATCAGGTTCACAAAAAGCTGCAAAAGAAATTGAAGTTCTAAATCAAAGAATATCCGCCTCCATCAATCATTTTCTACCACTGATATTAGCAGGTTATGATAAAGACGCAGGATTACATTCATGGCCTGTACCTTTTCCGCACTGAATCCTAAATAGCTGCTCATGTCATCCTGTTGCTACTTCAGAGGTGCCAGAGGGAGGTATTTTTGGCCACCTGTCCCTCTTCTCCTTTTTCCTTTGTGTCACCGGTGTTAAATTATTTTACACCTGATAGATTTATTACTGTTAGCATACCTTGTTAATGGGGGGAAACATGCAATGATTGATATGTAAAATTACCACTTTCACATTCTGGTACATTCACATAATATCCCGCAGTTTTATACTCTATGCCGTTAGCTGTCGGAGGTGCCCATAGCATCCTGCGCTCCATTTATCATCTTGCTTCTGGAAACTTCCTTCCCTCATTAGCTGACAGATTGCATTCCAGGCTGCTTTGAAATGCCCTTAACCCCAGCTCTCCTTACACACTCTGTTGGTTGAGATCGTTAGCCTGTATTTTTTTTTCTTCAGCATAGCCAATCAGTGATTTATTCCAGTGCCCTAACTAGCTGAAATCACCGGAGAGACATTAAGAGTCACATTAATTTGTAACTCTGGGTACCTGAAGTCCATGGTATTTTAATCCTGAGCCACCGCTACTTTGGGTGAGGTAGGATCAAACCTGGCTGCATGCAAACTGAAACATCTCTGTATTGTCTGAAACATCTGTATTGAGTAAGTATGCTAAACCTTCCCTTGGTGGGTATATAATGTATAACATGCAATTTTAAGACAATATACAAGCACATAAACATGAAAAAAGGCACTTTTAACATTGGATGTCTACTGACAGTCAGAGGCAGCATGTGGTGGAATGAAGGGTAAAATACATAAATAGGAAGTAATATGGACAGACAGATTAGATAGATAGATAGATAGATAGATAGATAGATAGATAGATAGATAGATAGATAGATAGATAGATAGATAGA
>JAABNY020000015.1:13801172-13812019 GCA_015164015.2 Brevimyrus niger
AGAGAGAGAGAGAGAGAGAGAGAGAGAGAGAGAGAGAGAGAGAGAGAGAGAGAGAGAGAGAGAGAGAGAGAGAGAGATACAGATACACGGGGAGAAAGCCTTATAGGAAGTGTCCTGAAAACATTGGCATTCACCGACTTCTTACATTCTGCACCACCCTACATAAAAGCGACACTCGAATAAAACCGCGACTTTCTTGGAAAAGGGGAGGGGGCGAAAATAGGAGAAAGGAGGCGGAAAGATGACCGAAAGGAGGGGTTCCCGTGGTGCCGATACTACAGACCGTGGAGAGACATAGACCGAAAGAACGTTTATTGCCAGGAGGGGATAATGTCAAAACCAAGCGCTGCCGCTACGTAGGTGACCAAATCAGGAATAAAAAGGGAGGAGGATTGTTCCTAAGCGAAAGCAGAGTAAATGCGTGCCCGATAAGGGTAAAAGAGCCCAAGCGAATTAAAAGGATCGCAACTACTTATTAGAGGTAAAAGCTTAAAGGAAAGGTTAGATGCTGTCCACTCAGAGAAGCCAGCCAAAGGACTTTGCTGAGGTGAAGATTTTTGATGAGCTCGGATAAACCATGCGGAGTCTCTTTCTTCTAAGTTTTGCGTTCAGTTTTCACAAAGGTATGACTGAATTTATTGCACTTAATGTCGGCTAGGATGGTCATGCGCTTTCATGTGATCTTCTGGAGCCCGTTGTCAGCCTAATTCAGTGTTGAAATAGCCGGGAATTCCTGAAAGTTTTTTTTTTCTCTCAATAGGTTTTGCCTTTTAACAATAAGCAAAATATGTGTCCGATCGTTTTATATTCTGTATGGGCACTCTGTATTGCTTGATGAATGAGTTTGTTGTGGTTTTGTTTAATTACATGTGCCTCGGTGAATAATATGTAATTTGTCAATCAAGAAAGGTTATTGGGAAAGAATGTATATACAATTAATCGTGCTTGTATGGGGTGTAGGATTAGATTTCATTGGTCATACGAGGTGAAATGCCTTAGTTGGATATGGCCTTTGCGTGGCCTTATTTAAATATTAACGTAAAGCGAGAATGAAGTTCTTGTAATCGCCGGATAGAGTCGGGCTAAATACCCCTCGGACATGCAGACATGCTCCTGTAAATCGCATTAACTGCTGTGTTTCGCTTGTGCAATCGAAGTCATAGCCTGCCTATAATAAAATCGACTAGAAAACATTAAGAGAATGGGCTTCACGCAGTACTGAAGGCGATCGATGCTAAATGAATCCCTAACTTCATTTCTGAAATCGCCCGTCATATGTGCTATTGTCTGTTTCAGTGTGGGCTTTAGGTGCCGGCGTATATATGCAGGTAAATGGCAGTTCGGAGCCAGCCGAGTGCGGTCCTCGGCGATCGGGGTGGGAGACGCCGGGGCGGGTGCGCTTTCACTTGCCATATTATTTAGGCATTTAAGGGAAATCGGTAATGCCACTGTTGGTCGTTAGCATTCACTGCGAAGCACCGTTTAGTGCGGTTGTCACAAAGGGTAATTCATGAGGCGGCGCGGCGGTGCCTTATAGCGCTTGGCCGCACATAAAGAGCCACAGAGGCGTTTCCGTAGGACACGGTATAGGGACCATGGCGGTGGCGACCCATTAACGCGGGGGAGGGCTACCTGTTTGATCAGGGCAGTCCTCTACCATGATGGCTCGCCTCTCTGTGTCTGCCGTCGGAAACGTGCCGAGATTGATCACTGATGCGGGATGTATGTGTTTGTGGGCGTTTTCATTAGCCAGACATTGGTGAGGGGCTTCTGTGAGCATGCCTTGCAAAACTGCCAGACTCTACCGTCTTTCCATTCTGCTCAAAATATCATAGCGTATTTTATCACACACGATGCATTGAAGTACCATGATGCTGTCCGGTATCAACCACAGCCCATCCGAACACACCCCAAAAGGCTACCTGTAATCAAGCCATTGACAGTTGACTATAAAAATGTAGATAGTAAACAGTCATGTGCCCAAATACTGTTGTATAAATATACTGCAGAATATACATCTTTTTGCTTATATTAACCTTAACACCATACTGCTATAGCTATTTGAGTACACAGCAGTATTGCACTAATCCCAGTAAACCACCATTTTGCCCAATACAACTTTATTATGCCAAGTACACATTAACACACTGTAATTCTTATGCATTGAAACAGAATACAGCTGTATAGTGTTATTGTATTAAAATTGTACAAGCAAACTGAAGCAGTATTGACACCAAATCAAATTCAATACAGAGTCGTCCAATAAATTCAATGAAAGTGACACACCTTAATACTGCCAACACCTATACTACAGCATCACGCCCCAACCCTACTAGTTCAAACTCAGAGTATAGTGCCTCATGCTTATAGTACTGCTGTTTATGGCCAAGAAAACACACAATTTGTTAAACATCTCATTAAATATTAAAATGACCTCTGTACTTTCTTTGTTGTGCTTTACTGTATGTACATCTGTTGCTGTATTGTGTGTCAGTGTTTGGTGTTTCTGTTACAATGCAAATACAGTTTTTTGCATAATAGCTCTTTACTGTCACATCTGTATTGTATTTGTTGACAAATAATGCAGAGTGTTAACCATACAAAGCTGGATTTAAGAAGTTTTCCTTCAATCCTTTCATCTGTCCCTCTGTTCCTCATTCGTTTGGTTCTCCTTTCTCTGCCTCTTTGTCTTCTGAGGTACGTTCTGCTACCTCAGTAAATCTTTCCCTCTCTCTCTCTCTTTCTCTCTCTCTCTGTAGTTTCTGCATTACCTCTTTTTTCTTTCATTCTCCTTCTCTCTCTCTCTCTCTCTCTCTCCCTCTCTCTCTCTCTCTTTCTCCTTCTCCCAAGACCTCTTCCCCTTTTTTCCCTCCTCCCCTCCCCCCATCTCTGTAATGAGTTCCAGATGTGTTTTTTGCATTCCTTCAGAGGGGAACGCGAGAAGCGGGTGGGGGGATGGGGTGGTCACAGTGGACAGAAAAGGAGGGAGAAGGAGAGGGCACAAGACGAAAGCAAGGGGCAGGCGCCAGGGTGTTAGAGAGACTTGGTGCAAGGATGAGATTTTGGTTTAATTCTGTTTGGAAAGTCCCATCAGCCCCCCACCCCCCCCCACCAACAATTTGTCTCATTTCAGGAATCTGTCTATTTTATGATCCTTGATAATGCTGCTATACAAAGTAACAAATGTAACCATTTTTGGAGTGGGATGCTTTTAGCTACCAGAGCAGTTCTATGACGCTGAGCACCTTGCCTAAATGTAGCACCGCTACAGTCCTTGAGGGACTTGAACTCACAACCATCAGGTTTAGGACTGCCTCCTTAATTGCCACAAGACCAGCTTCCCTATATTGAATTAACTCATCTCCGATATTTTATCCTAAGAAAGGAATCTTCAGTGTCAGAAATGTACCTCTCCATGTATCTATGCTTGGGTGCCATCGGTCTTTATTTTGAGATTGTAATTTATGGGTCTGTACGATCTGGGTTCTACTGTAGTTTATGTACTTGCATGGAAAGCCCATTGTGCCTTGTAAGTTTCTTCTGGGACAGTATTCTTGTGTCTTTGTTCTACAGTCGGCAGGTTGTGTACGTACAGAACATTTCGTGGTATACAATAGTGTATGTTCATAGTGAGAACTATGTTTACCATTTTTGTAATGTAGCTGTGTGCATTGAACCTTCACTTCATGCAAATCATTTGACTAGTTTCTCCAGTCCCTTAAAACTGTGTAAAGGACTGTCACACTATTTCAGTAATCTGGAAGTATAGTTCTAGGTCCTAGTCTAGTTTCATTGCACTTTTTTGGTAAGTTCCGGCAAGTGTTAATTGCATCCCTTGCATTGCACCATCTAAAGTGCTGGTATGAATGGCCGAGGAGCTGAACTGCAGCGGCTGCGACTTCGCCTTTCTGCTTGCTATTGTTTCGTTCCATGTTGCTAGCTGGCGAAATGCTTTCGACGTGTCTGTGTTAAACAAGTGCCCTCCATTTGTAAACAAAGCCCAGTGGTGACTTACGGCTGGTGGTCAGCTTTGTGCGTGTGTACACAGTGTTTGGCAGCGTGTATCAAAGCTCTGTCGTCGTCCTCTGCTTCTCCGGTAGCCTTAGAGGCACCATTGGCATTGCCGTCGCTGTTACTTGCATCAGCGTGTCGGTGGTTTAACAGTAGTCATGGTGACCGTTGTTTCACTGGTGAAAATTGTTGCAAATGAGCTTTAGATGCTGGTGAAATGGAAAAGGGTGGGCCAATTTTGTGTTTTCTTTTTTGTCAAATTTTCAGAATGGCATGTCTCCTTATACTGAATTTTCAAACAAATCTGTTTCTATAGCAACTAAATAGAGGCTGCAGAGGTAAAGGGAGGGGGGGAATGAAAGCATAAGAGGGGAGTGAGGAAAAAGATCATTTGTGCGAGGGGCATGGACGTTTGGGGCTTGGATTAAAAGGCTGGATGCTGCATGGTTTTGGGTGGTTTTAGGTGTATTTGTATGTGTTCTGGGGGGGGGGGGGCTTTGGAAGGTGGGGGTGGATGTATTGTCTGAGGTGGAGGTAGACTGGGTTGGATGGAAAGGCGGCATGGCTACCATAGAATGTTCTAGACACTGCCTCAGTGAAATTACTATGAATACTTTTTTTCGCCTCCTTTGATTATTTAATGGTCCGTGGACCGAACAATGAATTAAATAATTCATGATTAAGCCTAATTAAGCCAAGCACTAATTTATATGATTGCTCGAGGTGCAGAATTTGAGGTGCAAAAATGAAAAATCATATTTTACATTTTAGCTGCGTAAATGTACCCATAACAATTTTGTTAAAAGATCAGT
The DNA here is from genome assembly GCA_015164015.2 of Brevimyrus niger. Lineage (NCBI taxonomy): Eukaryota > Metazoa > Chordata > Actinopteri > Osteoglossiformes > Mormyridae > Brevimyrus > Brevimyrus niger. The sequence goes on from JAABNY020000015.1 coordinate 13,805,996, forward strand.
GGTTTTTAACTGTTGTTATAAGTAATATCTCATTCGTTTTTTTAAACCCTAATTTATTAAACATAATTAAAAACCCCATCAATTAGGAAGTTGACTTGGGTGTGGAGTCAGGGCAGGGCAGCAGAATTCACAAGCGCCAGTGACTACGAGAGTCTCGCCCTGCTAGACACTAAGAGGTGGGTGATTATGTCTGGTCAGTGCGGACAGTTTGCTGACGCTCCCTGTTGTTTGCCTCGCCGTCTGGCCTGGCATCGTCACTCCCTGGTACCGCCGTCGACCCAACGACGACCCTTGACCGCGAGTGTGACCCAACAGGGCCACCCTGGAGTACTCCTGCCTTCCAGTCACGGGGCAGACCCCTTGGCCTCGTTCTGGCAGCGCCGAGGTGTGCAGGGACAGTGCAGGCACCCTCCTTTCTGCGGGTGGCACCAGGAGGCTGCTAATTTGCCTGTTAGATTGATGTCTGTTTATTGCCCCTAGAATATCTCCTGAGAGGAGATGAAGGGTCGCTCTGATTCCATGAGCATCTCTCTCAGTGTTACTTCAGTCTTATGCAGTGTTGCTCTAGTCTTGCTCTTGTTTTGACCCAGTCTTGGCCAAATAAGCTTCAGGGTTTTTTTTAACTGGTTCCTTGCATACCTGCTGTGTTTCTGTTGGCTCTCTCCATCAATCTTTGCCATTTGTACCCTTTCTTTTTAGTTGCCTTCCTTTTCTGTTACCATAGTGACTGCATGTTCCCTCTTTCCCTCTTTAACATCTCCATTCTGTCCCTGTTCTACTCTCAGCCATACCTATCGCATGTTAGTTACCATGACGATGTCTCTTTCCTCACACACCTGTTCACTGCGTGCTCATCCCCTTCGCTTTACCTATCTTCTCGTTACTTTCCGCTCCTCTTCCTTCTCCTTGATCGATCCCGTCTCATATTCCTTGTCTCCTTTTATTCATTCGCCTCTTTTTCCCTTTCTCTGTCTTTTTCCCTCGCTCTCCTCCCTCTAATCACTGTCCAGCATCCCTCCCTGATTCTCATCTCATGTTTTAAAAAGGGAAATAAAAAGGAAATGCTTAGCAAAAGAAAGGTGTGAAGGCGGTTGTCATGGCAAGATTAGACAACAGAGTGTCATAACAATAGACATAACAATAAGAGAAAGTATTTTCACAAACTATTGTTACTTGTACATGATTCCAGTTGACTCTGGACTAGAGGAAATGAGCCAGAGTAAAAATGGCTTTCAGGTTCATTGACTGACATGACTAAGCATGGCCGTGAGTATCTGTGTAACATGTGACTCCCTGCAACATTAAGCTATACTAGGATCAAGAGTAAAGTATAATGATGACTGAGAAATTATCAATGAAAGGATCAGATAAGTAATGAAATGCTATACAGAATATAGTCTGGTATGAGGTTTGTATCAATCAACTGAGGTGACTGTAGTTATAGTGTATACTGAGGTCAGATCAAATGCTTACTTATCAGTACATTTAATACTAATTTAATTTAATTTAGTGAAATTCTGTTTATTTACTAATGGATATATATTGTGAATTTGCATTAAAATATTGTTTTGTGTAATTTATGAGCAAAATAGTCTTAAATCCTGTATAAAATACATTTTTGCATAAAACTTATCTGTTACATGTTTGCATACAGAAAATATTATAGACTAGGGATCTAAATGCTGGATACATTTTTTCCGATCCAATGACTGTGAGTAGTAGTTTTCCTTTAGTTAACTTTTATTGATAAGTTAGCCTGGACCATATTGTATTTGTATAATACTTATAATCATAACAAGTAATTTTTTCCCTATGTGTCATGCTTGAAGAGTGATGTGAAAGTTAATATCTGTGGAGTGTGGTTTGCTGGAACTGATGTGGTAATGAAAATTGCAGTCCACTGGCTGTATGGTCACCGTGCAAACTTGTCCTTAAATTGTAAGATTTCAAACAGAGGTGCCCAGATAAACCGGGAAATATTCCTCCATCATGCAGTGTAATATGACAGACATTGTGGAGTATGTGGGATAAGACTGAACAGCGTTGCTCCAGAGTCCTTGAAGTAGGTCAACAAATTGGTACAGTATCTGTTTAAATTAGTAAAGGCAATGTACAGTAATCATAGGGTGTGCGACTGTTTACATCACCCTACTGATTGAGAACAGGAAGACGCATACCTTGCCCTTTGGAGACCCTCGAGGGACTAAATCTGGGGCAGAAAACTTGGTCTTATGGAAATAAAATCCATTGAAACAATAGAGCGGTTGAACTGGGGCCCTAGTGCAGAAATGTTAAAGACATTTGGTCAGAAGATAACGTTACTCTTCGATGCATGATTGTTTTAATTACATCTTTAGTCACTGTTCGCGGAGCGACGATATTTGTGTGTCGGCAAGTGTGTGGCTGTGAGTATTTAAGTTTGAGTAAAATCAGAATCATTAAATGTTTGAATAAAATTACAGCTCGTTTGCTCTGGTGTAAACAGGTACCTAGACTGGGCAGAATCACGAAACGTTCCAGGGGTGTTAATGTGTCGCTGTCAGAGGGCTGAACTTAACCATTTCGGCTTAGGACCAGTGACGCTCAAGATAAAGAGTCAAACAAAGAGCTCAATCGCTCAGTTGAGATGCTTAGGAAAGCTACTGCAATGCCAATTGCGCATGAGTGGGTGTAACTGTAGTTTTCTCACTGGGCCAGTATGGATGGCCCGCTTTTCCCAGGAACCTGCTGACCAGTCGGTGGTTCTGGGCCAAAGGGCAGTTCTGTCCTGCGTGGTGTTCAACTACACGGGCATTGTGCAGTGGACCAAGGACGGCCTCGCCCTGGGTATCGGACATGACCTGCGAGGTGGGAAAATCTCTATCTAATTTAGCACACTCCCTCCCCTCTCTCCTCCATCCCACTCTCCCTTGCTTCTTCATTTCTCTGTCGTTCTGAATTACCCGCAATATCAGGCTTTTCAAAAAAAGAGCCGTTTCCACATTAAAATTTTATTTTAGGCACAAGGATGTGGGGACCAATTTTTGATTAATGTAAATAAAAATGGAATCTACCTCATTTTTAGCTCCATCTCTGTCTTGGTAGATTCCTGGCCCGGCTCATCCATGTTCCTTCAGTTTCAAGCTATTATCTATCCCCCCCCTCTTTTTCTACCCCTCCGTCATTCTTCATTTTTCTGTCAGATTGGACCTAGAATGCCTTGTTTCGCTTTTGGGGAGGTTTTAGAACAGAGATGTGTAAACGAAGAAAAGATATATTCTGTAACATGCTCACACTTACCCAGCCCTTTTATGAAGACCGGTCTGCAGTGTGTTTTTAATATCGATTCGGACCCAGCTATTTTGAGGGAGAATAGGAAAATAAGATCACCTTGGTTTGTGGGGATGATGCAATCCGCCTCAATACTTTTATGAAAAATGTGGGTGACATCATGAGCTCAGCACAGAGAGACGTGGCTGCCACCTGCTGGCTGAATGCAGTTCCAGCAGCCTAGCTGAACATTCTGTAACGATCCCTTTGTTCTCCCTCAGCCCTGTTATGGATTGGTTTGTGGGAACGTGCCTGTTTGGTGCGGGTGCTAATTGTATCCCCCGTCCTCAGCCTGGCCCAGGTACCGCGTGCTGCGTGGGATGGAGGTGGGCCAGCACGACCTGGAGATCTCCTCGGCAGAGCTGTCGGATGACTCTCTGTACGAGTGCCAGGCCACAGAGGAAGCGCTCCGTTCCCGGCGAGCGAAGCTCACTGTACTGAGTGAGTGTGTGTGTGTGCGCGTGTGTGTGCGTCTGTGTGCACGTGCGTGTCAGTCTGTGTCTCAGAACAGCAAGTCTTTGTCAATGTCTTTAGGCTCAGTTCCAGCTCTACGATGCAGGGTGGGGGCTGGACCATAGCAATCATTGTAGAGGTGTGTGGGGGACTTGGTTTGAGTGGAAGTGTTCAAAAAGTCTTCCTTAGCATTTTTTTACGTGCTATTTCCTATTTACAATAATTTAAAAAAAACAATCTGTGATTGGTTGGCATTTGCTCAGCCTTGGTAATTAGGTGGACTAGACCCATCCTGGCCCCCCACATAGAGGATGACCTGATGTATGTATAGATTTTACATTTATTTCTTTGGCAGACACTTTTATCCAAAGTGATGTACAATTAAGAATGCAGGGTCCAACAGTCCCAGCACCGATTACGGTGCTCAGGGCTCCAATGGTGAAATGACTCTGACCACAGGATTTCTGACCCGCAGAGTCACACACCACTCAGAATTTAGGGACAGATAAAAAAAAAATGACAGACATGGGAGGTTTATTTGTTAGAGTTCTTGTTTTTGTGATGTTCTGGGAGTTCCTTGTGTCTGTGTAAATGTATACATATACTGTATGTATGAGGGCACATTCCACTGAGTATACAACCCCCCCACTCCATCCCCAGTCCCCCCAGGAGACCCAGTGATACATGGGGGTCCACAGGTGCTGCTGAGGGCCGGCGTGGCCTACAACCTGAGCTGTGTTTCCCGTGGGGCCAAACCACCTGCTCTTATACACTGGGAGAAGGACGGCGTGCTGCTGGAAGGGGACTTCAATATCACGGTGAGTCTTTGACACGCACTCACACGCCATTCAGCGCACTGTAAACACACACGCCATTCAGCGCACTGTACACACACACGCCATTCAGCGCACTGTAAACACACACGCCATTCAGCACACTGTACACACACACGCCATTCAGCGCACTGTACAGACACACGCCATTCAGCGCACTGTACACACACCATTCAGCACACTGTACAGACACACGCCATTCAGCGCACTGTACACACACCATTCAGCGCACTGTACACACACGTCATTCAGCGCACTGTACACACACATGCCATTCAGCGCACTGTACACACACGCCATTCAGCGCATTGTATACACATGCCATTCAGCACACTGTACACACACGCCATTCTGCGCACTGTATACACACACACGGCATTCAGCGCACTGTGCGCACACACACACACACACACACACACACACACACACACACACACACACACACATACACACACACACACTTCATATATTCCTGTCATTGTGAGGACTCTCCATTCATTAATATGGGCATAGCTCTTATCCTATCACAACCCTAACCTGACTCAGCTCTACATTTAACCATAAACAACCAAGTAAAATACAAGACTTCTGGTTATTTTTGATTGCATTCACAGGTTTTAACAAAATTTCAGGGACCTGAACAATGTACCTGGAAGCTAAAAAGTAACAGATTTTTATCACATTGTGGGGACATTACACACACACACCATTTACCTGTACTGTATACACACACACAGTTAATGTACACTCCATAACCCCCCCCCCCATACACATGCATCCAGATTGCTCAAACACACTATGTAATCATGGGGGAGTGTGGCTTACCAGCATTGCCCACAGATATTGAACCCTACCCCCAATCTTCCGGTAGGTATTTGGTTCACTTCTCTAGTCCAAACACACACAGATCAGGTGTCCCTAAGCTGCATGTGCGTGCTCTGTGATGGACTAGCAATTCATTCAGGGTATCTCCTGCCTTGCGCACTGTGCTTCCTGGGATGTGCTTGAGGGTTTCTCTCATCCTGTATTGGATACATGGTTAGAGAAAACAGATGGATGCAATGGATGTACATCTACATTTTTACACATAAATGCTTTTCTACACATACTGCACACAAAAAGTATCAGACTAAAACAAAAATCATTATGTAATAGTTACAAACCAATTTGTCATTTATCTATGAAAATAAGTATTTGATCCCCTACAAGCTAGCAAGAAATTAGATCAAGTACATGTGCACTAACACAACACAAGTAGAACTTAATTAAGTATTAACGGATACCAAGCCATCATTGTCATTTAATGGCATTACTCGTTAAATAGTACTCTTAGGTTACTAACTCATCTACAGCCTCAACCTTATCACCATGGGAAATACCAAAGAGACATCTAAGGACACCAGAGAAAAGATTGTTGACCTTCTCAAAG
>JAABNY020000015.1:13812119-13829074 GCA_015164015.2 Brevimyrus niger
CATGGGACAAGCTTGTTAATGATCCCAAAGCAGCAGGGACCAGAGTCACCAAGAAAACCATTGGTAACACATCCTGCCGTTACGGTTTAAAATCCTGCAGTACTCGCAAAGTACCCCTGCTCAAGAGGGCCCATGTTCAGGCCCGTCTGAAGTATACCAGTGGACACCTGGATAATTCCAATGAGGCTTGAAAGAATGTCATGTGGTCAGAGGAGACCAAAATTGAGCTGTTTGGCATCAACTCTACTCGCCGTGTTTCAAGGAAAAAGAATGCTGACTATAACCCCTGGAACACCATCCCTACTGTCATACATAGAGGTGGGAGTATTGTGGTTTAGGGGTGTTTTTCTGCCAAGGGTACAGGACAGCTGCACTGCATCGAAGGAAAGATCCTTCCTTCAGCCAGGGCTGGGTGGGTCTTCCCGCAAGACAACAACCCTAAGCAAACGGCCAAGGCACCAAAGGAGTGTTTCAAGAAGAAGTACATTTAGGTCATGGAGTGCCCTAGCCAGTCTCCAGACATTAATCCCTTAGAAAACCTATGGAGGGAACTCAAGCTTGGCCCATCCAAGTGACAGCCTAAAAACCTTAAAGATTTGGAGGAGGTCTGCAAAGAGGGGTGGATGAAAATTCCTGATGATTTGCATGCAATCCTGGTGACCATCTACAAGAAATGTCAGACAGCTGTGCTTGCAAAAAATGGTTATTCCCCCAAGTACCAAAGCATGTGTTCTAAGGGATCAAATACTTAAATAAATGACAAATTGGTTTGTTACAGTTAAATAATGATTTTTTCTTGCTTGATTTGTTAATAATCTATGTTTTGCTGTTTAAATAAACACACCAGTGAAATTACAGACTTCTCATTTCTTTATTAATGGGTCAATGTAAGAATTCAGCAGGGGGTTAAATACTTATTTCCCTCACTGTATTTCCATTCTACCTGTGACTGCTCAGGGCTGTAATTTCTCTGTCTTCCTGCAGGAGGTGCTGATGGACAGAAAAAGGACGACCACCCGCAGTTTCCTGCCCATCCTGCCAGTGGACTCGGACACAGGCCACAACTTTACCTGTGTGACCAGGAACCCGGCTGCGCCTGCGGGGAAGCGCACGACTGTGTCCCTCAACGTGCACTGTGAGTGTGAACTTGCGTTTTTATGAATGACTGTGTGGGCACGTGAGTGTCTTTGATTATGTGTGTGACTGTTCATGCGTCACTGTGTACAGCTGTAGTGTTTTTAATGAGTGAGCTGGTGATCGATTGCCAGGCGTGTGTCTGGCTGTTGAGCAGGAGTTTATATCTCATCTGTGGTTCCCGCTCACTACTCTACAGACAAACCCACGGTGACGCTCTCTGTAGACCCTCGCTCTGTGCTACAAGGAGAGAGAGTCGCATTTACCTGCCAGGCGAGCGCCAATCCCCCCGTTATGAGCTTCAGGTTGGTCTGCCCTCACACGTCTAGACCTACACGCGTACGGGTGTGGCGAGCAGGGTGTGAATTTCGACTGTGATCCTCAGGTGGGCAAAGGGTGGCATTCTCCTGGAGGGTGCCAGGGAGAGCATTTTTGTGACCACCGCGGACCACTCCCTCTTCACTGAGCCCGTATCCTGCCAGGTCTTCAATGCTGTGGGGAGCACCAACGTCAGCGTCCTGGTGGATGTTCACTGTGAGTCTTGTGTATATGCCCACACTTGCCCGTTGCTGTCTATCCCACTCTTCCTCTGTTCCGTTTCCCTTCTGAGTCCCGTTAGTTTTGCCAGCACGCTAATTCCGTTCTCTCTGTCTGCCTGGCCGCCCGTGTGCTTGTCTGCCTCTCCTTCTGCTGGTCAGACTGGCAGACCATGTGTCTTCCACGCATTTCTGGATTGAAGTCTGCCCAGAAAATCTGTTTTCTCACTCTACATTTTAGATTTTTAATTCAGCTTTGTTAGTGTAGTCAATTCTCTCGGAGCGGCTGGCATGACTGGCACACAGACACCAAAAAGAAAACAGCAGAACGAAAGTAGCAACATCCTTGCAGGATGTGAGATAGGCAATGTAGCAGAGCCATCTAACAGAGCACCTTTGTCAGATTGAGAGCAAGTGAATTAGGCTTTTCTGGTTGATTTTTATCCTGGATTCAGTCTCTCCTGCTCTGCCTGGCTGCTTGCCTATCTCTGCAGTCATTTACCTGCAATCCTATTCTTGTTCTCCGCAGTTGGCCCTCTTCTGCTGGTGGAGCCCAGCCCAGTGACGGCGGACGTCGACTCTGACGTCACATTGAACTGCAAGTGGTCCAGCAATCCCCCTCTTATCCTTACCTGGACCAAGAAGGGCTCCAATGTGGTCAGTAATCTTCATGTGACCAGCTGAGAGAAATGCTTTTTTCAAACCATACCATATCTAAGAGCAGTAATAATGATCAGTGTTCAGTCTGTAACCATGCAGTCTATTCAGCAGTAATACTGAGCTGAATCTGTGGTCTGTTTGTCTACTTCTAAGCATAATAAGTAACAGTACCTGAAATATTTATGTGTCCCCTGACCAGGTACTTGGTAATAGTAACCAGCTATTCCTGAGGTCTGTGAGTCAAGATGATGCTGGACAGTACATTTGCAAGGCCATTGTACCCCAAATCGGAGTTGGAGAACGGGAGATTACTCTCACTGTCAATGGTAAGGGATTAGAAGAAAGGTTGATGGAAGCCAGGAAAAGCCAGGAAAAATCTACAGCTACCAGGGAGCTATAGAAACACTGTTGTTTCTTCCCAGGTCCTCCAATCATTTCCAGCGAGCCCATCCAGTATGCAGTGAGAGGGGAAAGAGGACAGATAAAGTGCTACATTGCCAGTACCCCCCCGCCAGATAAAATTGTGAGTATCTCCAGCTGAACTTTGTTGGAGTATTACATTGTCATTTTAATTACTCCATTACACCACTCACACCGCTGTTTACTATCCATCAATCCTCCAACTTTTTATCCCATACAGGGCTGTAGTTTACTATGCACTGTAATTTTATGTACTGCACTGCACCCCTTGTATCGTTGTTAAATATGCATTGTAATTCTCCACACTCCACTGCACCCCTCATATCGTTGGGTATTTACTATAGTTTTACGCATGTCACTGCACCCCTTATATCTTTTTGTATTGTGCACTAAATTTTGTGCACCCCTCATATCATTGTTCATTATGCACTGTAATTTTTGTACTCCACTGCACCCCTCGTTTCATTGTTAAATATGCATTGTAATTCTATGCACTCCACTGCAATCCTCATATCTTTATGCATCATGCACTAAATTGTACAAATTCCACTGCACCCTCATACTGTTGTTTAATCACTATAATTTTATGCATTTCACTGCACTTCTCATATCTTTATGCATCATGCACTAAATTTTACACATTCCACTGCACCCCTTGTAGTATTCATTATGCTCTGTAATTTCATGCACTCCACTGAACCCCTCATATCATTGTTTATGCACTATAATTTTACACATTCCACTGCACGCCCATACCATTTTTCATGCACTACAATTTTCCATATTCCATAGCACCCCTAGTATTATTGTTTATTATGCACTATAATTTTACGCACTCCACTGCAACCCTTGTATCATTGTTTATAAGGCACTGTCATTTTACGTACTCCTCTGTACCCCTTTTGCTACAGTTTGTTAAATTTTATGTACTCCACTACATGCGTCACACTGTAATTTATCACACACTGCTATTTTATGCACTAATCCCGTCACACTGTAATATGTGTGTAGACCGTGTGCAAACCCTCGGTTTTTATGTGTTTGTGTGTTCCAGGTGTGGGCGTGGAATGAGGACGAGTGGGAGAAGGAAAGGTACAGGGTGGAGCAGACCACCTTACCAGACGGGGGGGTACTCTCCACTCTCTCCATCGCTAGCGTCATGGACTCAGACTTCCACTCTCCTTACAACTGCACGGCTTGGAACAGCTTTGGACCTGGATCCATGATCATCACCCTGCAGGAGAATGGTACTGCCTCCTAGCTGTCATGCCTTTTATATATGGCACCTAGTTACCAGAAACATTAAATATAAGAAAAGTACATTTTCTACTATGGTATATATTTATATCACAGTTCCTCTAAAACTTAAGTGGCTTTTTTTGGATTCTATTCAACAAAAGACAACAAACTGAAAACTAAATTAAATAAGGACTTGATTATACTCGTCAGGCAATATTGATGGAAATCCTGATGCATTTGAAAATGGAGCATTTAACATCCTTAAAGTAAAAACATTTTATGTGTTTGAAATGTTCACTTTGAGTTATTTCATCTATGCTAGTCTTTGATTAATAAATCTAGTCTAGTTATTATATAGTGAATAGTATATAGTGAATATAACATAAAAAATTCAAAATATTGATTGATATTGTTGTGTTGTCGAAAATACACATTTAATATTTTATAACTGAGTGCATTGCATGCATCTTTCTCCCCTTTCTCCCCCTCCTTGCCCGTCTCTCCATCTGTCTCTTAGAGAAAGTACCGGTGGGGGTAATAGCTGGTGGCACTGTGGGATCCTGCATCCTGGTTCTGCTCTGTCTGCTGGCCCTGGCTCTGTATCTCTGCCGCCAACACAAAGGCAGTGAGTAACTCCCCTCGGCTCCCAGCTGGACTCAAACACCCTCACCGCTAGACAGAGAGTGAGCAGAAAGAGGGATGGGATGTTATCACCAGGTCTGTCCCAATAGGAGTGAAGAAAGTAGAGCTGTAGAGTTAAACCAATCAAAACCAGTCAATCAAAAACAGCACAAAGCCACCGTGGATTTTCAAATGTCATTTTGTACATTACTACTAATCTGTACATGCCTTACTTGCCTAGTCATATATAGTAAAAAACCTCATTTCATATTCCCTTGTACATGTAGGCATGAGTAATCAGTCCACAATGAAGGTTGTGTCTGTTGAATGTACTGGAATATATCCTGTTGTACTCAGACTGAAGGTCATTCAGACACTCTTATAATATTTGTCAAGGTCGCGGAGTGGTGATTCTGGGGAAGCCGGATATCAGAGTGGAAACTATCAATAAGGAAACTCCCAGTCTAGAGGAAGACTCTTCAGGCTTATCCACAGCGTCACGCATGGTCAAGGCCATGTATTCAGTAAGCATTTGGAACCTTATGGCTTGTTTTCCTGATCAAAGCAAATTATTTACTTCATTGCTACTCACTTTGGCTAATATTCCAGGTTTTAAACCATCATTTACATGTTATACAATACCACCAAGCTTACTAATAAATTAACTAATATCTCTGCTAAATACTTTCTTTTAATTGTATAATATGACTCATTGGAACTGTACTTTTGCTACTAAATGTTATGAATGTTCCAAAGATGACCGCATAAGTAATCCTTTGCATTCTATCCTATACCAAATATCAGCTTTCATTACCACTAAGGCTCACTTTGTAACTAACATAGTAACAGTGTCTTTTCTCCTTCCCTGTCTCTCACCATCTGTCTGTATTTGTGTGTGTGTGTTTCATTATGTAGTTTTTGCCATCAGTCTCCCTCTCTCCCTCTGATCAGTCTTTTAAGGATGACATTGACCTCAAGAAGGAGCTACGCAGTGAAACACTTGATACTTGTGGAGAATATGAGCTTAAGGTGAGGTACACACACACACATAGACCTGTAGTCATATCTTTATAGGAACTGTCCATTCATTTCTATGGGCAAAACCCTAATTCCAACAATGACAACCTTAACCATAAGTAACCGAACAAAACAGACGTCTTCTGGCATTTTTAGATTTTTGATTGCAGCCACAGATTTTTATAAAAGTGAATTTCCCTTTGTGGGGACTGAAGAAATGGTCATCCCCAAAACATAAAAATAACAGGTTTTTACCACATTGTGGGAATATTTGGTCCCCACAACGTAATGTATACCTGGACCAAACACACACATCCATATGCATACTCTCTCTATACATTTTACATATTTTACAATCATAATTTTAGATATTTTGACACGACAGCATCCTTTAACATGGACTGCGGCAAGCAGATGAAGTGAAAATAGGCACAGACATCGACAGAAAATTGACACTTCAAGTTTTATTCGGGGGTGGGGTGTGGGGGTGGGCAATCAAAGCAGCTACTTGCATGCCTCCTGGAGGGGAGACTTAGCAGTTACATCTTTCCTGGCAAAGAAACCCTACAGCTCCTTAGGATCAGGCTGGTGAATACCGTTGTCCAGGCTAAAAGGCTAATCTCTGTGCAGGACCCGACAAATGGGTACTACAATGTACGAGCCAACCCCCATGAAGAGCCGCAGACCTCCTCGTGCTCCATGATGTATCCGGAATACCGGCCTGCCAACACCGCTAGCGGGGCTGTGGCGGCCAGCGGGGGGGAGAGCGCTGCTGGGGGGGCCACTGGAGGAGCAAGGGCTGGCTGCTATGACCCTCGACCCCCATCCAGACTGTCCCACACAAACTATGCCCAGTTCAGCACCTTCACAAGGGCAGGCCAGTCTCAGCCAGCTCCATCCAATCCAGTCCCCCCGATGGGTGAGTTCTCCAGGGACTGCAACCTCCTGGAGCCCTCCACGCAGCTATCCTACGATAGCTACAGCTACCCAGCCCAGTACCCATACCGCCTGGGCTTCACCCCCCTGGAGGGAGGGCCCTCTTACGAGATGTACGGGGCACAGGCAGGAGCAGGGCCAGCAGCGGGTCTGGGGACAGAGACTGGATTCGGGAAGTTTGGCAGCTCCAGCCGGTTCTCCTACACCTCACAACATTCAGACTATAAACACAGGCACAACCAGAGGATGCAGACCCACGTGTGAAGGGAAGCAAGCCAAGGGAAGCTCATGCTGTACCCCTTCACTTCACTCCTTCACCGATTCTTTGCGTCGTGCGTCGATTGCCCATCTCTAATTCGTAGGAACCACACTTAGAAAGAAACGAGCAAAATTTTGTTAATGAATTTGGCATATAACAACAAATGGCACATAGTTATTGTTACACACATAATTGTCATTGGGAATGACAGATAATAGCAGATCATAATTATGATGGGGAAGTACGCCTCTTTGTTCTCTTCTATGTTGAGTTCTTTGTAAGGAGAACACCTGAAAGCTGTTTGGAAAGGTAGTGATTTATAATTCTTAAATTCACAAGCTGTTTGTAAGAACTAAATCTGACAGCTGTGTCCATGCTTTATAACTGCAAGCTTCTTCTAAAGTCTAAACTGAATAGCCATTATTAGACAGTACAACCAGCCGCTGCTTGTATGGACTGCATACGACTAAGCCGTTGTGCAGGAAATAAGTACAGAAAACTATTATGAATTACACAAGATTCGTCAATCTTGGGATTGATTTGTGTGAAGGACTAGGGTATCCTGCCTTTTTTCTCACTGTCAGCTCATCTCTACCCCTCTTCCCCTCTCTCTCCCTATCATGTCTTTACTCCATTTATTCATTTCTACTCTTCCCCATTTTCTCCTTGACCTTTCTGCTTATGAGCTTGGAATAGTTCTGCTACGGGGTTTTGCACACATGTGCAGATAGGAGTTAGGCAATATAACAAATAGTTTAAACCGGAGAAAGGGAGGCGGTCATTGGGATAGATAGTAAGGTTTTTTTAGGAAGTAAAGAAAGCTATTTATCATACTTTATCATTCATCTTAATATAAACACATGCTCTGTCCCATAAACATTTGTGGTGCTTAAGAGGCCAAACACTCATTATTTCTAGTCTCTATTTATGTGGAGTTGGAGATCTGGACATCCAGAATGTGTTTTTTTAACCAAAACTTGTCTGTAATATTCTCTTCATTACTGTTCTGTTCTTTGTTGTTGTTCTTGTTGTTGACACAGTTGCACTCTATTTTGAAGTCCTTATTGTTTAGAAAAGAAATGTGTTCCGAATGTGTTTATAATTTTTCACTTCAGTTGTTTTTCATAGCCATGAACTTTGAATTTTTTCTAATGTCTTATGGTATGTGATTATTTTTTCACAGTATTATATAAATAAAATCCACATCTTTCATATAAAAGTTTTTTCCCTGTTAAACTATTTTTGCGTTGTTTCAAGTTTACATTCTTAACGCTACACATACTTCTGCTGTTCAAAAAAAGTTTTAATACACGAAACACTTCACAGTAGTACTCATTGTCCTTAATAATTTAAGAGACATCTGTTGTAAATTATCCAGGTTGCACAGAAATATCCCAAATATCCAACTTGCACAAATATCTTGTCGCACGAATGGTCTTCAATAATAAATGGCAATAGAAATTTGATTCAATGTATTCAAAGCCGTTAACTCTGTATTATGTCGTACTGGCAGATTACTGCCTTACGGGAAAGCCCCACTGTTTAGTTTCAAGTTAGTTTGACGGTCATCAATTACCCTGTAAAATGTACTCGATTACTTAAATGTCAGTGCCTTATATATTGTTGCTTGAAAGAGGACACAAAACGGACATTTACTATATTAGCACCAGTTTGCAACACGTGCAGCTAATATTTAATTATCGTATGGGCACTGAAGGTGTTAAATGAAATAGAGTAGTGCACATCCTTACGTTAATCTTGAACATCGATGTGCTTCAAAAGTATTATACTAATCTGACCTCTAATAGCATTTAGTTACACACGCGTAAAACACAAACAAAACTTGAAACTTGACCTACGATAGCCGAGTCTGAATATAATCCGCAGAGTACAAGCCTCACATACGGAAGGGCAACTAACGGCACAAAAGTGTCAGACCGGAAGAAGACAGCCTGGGATTGCTCGTAAACGTGCGCATGCGTAGTCGGTCCGCTCGAGGTTCCGCTCCGCAGCCAATATGGCGGCGACGATGTTGAGGTCGCTCAGCAGATTAGGACGTCCTTCAAGTTTTATCTTAAGCAATAATTTTATAAATCCAGGTTGTAATGTGCTGCAAAATAGGTAAGCTAGAAGCGTACAAATATTTTTTTATGTTTCACGTGTTTGTATTTGTAATTCTCCCTGCGCGATGTGTGAAAATCATTTGCAGGCTTTGTACTATATGTCTATTATATATAAAATGAAAACCTATATTTGGCTATAATATATTTACATAAATCTTATTCATGTCGGTTTACGTGAAGAGGCTTATGAGTTATGCTATTAGAAAATGCGAATAAATGAACATTTATTGCTATGGAAACGTCACCAAGCTCTGTTTTGATGACCTGTTCTTTGGCTCGATTCGTCATTCATGGATCAGATACTTGTCAATCCGGCTGGTTATAATAATATATTATATGAAAAAAGGCATACTGCCTGTTTGTTAACTACACTAACATCAAACAAATTGTCGCTTTACTTAGGAAGAAGCAGTGGCAGCCAGATGTGGAGTGGACCGAGCAGTACGCAGGAGCCGTCATGTACCCCAGTGCTATAACGGAGAAATGGGTCCCTCCGCCCTGGAATGGTACGGTCCGACTTTCTAAATGATAATAATTTTTTAACCGATAAAGTTAGCAAGACGTTATTACTTATTTATATACATACTAATCTCAGAAAGATGAATTTCGTGTATGTTTCTTTCACTTTCAGTCACTGAGGATCTCTGTTATACTCTTATAATTTAATCCTCAGATAAGGACCCTCCTATGGAGAAGGAGGTCTCCAACCTCACTATAAACTTCGGTCCCCAACATCCTGCGGCCCACGGCGTCCTTCGGCTGGTGTTGGAGCTGAGTGGTGAGTCTGTGAAGAAGTGTGATCCCCATGTGGGGCTGCTCCACCGTGGGACAGAGAAGCTCATTGAGTACAAGACCTACCTGCAGGTGGGTTTTCATAATGATGGTGTCTGACCTACTGTAGGCTTTTCGCAGCAGTTACGCCATGTGTGAAGGTCTTGACATGCACCATAGTCTGTATCTCGGAAAGATTCACAGAGTGGTGCTGTTCCCCGCCAGGCCCTGCCCTACTTTGACAGGCTTGACTACGTGTCAATGATGTGCAATGAGCAGGCTTACTCACTGGCTGTGGAGAAACTGCTGAACATTCAGCCCCCTCTTCGAGCACAGTGGATCAGGGGTGAGTCTCCCAGAGTAGCATGCCTACTGCCATTGCAGAACTGTACTTTGAGATGCTCCTATGTTTGTCTAGAAAGAACCATGTTTGTCCAGGGAGTATGATATGGTTAGTTACGCTCTTGGCAGAAAGTATGACAATAGGGCATCCATAAATTGTTAATATTAAGAATATAATCATTTGAGACTTTAAAAGCTAAGGGGCCTTTATCACAAGGCAGGATATCTTGCTTAGCCAGATAACTTGTTGGATTTAAGGTAGTCTGTGCTGGATGGACTTAATCTTTGTTCAAAAACATTTAGCTGGGACTACTTTAAATCCAACAAGCTGTCCAACTAAGCAAGAAATCCTGCTTTTGTGAAAATTGCCCAAGAGCTTTCAGGTGCATGTTGCATACATAAACATTAGAGGCAAAGTGTGTGACATACAGTAATAAGGCAAACTCATGGCGTGTTTGTGCGTTACACGTTTGAAATCCTGAAAAGGTCAGTTTCTGGAATATTTTAAACATACTTGGCCAGTTTCCCAGTCAAGGGTTAAGCCTAAGCCTAGACTAGCTTTGGTTTACAATGGTGAATCTCCATTTAAACTGCAATTTAGTCGAAGACTAATCTTAATCCTTGTTTGGGAAACCGCCCCACTGGATTTAATTTTTTTTTTTTTTATCTTATTGGGAAGTGTTTGTTACATGATTGTTATTCTTGGTGTAGGTTGGCATTTGGGATAATTTCCGTTTGTGGTCTTGTCATCTTTGGTACTCTGGATTTCTGATAAATGATATTTGAGATTCATACATAAATACCTACATACATAATGTATTTATTCTTTTTCCCCCCCTGTAGTGTTGTTTGGGGAGTTGACTCGTATACTCAATCACATCATGGCTATCACCACTCACGCTCTTGACATCGGGGCGATGACCCCATTTTTCTGGATGTTTGAAGAAAGGGAGAAGGTGAGAGACTGGACATATAATGGGGGGAGTCTGGCGAGAGAACTGAATGGTAGATCTATAGCATAATTTAGGAAAAGAGGTGTGAAGATGGGATGCGTCTCTTGAGGTTGTACTGCAGCTTGAGTTTGGTGTATGTGACTGTTGTATCCTTGTGGATGTATCACTGTCATTAAGTGTCTGTTTTTGCGGTTTGTGCCATTAGTAATGCGGTCTCATTTAGTAGTTATGATGGGCAGTGGTAGGAGTGTCGGAGGCAGGCGTGCGTATGTTTCCATGCGCCCTTGTGTGGGTATTATGACATGCAGGGGCTGTATTTCTCTGTATTTCTTGCAGATGTTTGAGTTCTATGAGCGAGTGTCCGGTGCCAGGATGCATGCCGCCTATGTCAGACCTGGGGGAGTCCATCAGGTGACCAGAAAACATGCCTTCCTGAAACGCATTTCACAATACGGTTGTGTATATTTTCACCCATTGCTACTAAAATGCTGTAGACATTTAAGTGGTATTTATAAAGATCTCCAGGGTAAATAATACTCAGTAGTGGTTTAAGTTGTTGGCCGCATGGTGGTTCGATTCACATATAGTTTTAGGGGATGATCTGAAGCTTCAGAAATTTGTCACTTCTATCACGATACGGTTCAGTGAATCAATTTTTTTGATAACCTGAATTCAAACCAGGGATGGGAGATCTGATTCCTTTATATCATGATCAATCTTGAAGACATCCACAATATACTTTTCATGAAAATCGTAGAGATTGTAACCTTTTAGGAACCACTCCCTAAGGTTTACAAACTTCACATCGAACTTAGATTGCCGGTAATAACATGGATCCATGTTACGTTCACAAACCAAAAGAATGACTTTCTATTAGGTGGCTCTGCTGATTGGCCAAATTATGTCACATGCTCCCAAAAATCGATTCTGATATTACAGGTTTGGTGCAAGTGAATCGATGCTTAATATTCAATTTGTTGCAATGCATCTTCACACTACTAGCACTCAGTGTTGTAAGTATAGGTATATTTTTAAAGAGGAAGAGGAGAAATGTGATTTTGATGATGATAATGGTGACGAAGGGGATTTGTGTTTCGTAGGACTTGCCCTTGGGGCTGATGGATGACATATATGAATGGTGCAAGAACTTCTCACTCCGGATTGATGAGGTGGAAGAGGTGAGCCCCAGCTGAAATTAATCTCCTCAGTGGCACACAGTGTTACTACAGTGGTTGATTCATGACTGATCCTCTGGTCATGTGACTTAGATGCTGACAAATAACCGCATTTGGAAGAACCGCACGGTGAACATTGGTGTGGTGAGCGCAGAAGATGCCCTCAACTATGGCTTTAGGTACATACTGCCTTAACTGCCCAGCATTATGCATAATTTACACCATAAAGTTAATCTGTATTTATTCAGACATGCCATGACTGCTAGTGCATTTTGATGTTAAGTTATTCTCTGCTATGATATAAATCTTAGTATTCTACTTGTAGTGAAGTAACGGTGAAGTTAGATTTGAAGGATTTTTTATTTTTTTCCTGGCTTGGTCATAGATACGCTTGTTTGTCAGTACATGATCATAAACACACTGCGTCTTTTTCACTGCCTCTGTCAGCGGGGTCATGCTGAGGGGTTCGGGAATCAAATGGGATCTGAGAAAAGTGCAGCCCTACGACGTGTATGATCAGGTGGAGTTTGACGTTCCCATCGGGAGCAACGGAGACTGTTATGACAGGTGAGATTCTGGACCTTCACGCTCTTTTTAGCTGTTCTTAAATAATATCTGTTGCTTATACCATTAGTTTTCTTCCACGTGTCCTGTTGCACTTAGGTACCTGTGTCGGGTGGAGGAGATGAGGCAGTCTCTCAGGATCATGCTGCAGTCCCTCAATAAGATGCCGGAGGGCGAAATCAAGGTGGACGACGCCAAGGTCTCTCCTCCCAAGAGGTCTGAGATGAAGGTGCGAGCTGGAGGGGCGGGAGCTTCCATACTCCTTGCTGTGGTCTTGGGGAGGTGTTTCTCTGGCAGTGCGAACGTGTCTTTATTCGTGCTGATTTGTTATGATTTTTTCTTTTTTTTTGTAGAAAAATTGATTGTCAAAAATGACAAAACGTGATATTAATTTCTTTCCATAACTCACTTTTTTTATTGCATATTGAACATTAAAGGATTAATATATCGTTTTATTGAATTTTAGTTAAAAGCATTTTTTATTATTGTATTATTTGTAAATTTGTCAAAACGCTGAATCCAGTCTTGCATAAAAACAACCTGGTTACCAAGGTTGTATGATTTAACTTGTTATGCAGATGTTTGGTGTGAAGGAATGGTGATCATCTTCATACCACATCCTGTGGTGTTGAGTTATATGGTTTCATTTGCTTTCTGTCTGCTTTTCTTCAGATGTCCATGGAGTCCCTGATCCACCACTTCAAGCTGTACACTGAAGGGTACCAGGTGCCCCCAGGCGCTACATACACTGCTGTGGAAGCGCCCAAGGTGTTTTCCCCCTATCTGCCAAACGTGGAAATGCACTTGTACCTCCGTGTCACAGGATAATATTTAGCGTTGCGATTCGCTAAACTACTATGTTTTATCACAGGGCGAGTTCGGGGTGTATCTGGTGTCAGACGGATCCAGCCGGCCATATCGCTGCAAAATCAAGGCTCCCGGATTCGCTCACCTGGTAACCTGTCACGTGGATCAGATGGGTGCCATGGGCACTTTTAGTGCCGGCCTGCTTGAGTTCCTCCTGCTTTGAATAGCGATGACTGTAGCGCTGCTTTGCGGCTGTCCTGCACACCTGTTAAAAGCTAGTTTCCCCTTAAAATCATACTGCGAGAATGAGCAGTGGTTAGCTGGGTCTTCTCCAGATTAGGGAAATGTCACATGAATTTAAAACTCTCTGCTAGGTACAAATCCAGTATGTCGACTGGTACTAAACTTCTACTCCAGTTTCCACAATACAGCAGATTCCTGCTAACGTGCTCATTTCAGTGTCCTTTCCATGTAATATTTACATGTGTAGCAGATGCTTTTCTCCATAGTGATGTACAAGTGAGAAAAATGGCAAATGGCAAACATACACGCTGTAAAGAGTCAACTAGGCAAGTGCAGCTCAGTCGAGCATCCAGAAAATGCTCAGGTACAAACGCAAGCAGTTTTAGAGAATGAGCGACATAACAGCTCCACAACCATACAACAGCTATGCAATAATTTCTAACAAAACAACTAAATAGGACTATTCAATGAGCAGAAGTGGAAGGGGCATTTGGGGAATGTAGAGAGAATTCATGGAACAAATGGACCTTGATGTGTTTCCTAAAGGTGGGGAGGGAGTCGTTTAAGAACTGCCTGCAGCCATTGTCTAATTTAATGCCCTGCTCGTTTTCAGGCTGGTCTGGACAAAATGGCGAAGGGGCACATGCTGGCTGACGTCGTGGCCATCATCGGTAAGTGTGACCCCTTCACTCACCCTGGCTCTCGTTTGTGTGGCCCAGCTAATAATTCAGTGCCAAGTACTTGGCGCCCAGAAAATACAGCGTACCGTCCCTCTCCTTCCAGGCACCCAGGACATCGTGTTTGGGGAAGTGGACCGGTAATGCAGCTGCTCAGCGCTGGTGGACGTGTAGCTCTGCCTGTCTGGAGTATTTTGGCAGTTTCCTGGCAACCAAACTCCCCCCTCCAAAGTTTAAGAGAAAAAAAAGATATCAGCTCTTAGAGCTACGTGTAGCTTGTTCCCGTTGAGTTCTTACCGTCTGTGTCATTCATGCACATTTGCAATGAGGGTGAAACGGACGCTTCGTTATGTATAAAAGTGAATAAATATATGCACAAAATTGCCCTTGTTTTTTATTTTCACTTTTCCTGAAGATGGAGGATAAGCTTGTTCACTGATTACTTGTACTGCCAAATTATGTGGTATATAAAAACAGAAAGCACAAAACTTAGATGAAGTTTGTATAAATATTTAATCAAGAATGAGTCACTTAATTGGTCATATGGTAAAATTTGCAACTGAAGTGAAATTTGTGCTGTATTACACTTTTAAAATGAGCAGCATCATTGAAGACTTTGGCAGGTACCCGTTGTTCTCATAATGTTTGACCCTTTTTAGTTTTCTGAGAGTTATGCTTGTGATCCAGATTGTTGGATAAGAAAGACCCTAATGCTGTTTATCTGGTGCGTAGGTGTGTCAATCCTGAGAGCCAGCTGCCTTATCCTACAAACCCAATTCCAATGAAGTTGGGACCTTGTAAATAAAAACGGAATGCAATGATATGGAAATCTCATAAACCCATATTTTATTCATAACAAAACACATCAAATGTTTAATCTGAGAAAATGTATCATTTTAAGGAAATTTTGAATGTCATGGACACTTCTCAAAAAAATTGGGACAAGGCCATGTTTACCACTGGGTGGCATCACCTCTTTTTACTAGAGTCTGTAAATGTCTGGGGACAGGAGATCAGCTGCTCGAGTTTTGGGGGAGAGTTATCCCACTCTTGTCAGACAAAAAGAATTTCGAATTTCGATTTGTCTGACCACAGAGCAGTTTTCCACTTAGCCACAGTCCATTTTAAAAGAGTTTTGGCCCAGAGAAGACGTCAGCGCTTCTGGATCATGTTCAAATACAGCTTCTTCTGTGAATGATAGAGTCTTAACTGGCACCTTTGGATGGCACAGCGAATTGTGTTCACTGTTGACGTTTTCTGGAAATATTCCTCCATTTAGTGATTTCCATTGCAGAATCATGCCTATTTGTGAGGCAGTGCTGACCCAGGGCCCGAAGCTTATGGGCATCCAGAATACTTTTCAGATTCTCTGAATCTTTAGATTGTATTATGTACTGTAGATGATGATATTTTCAACCTCTTTTCTTTTTTTTCACAGAGGAACTTTTTTTCTGAAATTGCTCCGCTATTTGTCAATGCAGTATTAGGGGTGATCCTCTGTCCACCCTTACTTCTTAAAGACACTGCACCTCTAAGATGCTCTTTATACCCAGTCATATTACTGACCTGTTGCCAATTGACCTAATTATTTGCAAATTGTTCCTCCAGCTGTTGGGTTTTTGTATCACTAACTTCTCCAGCCTCCTGTTGCCCCCATTTCAACTTTTTTGAGACGTGTTGTTGTCATGAAATTCAAAATGAGCCAATATTTTTCACTAAATAGCAAAATGTCTCACTTTAAACATTTTACATGTTTTTTATGTTTTGTTATGAATAAAATATCAGTTTGTGAGATTTCTATATCATTGCATTCTGTTTTTATTTACAATTTGCACAACGTCCCAACTTAAGAGCCTGTGTTACCCCTTCACTTACCCTGACTGCCACTAGCACCCTGTGCTTTTCACAAAAGTTCACCTTTAGCATGATAGATGTGAAAGGGGCTGGAGAAGCTGTGGAGAATGTTATGCTGCCTGACCATTGTTCAGCAGGACCAGTTTGGTGGGGGGGGGGGTCAGTGATGGTCTGGGGAGGCATATCCATGTAGGGACACACAGACCTCTACAGGCTAGATAACAGCACCTTGACTGCCATTAGGTATCGGGATGAAATCCTTGGACTCATTGTCAGACCCTACGCTGTGGGTCCTGGGCTCCTCCTGATGCACGACAATGGCCGGCCTCATGTGGTGAGAGTAGGCAGGCACTTCCTGAATCATGAAGGAATTGATACCAATGACTTGGAATGTCAAAAAAATGTAAAAATAAAACCACACAACCATAAAAATAGATAATTGATAAATGGATATTTATTATTTTGGTTGTGTGCTTTTATTTATGTTTTATTTAGGCTCTTTTAATGGAAGTTGCACTAAATATTATACATTTTTGCATAGGGGCTTATTCATTCCTTAACAGGCAATATGTACCAACCCAGTTTTGTGAAGACTTACAAACAAAGCTTGATTGTTCATTGACC
>JAABNY020000015.1:13829174-13858222 GCA_015164015.2 Brevimyrus niger
ATTCATTCCTTAACAGGCAATATGTACCAACCCAGTTTTGTGAAGACTTACAAACAAAGCTTGATTGTTCATTGACCAGGGGACAAGTAGCAGGTAGTCAGAAAGTACTGACCTGACCAGTAGCCTGACCAATGGTTATATACAAACTAATTTTCTATCCTCTGAACAGAATGGTAACAAAAATGGGTAGCACATTAGAAGAATGGTTGATGGAGAAAGTCCAGAAATACCAGTATTTATATGATTCCTAGCTACAGGATTATAAAAACTCCCAGACGGCTACAAACTAAAATAAAATAATAAAACAACATATACCTGTTTATGTATTTGTGTCAGTGTTATTATCTATTTGATTTTTAACTTTTGTTTTCACTTTAAATCTACACTATCGGCCAACATTTTGGAAACGCTTCCAATTATTAGAGATTCTTCTTCTTCATGCTGCTGCTTCTGTAAGGGGTCGCTACAGTGGATGATCAGTTTCCATTTCTTCTTGTCCTCTGCATCTTCCTCTTTCACACTAACCACCTGCCTGTCCTCTCTCGCCACATCCATAAACCTCTTACACAAAGGGGTGGCCAATATTATCTGCAAAGGGTTGGCGTGTATGCAGGTTTTTGGGATAACCTGTAGGTCAGCTGTTCAAACGCAGGTGTGAGGACTCTTCAGCCAATCAGTCTAATTAGTAATCTAATTAGGGAGTTGCAGTGAAAACCCACATACACAGCGGCCCTTTGCGGGTAAGATCGGCCAGCCCTGTCTTAGACCTTCCTCTTGGCTGGCAGCTCTATCCTCAGCATCCTTCTCCCAACATACCCTACATCTCTCCTCTGTACATGTCATCTCGCCTCTCTGGCTTTGTCTCTAAACTGTCCAACCTGAGCTGTCCCTGTAATATACTCATTCCTAATCTTGTCCATTCTCGTCTCTTCCATCACAAATCTTAACATCTTTAACTCCAGCTCTGTCTCTCGTCTTTTCGTCAGTGCCACTGTCCCCAACCCATAAAGCATAGCTGGTCTCACTACCATCTTGTAAACCTTCCCTTTCTACTTTTCTCCACCCACTCCACCATGGCTGCACTCTCTTCTTTACCTCTCTTCCATGCGCCCCCTTACTCTGAACTTTTGACCCCAAGTTATTGAACTCCTTCACCTTCACCAGTTCTTCTCCTTGTGTCCTCACCCTTCTGCTGACCTCCCTCTCGTTCACGCCCATGTGTTCCATCTTAGTCCGACTGTACTTCACTCCTCTCCTTTCCAGATCATATCTCTCCACGATCTCCTCCACCTGCTTCCTACTCCACTAACAGATCACAACGTCATCTGCAAACATCATCGCACATGTGGACTCCTGACTGATCTCATCTGTCCAGGGGTGCAAATACTCACTTTTTGAGGGATATGCAACAACAATTTTGGTGCCCCCCCCTCCCAAAATAAAGGTATAAAAAAAAAAACATGGCCGTTTTACAGTTCACTTACTGAAGTTTATTTAAACAGATTTCACATTTTTCACCATGAAAAAAGGAAAAAAGTAAGAAAGTGGAGTAAAAAGTAAGATACATCTGACCAACATTAACGATACGTTTCAGTCACGATGCACGCACCACATTTCCATCAATTTCACAAACGGCTTCTAAACCCTTGCCTATAGCCTGTGTGTATTAGCAAGAAATCGCTATGCAGTTTCAACTTGCCTGACCTAAGTAAGCCAGCCAGCAGCAGCACTATCTAGCCTAGTTTTCTGTGAAGTTCATAGCCTGATCCTTGATGCTGAGTGCAAGCTTGCACATGAGTGACACTTGTTTCCATCACAGTTCACACCTGTTTCTGTCTTTCACCCACGTCATCATTTATGCCGCATCCCTTCGCATGCATTCTCCTTTTCTTTTTTTTCCTCTTTTTTGCTCTCTCCACCCTGCCGCAAATAGATGCCCCACAGCATCAATGAGTGACAGGCTACTACCACTCTGGATGCTACTAAATAGCCGCTCAGCAGCCCCCCCCCCCCTCCCTCCACTGGGGTGATTGAGCACTGCAGGACAGTAAAGGAGACGGCGCCCGTTGCAGCAACATCGCTGGTCATAACATCCACTGGTAGTGGCCAGGCCTTACCATTCTTAAATATTTTAAACAGCATATTTAGAGCATAGTCATGAGTTAAAAGCACAAGAGCAGTTTTAAAACATAGATGTCAATGATATATATATTTTTTGTCTCTCCCTTGTTTTGGCATCCCCCCCGCCTCCCCCCCCCAGCGGTGTGCCTATATGCACCGCATACCCTATTTTTGCGCCACTGCACCTGACAACCTGTCCGTCACCATAGCAAACAAAAAAGGGTTTAGAGCTAACCCATGATGTAATCCCTTTTCCACCTTTTTTTTGTCAGTTTCTTTTTTATTGCTTTTAATTTACTGGCTGTAGCAACAAGTAAATTTCCCCAGTGTGGGATCAATAAAGTCTCACCTCATCTTACCTTATCTTGAACACATAAGTCACTCCTACCGCAGACCTCACCGCTGTAACTCTGCCCTCATATGTACCCTTTACCCTGTATATACTTAGTCACTCCCGACTTCCTCATACAATACCAGAGGCCCTCTCTAGCCACCCTGTCATAGGCTTTATCTAGGTTCCCAAAGACACAATGCAGCTCTTTCTGACCTTCTCTATACTTCTGCATCAGCATCCCCAGAGCAAATGCTGCATTTGCAGTGCTCTTTCCTGGCATGAAACCATACACTGCATCTGCAGTGCTCTTTCCTGGCATGAAACCATACACTGCATCTGCAGTGCTCTTTCCTGGCATGAAACCATACACTGCATCTGCAGTGCTCTTTCCTGTCATGAAACCATACACTGCATCTGCAGTGCTCTTTCCTGGCATGAAACCATACTGTACACTGCATCTGCAGTGCTCTTTCCTGGCATGAAACCATACTGCTGCTCACTAATCACCACCTCTCTTTAATCTTCCACTACTTTTTCCCATAACTTCATGCTGTGACTGATTACCTTCACCCCTCAGTAGTTACTACAGTTCTGCACCTCACCCTTATTCTCGAAAATTGGTACCAGGATGCTTCTTCTCCACTCCTCAGGCATTCTCTCACTTCCCAAGATTTCATTAAATAATCTGGTTAAAAACTCCACTGACATCTCCCCTAAACACCTCCATGCTTCCAAAGGTAAACCATCTGGACCAACAGCCTTTTCATTCTTCATCCTCATCATAGATGTCCTTACTTCCTCCTTGCTAACCTTCTTGACTTCCTGATTCACCAGCTTCACCTCTTGCAACATTCTCTTCATTCATAAGCCCCTCATAGTACTCTTTCCATCTGCTCAACACACTCTCCTTCCTTTTGAGTACATTCCCGTACTTTTCCTTTATCACCCTAACCTGCTGCATGTCTCTCCCAAGTCAGTCCCTCTTCCTAGCCAATTAGTAAAGGTCGTTTTCTTCCTCCTTAGTGTCCAACCTCTCATACAACTCAGCCTTTAGCCTTCGTCACCTCTCTCTTCAACTGCTGCCTCATCTCCTTGTACTCCTGTCTACTTTCGTCATCTCTCTAGCTATCTCGATTCTTCTTTGTCAACCTCAACTTCTGTATACTCTTCTGTACTTCCTCATTCCACCACCAGGTTTTCTTGTCCTTTCTTCATCGAGATGTCATACCAAGCACCTTTCCAGCAGTCGCCCTTACCATTTCTGCAGTAGTTGCCCAGCTATCTAGTAACTCTTCCCTGCTTCCCAGTGCCTGTCTTAACTCCGCCCTGAACTCCACCTTACAGTCCCCCATCTTCAGTCTCCACCATTTAATCCTTGGCTCTGCCCTCACTCTCCTCGCCATTCTCTACCCCTTGGGTATACTCTCCACCACTCTCTCTCCCTTGGGTATACTCTCCACCACTCTCTCTCCCTTGGGTATACTCTCCACCACTCTCTCTCCCTTGGGTATACTCTTCACCACTCTCTCCCCCTTGCGTATACTCCCCACCACTTTTTCCCCCTTAGGTATACTCTCCACCACTCTCTCTCCCTTGGGTATACTCTTCACCACTTCTTCCAACTCACTCCAGAATTTTTGTCTCACACCCAACTTGCAGAGTGTATCCACTAACAACATTCATCACCATGCGCTTATATCTTTGGCCAGGTCACATATGTATAGATTATGTACAGTTGAATATATTCAATATATTTTTAAAATTTTATATTGTAATCTTTATAATTTATATTTTACTCTCATTTCCCATGTTCTTTTTCTCTTATCATGCACAACTGCTCGGAGGGACCAGGGTCACATTTCACTACATGTTATACGTGTACAACTGTGTACGTGATGAATCAACCTTTTGAATCTTGAATCATCGCGCCTTCAGTTTCCACCTTCATACTCATCACTCTCTCTTTACCTCCAAACCACTCTAGACATACTCTTCCTTCAGCATAATTCCTACCCTATTTCTCCTCCAATTCATGTTAAAACAACTTGAGGCCACCTCCATTACACCACACCTTACTCCCCTTCCATGTGGTCTCTTGCATACACAACCGATCAGCCTTCCTTTTCTTCATCATACCAGCTAGCTCTCTCCTATCCTTCCTCCTCTACTTTTCTTCTTCTTCGGCCAACAGTAGCCCAATTTCCACCAGCACCCCGTTGACTAACAGTACTGGAGGTGGTCGCCATTAAGCTGGGCCTCGACCAATCCGCGGCCTGTACTACGAAGCAGGGTTACTGGCTTATTGGAGTAACTTGTCGGATTTAAGGTACTCCAGCTTAAAGGGACATCATATTCGTTCACTTACATTTTGCCCAGACTACCTTAAATCCGACAAGTTACCACGATAAGCCAGCAATTCCACTTCGTGGTACAGGCAACCGTGGTATTGAAATGTGTATTGTTGTTCACATATTGATTTGGCTTGATTTGCTTTTACATCAGATGCCCTACTGATGTAACCCCCCCCTCCCTAGACCCCCCCCCAACACAAACACACTTACCTGCAGCACAAAGAAATACACTGGTTTGTACATCCCCAGCTGCTGGGCTGCCCAGATTGCCGAACTTTATTCCAGTTAGTCCAGTTACTTAATCATCCAGTGTAGTATGATATTTGTGAACATTAATAAACATTACTGCCAATATTCGTCTAGTAATTTTTAAAGCACAATGCCCTGTGTTTCCCCACATTTGAACACAAGTGTAGTTTAGGCCTAGTTTTAAGTTTAATTAGTTTTTATTTTCAAGATGCAAATCTACTAGGTTGTTAAATAACCTACTTTCATGTTTGAGTAACTTTCTTTCTAAAGATAGACGGAAAACTGTAGGATTTTGCTGGCTATTAAAAAACAATGTTGTGTTATTGACTACACTATATGGACAACAGTATTGGGGCACCTGGCCGTTGCAACCACAGGAATCTTTATAACATCCCATTCTAAATCCACATGCATCAGTATGGAGTTGCTTCCACCTTTACAGCTATGACAGCTGCCACTCTTCTGGGAAGACTTTGGACTTTTCAGCCGGCACAATGCAGCCAGGGAGGTAACTTTCTCCTGGCATCTGCCACACCCAGACTTGTCCATCAGACTCTCAGTCAGAGGAGCGTGATTCGTCACTCCTCAGAACACATTTCCACTGCTTCAGAGTCCAGTGGCGGCGTGCTTTACTCCATCCGATCCTTGGCATTGCATTTAGTGATGTGAGGCTTGCATGCAGCTGCTCAGCCATGGAAACCCATTCCACAAAACGCTCAGCATTCATAAAATCGTCACTTTAATCAAACAGCAATTAAAAACAGTAACAGGAAGTATTTGAAATTTGTTTTTATTTTATTTCAATTTGTTTCAGAATTTTACTTGTAGTTTTTATTTAATCTTCATTTATCTTATTTTATTTCACTTTATACTTTTTTTGTTTGTTAATTATCATAAACTTGCTTGGTTTATTGCAAGTACATAGTGCACGGTTAGTTTTAACAAAATTCTTGTTTATTCTTGCGACATCCATACCACACTTCGCAAACGTGACTTAAGAGAACAACTTTGCTCTATAGCGCTAATTCAAGCCCGACACCAAAGTTCAGTATAGACCGGCGCTAAGACCTGCGGAGACGCAGAGAGAGCAGAAGCGGCGCGACTAGCGGGGATGTTGGTGGCGTTAACTCCTGTGTAACGTATTAATAATCCTATTTATAGCGGCGTGACGGCAAGATTGGTTGTCAAAGTGATGGCAAAAAAGTCGGAAGTTCAGTTCTTTAATACGAGGGGTTTTGTTACATTACGTATTCCCCACGTATTCAAGTTAAACGCCTGTTTGTTAATTAATCAAATTTAAATGATTTTCGCTACTAACTTAATTATAAAAGCAGACAACAAAATTCATGGCATAAGTTAGGTTTTTTAATAAATGTGTTTAATTACTACTACTTTTAAACTTGACTGTTTTAGGGGAGTGGTCAAGGGGCTAAAAAAAGGATATAATTGTCCTTACATTTCTTTTTATGTACATTATTTATTATATTGTCTTGATTGTCCTATATTGTATTGCACCAAAAGTAAATTCATTGTATATAAAAATAGATATACTTAGCGATAAATAAGCGATTCTTACTGATTCTGCTCTCAACTTCCTGCTACCGCTTCGTGCCGTTGCTTGAAGTCATCGGCGAAAGAAAGTGCGTTTGCCGCACTCGAGATCCAGACCGAAGCACAGCACGCGCTGTTGAAAGACTGAAGATGAAAAACAGCTTCTGTTTTACCGTCATCTTTCTATTGTGGACAAACCTCGACAGTGCCGGTTTGTAACTTTTCCATAACTCTGTTTTAGTTGGAATCATTTAACAAAAGTCAATTCAAATTAAAAAATTATACCACTAATAATAATAATAATAACGATGATATTAGTAATAATAATAATAATAACGATGATATTAGTAATAATAATAATGATAACGATGATGATAAACAGAACAATAATAATGATAAATTATCATTTTGATCTATTCTTATGAACTATTATTATTTTGTATTATTTTTATGTCTAATAATCTGTTTTTAAATGGTGCAGTCGAAACAATTGACATTATCCGTTTATTAGTTTTCGAACAGGTTATAGTTATAGAACAATAGGGTTGTTATTTAAAATGTATTAGATCATTGTATTTGTTCCGTACTGTCATGTCTTGTATTGCCCGGCAGTTTGTTCTGTCTCCTACCCTGTAACTGTATCATACAAATTTCACTGTGTTGAAAACACATTAGACAATAAAGCGTGAAACTTAGAAGAAGAAAAAAACTTGAACTTGAAATACTCTAATTTCTTTCATGTCCTAGGATACGATTGTAATACTTGCTCTGCAGGGATATGATATAGACGAGTTAAAATGGTAACGGTTTCACTAGATATAGAATTTCTTTGTGAAGTGTAGTAACAACTGTTTATTTAGCAAAGAAAATGACTGACTCGATTGAATATGGCATGTTTAAGAGCTTCCGCGCTTTAACACAACATGCAATAGCTGACCTAACGGGATTTTAGGAAACGTATTTAGAGGCTGCAAAGGAGGTATGATACTAATTTTAGCAAGTCCTTTATTTTTGCATATAAGTTTAAATTTAAATTTACGTTTATTATTAACATAATAAATTTTCTTAAGTGTTTAATTAAGGGTCCAAAACACGAAGTGATTATGGACCATTATTGCTTTTCTTAAGATTTTTCTCTTTTATTATTAATTTTGTTTTTGTCTGCTTTGTAGTATTTCCGACACTTGCTGTATTTCGCTTAAACAATTTGAAAACCTGAAAAAAACTAAGATTTCCTATTCCATAACGGACAAAAAGGCTCGTTGTCCTGGGTACGATTCGACTCTTAAGATAAAGTATGAGGAAATCTTTGGTTTAGGCCTATTTTAAGCAGTCTCGGGAAGGCGAGTGTTGCTCATTTCCTCTATGCATAAAACGCACGGCTATTGGACGAATAGCGCTTAAATGTATATGTGCATTGTGCATACTGGGACTGAGCACATCTCACTCATCCTGTTTTGACCTCAAAGGGTAGAGGACGTGCGATTATGTTTCAAAATAATTGAAAAAGAGGATGCACTCTTCATCCATCCATCCATCCATCTCCCAAGCGCGGGAATGTGTTCTTCAGATGTCTCGTATTTTTCCGTACTTTATTTAGTTATGTGGTGGGCAGGGGCGATTTTAGCTTCTGCCCCCCAAAATGAATAAAAGAACCCCTAAAGATTTCTAAGTTTATGCTGTTTATGTGACGAGTAAAGTGTATCTTGCCTTGCTGGGCAGCTGTCTGGGTGCTCAGCCCCCCCAAAGCTCTGAACCTAGAATCGCCCCTGGTGGTGGGAACGATGTCATATCATATATAAGATGGTATTTGTAACAAAAGGGGAAATTGCACCTAAAAGCAAAGAATAAGTTCCGTGTATAAGCCTTTAGGCTGCATTTGGACTCTTAATTTAAATACCTAGCACTTTGAATCCACACTATGTGTTTATCTCTGTAATCTATTGCGGTTAAAGACAGTAAGTGTTTGACAGATAATCACATTAATGTAAACGTAGGCAAGTGAGATATCTTCACATTTACGCAGGACGGCCTGGTGTGCCTGTGTGTGTGTGTGTGTGTGTGTGTGTGTGTGTCCCTGGGGGGGGGGGGGGGGGAGGTCAGTTATTTCAGGAAGTGCAACTTTTCAAATTGATGACCTGGCATGATGACCAGGCGCTTCCTCTGCCTTGTGCCACATGCTATTAGTTATAGAATCCAGGCACTGCGTTGGATGGTTGCTGAATATCTCATGAAGAAGAATTTTGAGTTTAGACCAGTGGTTCTCAACCTTCTTTGCACTGTGAAATGCACCAAATTTGTACCATGCTAGGACCCTATCTGAAGTATAGGTTTGAATTAATGCATTAACGCCATGATCAAGACCTCAGTGTGCTCTGCAATTTACGTCAATCAATGCCTATCGCACAAATCTGATTGGATGTGGCAGTGAGTTTTAAATTAAGCGTCTGCGGTTCGGCTTCTTGGATTGGTTGAGTGCTCACTAGTTTTGCGCTAAGCAATTGCAGACTCAAGACCCGTTTATATGGGTTTATTCTAGGATTCAGACTGGGAAACCTGATCATTGATCAGATTTCCCACTCTGCCTCATGACTCTTCCAAGACTTGCTGCGACCCAAATTTCGGAAATGACCCACTGGTTGAGAATCGCTTGTTTAGACCACTCGGTCTTGCCTGATAACTGCCATCTCGGGTTTTGTGGTAAACACTTCTTGCTCTTAAAAAGAAGGGAATATTTACGCGGAGAATACAGTGACGTGACCATTATTACAATCACAACTCAGCTGTGAATTTTCTGCATATTTTGTGCTTCTCTGGACACCCAGTGCTTTTCATTTCGTTGCACAAATGGCTATGATTGCTTATGTTAGGTGTCTGTGAGACACTTTGGGAATCATTCTCCTGTCCTATACTTGTCTGTTTCATATGAAAAGATGCCCTGGAGACCACAAAAATCTGCTACGTGCTGGACGGGATCCTGTTTGTCTACGGCGTCACCTTGACTGTCTTGTACTGGAGATTAAAGGTACTACCATGGAAAGTACTAACAAAATGCATTAGGAATGAGGTTATCATGGCCTGACTTACAGTTAGCAGGATAAGGGATATAATTGATATAATTTAAACCTAGAGTTAGTGCTAGCAGACTTGAGACTCCTTATACATGCCTTTATTCTCTACTGCAAGAAAAACCTACATAGTCTGGCACTCATATGTCTACATTTTTATTATACTACTATTTATATATTTAAGTGACCTGTTTTTGTGTCTCCCACAGATAAAAAAAGCATCAGCAAAGAATGGACTTTCACAGGTTACTAAATATCTGTTTTTATATAGCATATGGTGTATTTGCCCTTAAACTTAAAATGATATATTACCCCTTATTCTGTCTTCTAATATTTAATTCTACTATAATTTACCTTACAAAGAACTTTGTGGTCCTTTTGGTTTGTCCTCCTACAACTGAAGATTTTAATGGTCATCTTTTCTAAGCTTTCCCAGCCTATTGCCTCTTGCCACCCCTTCTTCAGAGTGATTTTTACGCACTGCTCTAGTAGTCTAGAATTGTGCGATAAACTGACAATGGCTTTTCTGTGGTTGAAACATTGAGAGAGGCCAGAAGTAACTGGGCACATGAACAGGAAAGCCACAGATGCAAAACATGCAGCTCAGAAGAATCGCGTGCAGACAGGCTTTACTGAATGCAACACTCATATACCTTAGAGCCATTTCTGGGGGTCATACTTGTTACTGTTTTTTTTTTTAGGAAGAGGGAGAGAACTTAAGCTATCATGTTTATCTAATTAGGTTACTTTTCCTTTAATTAGCAGAAAAACGCAGAGGGCGAAGGCATTTACACCGTAAGATTATTATTATTTTCCTTTACTAAATCATCTTGATTATTATAATTAAGCCAAGAACAATAAAATAATAAACAATGGCCTCCCCTTCCCTCAGGGACTTACACGTCAAAATGAGGACACATACGAGACCATCGAAATGAAGAAGAAAGGAATGGTGTGAACAGAAGTGATGGGATCAAGACAACGTACTCCTCTCTAGAGAAACAAAAGTCACAGAGTAGGCCGGTATCTACGGAAGCGCATTACTGTCATTACATAAAAAATATATATTCTTGCTATCACCCAATTTTTTGTATTGTTTTCACGTTACAACGTGAAACCGTATCACGTTATAACATGAAAATATCACGTTGTAGCGTCAAACCGCATCACGTTATAACATGAAAACATCACGTCATCACGTTAAAACGTGAAATCGTATCATGTAATAACGTGAAAACATCACGTTAAAACGTGAAACCGTATCACGTTATAACATGAAAATCTATCCCGATAGGATTGAAAGTTAAATTGGACAGGGGCGGTGTGCCAAAAAAGGCATCCCTGTCGCAGTATGCATGCCTGCCTCGCCACTGTGAACAGTGAAAGGAAAACTCGTGTAAATGATCGTTTCTGTGTATGTAAGCTCATAAAACGTATGTAACACATCATAGGTCATTGTGTTTTGTTAAAGTACACATGTAGAGCATAAAACTATAAAAAATAAGTCGCAGATCTGAAAAACGGGATGTTAACAGGCTGTCAAACGCCTGTTAATATTGATTGAAAAGTTCAAAACAACAGACGTGAATTTGGCAATGAAGCGCTTGTTACATTGTAAGTGTGTATCGATCAGATGCACGGTAACACTTCTTTTCACAAGAAAAATAAATGTCAATCTCTGGATCTCGTTCTAATCTATGGCTATAATAGCGAGTAATGCGCTTCCATACGTATCTGTATAACCCAGCTAGCTGTTTCGGTACATGTCCCTCCGCTGAGACGTCTTGCATTTGGTGTAATGTGCTGTGTGTCTGCTCGCAACGTGAGAAAAATGTGTTACTGCGTTAAAAAATGTGTGCTCCTTGTGATGTTGCAGACACCTTTAAATCATTTTTTTTATTATTAATGCAATAATGAATGCTTTCGAACTTTATTTTTAATTAAAGTAAACATGTTGTAAGTGGTCTGAGTTTTTTTTTTTTGCATAGTTTATTTTTACATTTTCGATTTTTGTCACCATGGTGACTGGCCCCTCCTTCAAGCCACAAGGTCCAATCTGCTTCCTTTTCACATAACCACAAAGAGGGCCTGATTGTGTGGATAGTTATGTGAGAAACTATTTCTTTGCCTCGACATTTTGCTGCAGGGCATACCAGATGATTGTAAATGACAGCATTTGAGGGTGCAGCAGAATGTGAAGGGCAGAAAGGTGTGGCTGTCACTCGCAGGGGCGCTGTAAAGGGGGGGTAAACGATGACGATTCTCGGGGCCCATGACTGAGAGGGGGCCCAGAGAAGCCCCCAATAAACTTGTGTTGGGGGTCCTGTCAAGATTCTTTTCATGGGGCCCAAAATCCATAGCAGTGCCCCTGGTCACTCGTCTGGTGTTAGAGGTACCGGAGCGCTTATCGCTAAAAAGGGAGGAAGCAACAGTACACGTCCCCTCACTCGTCCACCACTAATGCCTCCCTCATCATGAGAAGAGAAAAATGAGCCAGTGTTTGTCCAGACAATGGCTTCCTTAGATCTTCTCATTATACGCGTGTGGTTTTAACTTCAGTCTGTTCATAAAGTAATAGCAGGTAAAGCTAATCCCTCACACGTTCCTGTTTGTCTCTTTTTTCACATCACTGAAGAATATTTTAATTGCTGCAATTTTCATGTGCCTCTGGCAGTGCAATTCAGCCCCTACTTGGATTAATAAGTGGTCATGATTCCAGCTCTACAGAACGACCATCTGAACACAATTAGTGACAGCTGCACACTTTGACTGACAGGGCAGCCGCAGTCCCGTCCACGGAGTCCACTGGCTTGTGTTATGTGCTGGCAGGGATGGGTTAAATGCACCCTGTGACCCTGCACTAGCTAAGAGGTTGGCTGTGCAGGGGGCTAGATACTGAGTCTGATTATTAATGTCCTTCAATTCATTCATCCATTTACCCTCAGACCGATTGTCCTGGTGAGGTCACAGCTGCCTCAATTAAAGTGCTACTAAAATGAGTAACATAATACTTTCATTTGGCAGTACAATCTAATTAAATGCATATAAAATTAAGAAACCTCCCTTTTAAGTTTTGTATGAATTCCAAAATTAGGCACACAAAAAAAATCCAAACACACCTACAAAGCTATCTTAACTATTTGTGCGCCTGGAACAAAAACAAGCACATTTTTGTACATCCGTCTTCTAACCACTTGTGTCAGGGTCATTCGGACATCTAAGAAATATGACAGAATGTACCACTAGAGGGGGCACACGTATTTCTACATTTGCATGCGTTACTATAACTTTTAAATCTGCTGAAAGATTAAGATTTAATGCAAAAGTTAATAACTATCAGATGAAAAAATCGCATGTTCGTTATCTGTCAAGCTGTTAAGCTTGAGTGCAGTGTTCAGTCTGACGAGGGAAGCATACCTGACTCACCTCATATATTTTTCCTATCTGACTCACAATATTATTCGTAATTGCGACGACTGTTGTTATGCTTCATGACTAGACAGGTGAACAGGTGACAGATGAATTCATGAATGCTTGGAGGACTGATCTGACCTACCTTCCCAGACTTTGGTGTCACCATCACTGTCAAACCGCAGGTCACAGAGAACACTACATCTTTGATGGAATCCTACAAGTTCTGCAAACTGAATGCCTCAACATACAGCGTAACGGGCATTAACAACACGTAAAACATTGGCTCGTTAGCCAGTGGTGCAGCCTTTTTAGTCTCTGGACTAGAAGACACCGCTGGCCCCGACCACAAAAACAAAATGATTACAAATACACACTGCTTGTAAAGCAGCGCAGTCCATTCACTTCCCCTGCTCCGCCCACACGTCTCTTACGTCATTCAAACTCCGCCCACTCGTTGCGCAAATTTATTCAATTCAATGAGATGTATTGTTATGAAAAAAACAACTTTGTGTTGTTAAAATCTTTAACATCGCTCAAAAAGAATACTTAGTTTCACAAAACGACGACTTTTTTTGCACATCAAATCCCGCCCTGTTCCACGGGGTTATTTCAGTTTAATACTGGCGCTATGTTGTTTACTTATTATTCAAGGGAAAATGTGTGTTTTTATCATACGTTTGGGGCATGTGTGCAGATTCTAACATATACTTTACAATATAAATAGGCACTTCTTCTTCACATAAGTACGTATATTTTTCCAGCGAAACAACGAGTAGAAATATTTACTTTAGTAGCACAGCATTCAAAAATCCAGCCTGGTAACAAAAATTCCTCTCGATAGGCATGATCACCAAGTTTATTAAATTATGCTGGTTATTATTAAAGATCATGTTGATTATAATAACACTTAAACAATGCGGGAGACATGCCTGCAGCACAATAAGTTTCGGGTAATAGTTAATACAGCATAACACTTTTTTTAACTGGAGGAATCTAACTTGTGAAACAGGTTTGCCGATCAGGGCGGGGCCAAATATAACGTGTCAGATTCAGTGACTTGGGTTGTCTGGTGTGTCTATTTCAGCATTTACCATCTGTAATAACAATCTTATCCTAAAAGCAACGCTTTTCAAATGTACGTTTGGGTCCCACCCAGACCAAGTTGGGGAAATTAGACACGCAATTCCGACGACAGACTTAAGTCTCTCACGAATATCTAGTTAGATCCTCTGTTTTCGAAAAACGCATTCGGGTGAATTCGTCAGAGGGATTTCACAACGCTTCATGAATTTCATGAATGAGTTGAATAGATGAATACACACATATGTAAAATAACAAAAAAACATAAACCATTGGTCTTGCTCTTATGAATTTGTTACACACACACACACACACACACACACACACACACACACACACACACACACACACACACACACACACACACACAAACATATATTCCATACAGGTGTATATGCACAAACACATAGGCCATATATATATATGGAATAGGTCTAGATCTATATACACACATTGTGTGTGTGTGTGTGTGTATGTGTGTGTGTGTGTGTTTACAGTTCACACTATAGTAATCAGAAGTCTGGATTCCTTTTTTTCCTGTGCAGAAAGACGCACCCTGAGCCGTGGCGTCACGCAGTCACTTTTGACATGGCAGTGCTGAGTGAGTGATCAAGGTGAGAGAGTGAGTAACAGGTGTATCAACTCTCAGGCAACTTCCGCTGCAGCTTTGCCATGGGGACTCCGCCGGAGCTTGGCTCAGGGTATGAAGTCCACCGTCTCGCCACCTTCAAATGCCTTTTCTCTGTCACGTGCGCCTTTATAAAATGTAGACTAAAAATGGTAATAAATGTCCAAAACTAGACAGATTATCAGTCTACATTGGAATGTCAAAAAAAAAAATCCGTACGCCGCGATTGGATACCACTTTCAGCGCTTAACATTGATCTGTTTTTTTTGTACTTACAGAGTTGGCATTTGCTCGGTCCTGGAAACTGTAGCAGTTATTATTTTCTTGATGTTATTTAAAACTGGAAAAAGAATTTGAAGTGAAAAGCGAAACTAGAAAAGCTGAAGGTATTTGTGGCAGATCGGCATTCTTAGAGAGGCTCCCCAGCAGTCATGCATCGGTCCGGGCGAACAGGCGCTCCTGTGGGCCGAGCCCGAACCTGAAAGAACTATTCCTGGGAGGAAATGCTGGAGTGGAGCGGACGTCAATCCTGGGCAGCTGGACTATCATTTTAACGATATTTGATATTACTTTGAACTTTCGCTGA
This sequence comes from Brevimyrus niger, assembly GCA_015164015.2. Classification (NCBI taxonomy): domain Eukaryota; kingdom Metazoa; phylum Chordata; class Actinopteri; order Osteoglossiformes; family Mormyridae; genus Brevimyrus; species Brevimyrus niger. Next base: position 13,844,557 of record JAABNY020000015.1, read on the forward strand.
TCCAGTCTTATTGCACTGAGGAGAGGCCATCAGTTTCATTGTGGTGGTGTGCGGAACGGTACCGGAGTGGACTTCGCGAAGTGACCGAGCAGAACTGCTGGACTTGTGCAAGATGACACTACGGCGGCCAGTGGGTCTGTTCGTCTTATGGGTGATGGGTAAGAAAGGAGTTGATATTATACTTGGGGGCGTCGGAACCGAGGGACGTTACGGGGTAATATTTAATTTCTTCCTCCGATAAATAGACTTAAATTACTTAAAGTACTTAAATTATTACGCTGTGTCCCCCAGTATCAAACTCTCTCATATGCCACTGAATACACTTACTGCAGTAATGCATATTGTTACTATTATTACTTTGAAAAATGATAATAATGCTTACGGTAATATGGTTATTTATATTTTGAAGAACAAGATGAATTTGATTAAAAAAGTAAAAGCATAATTGGTTTAAAAAAGAACAAAATTAAAACGCCCTTCTCTGGCTGCGCTTCTTACGTTCGTGTTTTCCTGCTCTGGAAGCCTCCTCTAATATTTCTGGAAAAACTGGTTGCTGTTTTTCAGTTGGCCAATGGTCTCTGATTGTCTTACCACGGTGCAACATACACCCTACGTCCTACACTCTCTGCTTCGCTAACTATATGTCTGGTCTGTGGATTTTTGTCTCCCTTTCTGTGTTACACACACTCACGTTCTCTGCTCACTTTTAATCTCTGAATTCAAAGCATTTTATTCACATTCCTCTTTCAGATGCAGTAGTTATTTAAATAACAGCAACAATCTTCAATACTAGACCCCCCCTGTCCTCCACTACATTCTCTTTCTTGTTTGCCTGGCCGCTGTGTGTGGTGATTTAGCGGATCAGTCGCTGATCCTGTTGTTTAAAGGGGGTTTAACAATGCCCCTCTCTGGCTGAATCTTTGAGGTGGGGTGTAATGACTGTTTTCGAATGAGCAGGCAGGAACCCAGCCCTTTCAGCATCAAACTCCGATGTGAAGCCAAATAATCAATACGGGTGAGAAAGATATGTGACGTCATGATCAGTGTTGATGGATATGGTTGGATATTCCATGCATTAAAGCCAGGTTTCTGAGTTTGGTCTCTTCCCTGCATTCAGACTACCAGCAATGGGTCTGGAGGTCTTAAGTCTTCTTCGCTGCAAGAGATTATTTGCTGTTTTACACTCGCAGACAGCGTGGGCTCTTTGTATTACACAAAGATGTACGTTTTGTGTAATGTAAGTTTACTTTCAGTGAATTTTTCTCAGCTTTAACGGATTCTGTTTATAAGGGGGGGATTTGAAACAATGACCTTCCGATTCATAGGCACAGTGACATAACACAGCACCTAGTTAGATAAAAAATAATTTAAAACATATATACATGTTGTATATTCCTAATTACGAATCAAAAATGTGTGGGATCACAGAGCCTGAATCGTACCTCAGATACCCTGGATGGGAGGCTGGGAACACTCTGAATGGTATCTATGTCTAAAATACACAACACAACTCAAAAGTATATTTCCAAAACTCCGTCAGCCCACGGAAAATAGTTTTGGGAAATTTAACGATACTCTTCTTTGTTGGATTACATGAGGACTGAGTGAGTTTTTGTTCCCAATACTGTAATATACTATGAGGAAGTCTGACTTTAGTTCATTGGCAGTCTCATCTCAAAAACAACAAAATGTAGTTTCACTCTTTTTTTTAATTGCCTCTTTCATTTCTGGGGAGCAGAAAAAAATACATAATATATGTGCATTATATTAAAAAACAATTTAAAAAGTAGACCTACCTAAACTTATCCAATTATTTGAATGGAACTCTGGAGCAACTCGGCGTTTGATGTTATTTAATATTTGCTTTAGTCTTAATGCTTGTCAAGGAGCTGAAATACTACAGCAGCTACCTTATAGCAGCCAAATACTTTGAGAATTATTTTGAGGTATAATTTGCTTGTTATATCTGTGCAAATGTGCACACTAAATATACTTATGAACTTATAAATTTGTTTCTTGGATGAAATAGAAGACACTTTAGATTTTCAATTTGTAATTAAACTCCACACACAAAAAAAAAACATACGTCACATTGTTTTCACTCCTCCTGCTGGTACCGACAACTTCAGAGATACTTTACACTTTATATACATGCGAGAGACCATCTTTGGAGTCGGGACGTGACCCCCAGCAGCTCTGGGTAAGAGCTTTACCATAGGACCCGTTCAGCCACTGCCTGCAGATCCATGACCTTCCTGACATGAACATAGGACCCGAACACCCTTGGACCGGACACCCTATATATTTCCTGCGCTGTATATTTCGCATAAGCTCTTGTTTACTACGTGACGGCCCTCTGCTCAAACAAAAGCTGAATGAAACTTAGCTGTGCTTTTCAAAATGCTTCCAGGTGTGGAGCTGAGCTGGAGATTTTTGCAGTGGTTTCTGGCCTGGTATTTTATTAACGAGCTATGTTAAATTTTAACATTAAAATAACGTTGGCTAGGAGGCAGGCAGCACATTGCATCTCTCAGTTTGGTATGTAAGCTGGGGTGGATCAAATACATTATCTGGTATAAACGTGATACCTGGTGGAGATGTCGGCTGCTTTCCATGTCTCCTCTCCGAGGGGCGATTATTTGTCACCCCGCCTACATGTGACCATGTGACCTTGCCACACCCTCATTCCATTCACAGCCACCGCTGGAGCTGGTACTCAGTTTGCAATTCTGTTACGGCTGTTCTGCAGGCCTAAGTGAGCTATTTGAGGCTTTAATTTTAAGGCCAAGGCACCAGTGAGACTGTGGGATTAAGGAGGAAATGTGTCACTGTCTGCGTCGTAGCAGGTTTACAGTTTGCCGGTGTTTACTGTAGAAGTGAGAGTCACTGTGAGACAATACAGTGATGCATGACGTATTTGTGACTTTGTAGCGGATGAGTGTTAGGAACTTGGATGACGTTTGTTTGGGCAGAATCCAATGCATGTACATATGTGATGTGCTAGGATGTTGAGTCAGTAAACAGAACGTTGTTGGTTCAAGTCCCAGGGTCGACAAAGTATTTTCATTCTTGGTTGTCTAAATGAGGGCCTCAACCCCAGTTGCTTCAGGGATTGGTTGACCCTGCTTTCTCAGTTTGCTTTGTGTTTGGATAAAAATGTTAAGCAAAATAAATGGTAAATAAAGTAAATGCGAAATCTGTGTTCTAATTCAAAAAAAGGTTCTTATGGTGGTACTATACAGTCTGGTTCGCAAATGCAAAATAACCTCACCGGATCAGGTTCCTCTCTCTGTTCTCTTCTAACCTTACATTAATTAACAGAATGTGCACATCACACGGAAAGAAACTGCCATGCGCTACCAGAAAGCAGACCTACGGCGCTGCTCCAATCTCAAATATCAAAAAAAGTGAAAAGCAGTAAGAATACCGATTTCATTGGTCAGAAGAGAGTCTGAACTCGGTCGAACAAAACAGACAGCTGCCTTGGTCAGCACTTGCGTCTCAGAGGAGTAGTTGAACTCCGTAACACCACATTTCTTTAGTTAGAGGTAGGAATGTACTGCACGCTACAGTGCAGCCGTCGATAAATCCAGAACCTGAACTGCAGGCCTCCTGGTGAGCAGCGAAGGACTCTCAGGGTTGTCCTGTTCATGCTGGTTTTAATTGATTTAATAAATTTTTGCTTTTTTGTTATGTGTTATGTTTTATTTTCCATTATATGTAGGTGCTTTTATTTAAAGTTAATGGTTTTAACCATTTACACAGCTGGATTTTTTTTTTTTACTGTTAATGACCGTGTTAGATGTCTTCTAGAACCAGCTTTGTACTGAACCTCTACACAGCTCGCTGCCCATCCTGATTAGTTAGTTATTCTAGCCAATTAGTAATGGCATTTGTTGCTACACTCGTAATTTTCTAAAATCTAGATTAAAAAAATAAATAAAAAGATATGGCACCTATTTCGCAATAGTTATCAGTTCTCCATTACAGTGTGTTTTATATCATATTTTGGTGAGGAAGTAAATATGAGCCTGATAATAGGGGAGACTGGGGACAATTGTTGATTTTTTTTCTTAGCAATTTTTATAAAACGTACAATGGTGTGGGCAGTGGTGTCGTAAGGGATTGGAAAGCACACTCGAAATTGAAAAATCGCTGGTTTGAATCCCTGACCAGTGAGGCACCACTGATATACCCAGAGCAAGGTACTGCCCCAAAGTACTGCTCTAAATTAGCTACCCCCTGCTGTGTCACATTGTCACAATTGGGATAAATGCAGAGAACACATTTTTTGTTGGTGCGTCAACAATGACCACTGATCACCTAATTCTAAAAAAATCCTATCAACGTTAGGACTCATATTTTGAAATTCTGGTCCCCCTAGTACAATGTTACCTTGGCCCCCTCTGCCCAATATTACATAGAATGTTACATATTAAATGGTCCCTGTTAAGTTCTGGGCCCCCTGAATCTGCCAAGGTATTTTGCTCCTCCGATGCCCCTAGTCAGAAATGTAGAAACTGGGGGGGGAATTTTGTCCCCCAAAATTTAATTTGGCTTCATTCATTCATTCATTCATTCAAAACAAACATTCATATTTAAATTAATAAGTTATCCCCCCCTCCCCCAATATGAAACTCTCTTCTATGCCATTGGCCCTGGTTATACTAATATGCTACACATTGGTGGTATTTGGGGGAATCTAACTTATGCATCCCTGTGAACAACTAACCAGCCTGATCGACAATTGTCTGCGGTCTCTCCTTCTAACTGAGTAACTTACAGTAACCGCTGGAGCGCAGCGGTCTGTGGGCTGAGAGAGAAACAGAGAGCAGAACTTTCAAATGAATTAGTTGTATTGTAACTGAAAATAGGTGGAGCTCTGCTGGTATAATAAATGATTGTTTGCAGGAAAACTCGTTGGAGGGGTGAATTTTTTTTTGTTGAAATGCAAAAAAAACACTATCCATATACGGTTTGCACGTGAACTGTGCTTATGTCTATATAAACTATATGTGTGTTTTGTGGGGCACAATGTGTATTGTGTGTTGTGTGTTGTTTGTTTATCGGCATGTGTGTTGGGTCAGTGTCTATTGTATACTTTGCATTCTTTACCCTTTGTGCATCGGAACAAACATTTTTTGTTTTGAAGAATGTTAGTAAAACAGTGGCTTTAGGAGAGGCATATCTGTAGCCCTTTCAAATTTAAAAGGGAAAATCTCTGACTCATGTTTTCGTGGAATGCAGGGCTTTTTGTCGTCTTAATTGACTTTAACGCCTGCCACACTTTCATCCCGGCTCCCTCCGCCTCGCATTCAGGCCTTAAAAACATGCCTTGTTGTGAGCTTGTGGACTGGAACCGGGACATGTGTGACCTAGTACTGACCCAGCGGGGTTCCGCTGCCTCTCAGGGCTCAAACTCACATGATTTGATGACTGAACTAATTTATATAAAGACATAATTACACACTTCTGCCAGGTCATTCAGACTGCTCTTTTTTTCGCCGACTTACTCACCACACGTACTCACTAATTAGACCATAAAATTAAGCCCCACCCGCTGTACATGTGCTCTCTCTACCAGTACCTGCTGTCTGGGGGCAAATATTTGTGGAGCCCACTGCTGGTGTGACGGTGCGCACCGTGACGGAGGGTCCCACCCGCCTGCCGTGCCAGTTCCATACGGATGGGCAGAAGGTGGTGCAGGTCAGCTGGAGCAAAGCGGGGCCCGACGGCGGCAAGGGCACGGTCATCGCCGCACACCACGTGGAGGGACACACGGGTAGAGCCTCATCGCCGCCCCCTGCTGGAGACGTCAACTCCCCCCCTCCCCCTGTTCAGCCCAAAGTTACACTCTTGTCTCTCCCGTCCCGTCCCGTCCCCCCCCCCGACCTCAGAGTATGGACCTTACTCTGGACGCGTCCACTTTGAGAACAGTAACCCCATACAGAACTCCGCGCTGATCATCCGTACCACAGACGAATTGGATGAGGGGAAGTACACCTGCCACATCGCCACCTTCCCATCCGGCAGCTTCGAGGTACAGATGTCACTTCTAGTCTGGGGTGAGTTCCCTCGTCGTACTTCTACAATGAAAAATTACAATAAACTAATTGATTTTGGAATCCAACCAATCTGACGCCACGCTTCTTCTTTAGTCCCGCCCATCTCTAGCCTGGACCCGACAGACATGAAGGAGGGCGACACCTACCGCGTGGCGGCCACTTGTCGTGCGGTGGCCCGCCCCATGCCTCGCCTCTCCTGGGACACGGACCTGCCCGGCCAGGCCAGTAACCGCAGCGCCGGGCCTGGGTCCGTTTCCAGCTACTTCTCCCTGCACCCTCTGCGTGGCATGAACGGCAAGAAACTGGACTGCCTGGTGTGGCACCCCACCCTCGACAAGCCCCGCAGGATCCAGAACCGCCTCGTAGTGCATTGTGAGTTTTCTGGTGCTCCCTCTTTCCTTAGATGTTCCGCATCGACGGTTCATGTCCCAGTCTCCTTACTTATCTTCACTTCGGCGTTCTTGTGTTTCTGTGTCCGTCTCCAGATCCCCCCGATGCTACTGTCAGCGGCTTCGATGGAGATTGGTATGTGGGATTGGAGCAAGCGTCCCTCCGGTGTAACAGTAGAGGGCATCCGAAGCCACACAGCTTCACCTGGACCAGGTATGAATGCGCTGTCACTCAATGGGAGATGCTGCTCTCACAGATGTCCTCTGGTGCATCTTTCTTACTTGGCCTCTGATGGAGTTCCTGGCTCTGTGGGTTAGGCCTCTGTGATCTAAAGGTCATCTGTTCAAACCTTGTGGTTGGTAGAACGATTTCGCCATTGGACTCTTGGGCAAGGCCCTTAACCCCGTTTAATCCAGGGACCGGCTAATGATGATTTCTCAGTTGTATGTCATTTCGGATAAGAGCATCTAATAAATGCTTTTTTTTTCTTTCTCAGCTGCCTGCTATACCGAAGGGGTGTTTACTTCATGGCCTGTCATGGGCAATTAATTATTACTATGTGAACTGTAAAACGGGCAGTACCACTTACCAAGGGAAACTCTCAGGAGTGGACTGTACCACCTTAACATTAAAGTCACTAATAGGGGGGAATACTAATTCTAACACTTCTTTATCTCTCTCTTTGAGTCCCTCAGTCTCTCTAATTTTCTGCTCACTTTAGAGGGTGAGGTAATCTTATGGATTAACCGCTTTCAAATAATTGTAATGATCAGTAGTTGTGGGTGTGTGCATGCATGTGTGAGAGAGACACCCTGACTTACTCACTGCTGGAAGAAATGTAAGGACAGGCCAGCAGTTTTTCCCGTTTGTTTCGAGTCGGTGCAAAGCAGGTGAAGTAATATTTCTGGTGTCGTGTTGCAGCTTGTATAGCAGGAACCAGACAGATTGGAGTTTCACACGCGGGGGAGGGGGTTTGAGCGATTTCCAAATCTGCATGCTTCACTGGGGGGGGGGGGAGAGGGAGGGGTTGAGTCCCCAAAGTCGCGTACCCCAATAGAGGGCTCCAAAGTGCACAACCTCCCCAGGTCATATTGCAGGACATGGGATTAATGGCAGTGAAAGGTTCAGCACCTTAGGTATAACAGTGAAAGGTTCAGCACCTTAGGGAAGGCAGCCTCGCTCTGCCTTCCTCTCCAGCGAGCTGGGCCACCTCTGGCGTAGCCGTCTGCAGGCCCCGGCCTGGCCCGTCGCTCCAGAGCGTGACGCTCCGATGGAAGGCGTGCACGCTGAAAACAGATTAAACTGAAACTGGGTTTAATTTCCACTAAACACATGTGGTATCCGAGTGCAAGGGAGTGTACAGAAATAGGCCAAGCCCTGCATGAATAACCCATGTATGAACAGCTATAAAGATCAGATTGGATGCTTTCAGGAATTTCGTTGTAATTAACAATGAATAAATCATGCTACTTGGGGTGAGATGTAATCGAGACTTTTTAATCAATGTTTTTTTTTCCCCCCAATTATTTTTTAAAACATTTTTAATGGTTTCATCTATTTCTTTATGTATTGCCTTTGTTTAAGGTGGGAAGTATGAGAACGTGGGTGGCAAATATTAAGGCGAAATGCTTGGCTGCGCTAAGGACGTTTTTCTTCTGTGCCCAGGAACGGCGGCCCACCTCCGAAGGGCGTAACTGCGAGGAACGAGACTCTGATCTTCGGTCGAGCCCTAACTCTGGAGGATGCTGGCCGGTACCTCTGCGTGGCTCAGAATTCCGTGGGCACGGGGCAGGGAGACGTTGAGGTCACCGTGTCCGGTAGGTGGGCAATACGGCTGTCAAGCTCTCAGTCGCGTCTCTGCTATTCCATCTGATCGTCCTGTTTATTCTGTTCGTTGCCTGTCAGAGTCACTCTTTATTCTAAGCAGCTATTTCCCTGAACTACGTGTCCATGCATGCTTGAAATCTGCATTTAAATCCTCAAACTCTGGTATGCTGAATGACAGCGGAGTCTAAGTGACAGACACTCACGGTGATTAGATTTGCCATGCAAATCTTTTCGCAAATGAAACATTTTATTACCTTCATGCTCTTAACAAATCTTGAAAATAGTAAAACATACGGGTGAGGCGAGGTCATTAACATTTAAGTTGTGCCGGTATTGGTTTTTAATATGTGTTTCTGCTGCCCTCGTGTGTATAATATGTGTAACTGCATGCCCCATCTTCTTCCCAATAGAGTTTCCTCCCAAGAAAACCACCTTTGACAGCCTGCTGATGATCACCGCAGGTGTGGTCATCGGGGTGCTGGTGGTAGTCATGGTGATCTCGGTTGTCCTGGTGAACCGCTACCACAAGCGCAAGAATAAGAAGCTGGAGATGGAGCTGACTGAAAGAAAGTGAGTCTGAACGGCAGGCCGTTAGGGAGCATCCAGGAGAGTCGGCCTGTAGCATTAAAAGTGGGCGTTTCTACTTCCCAGGGAGGAGATCACCACTCTGTCCAGACAGGCGTCCTTTAGGAGAATGCACACTGTCAACGCCGACCACCCTATACAGGTACTGGGCGCCCATGCAGCCTTCAGATGAGACACGCATTCACACCTGAACCCATTTACGCACTGACTGAATTGCAGGTGTCATCTGACCATGTTTATTCGCACTGACCGTCTCTCTCCCTCTCAGGCTGAGGACTGCATCCCCCTCAGAGTGGAAGGCACCCTCCGCAGCAGCATGTCCTCCCTGACCCCAGTTAGTCTCTCGCTTTTTCCTCCTCTTTTTCCTCCTCCCTTCCTTTGTCCTCATTATTCATCTGAATTCCTCTATACCCTCACTGCCCCTTGTCTCTATAACTCCCAGTATCCAAGGTTAAACCCTGACTCAAGTAAATCTAATAATAATACTGAATCTGCCTGAAACTGTGTCGTATGTGCGCAGAAGAGTTATTAAAAGGAAGATTCTTACATATTCGCAATGATTATAAGCACATAGATGCATATTTTCTGAATTAATTCAAAAAAGAATAATTTCCCAATGGTAGAACAGCAGGAATCTTTTATCAATTTCTGCTGCCAAGCATGGGCCTTAAATCTCTCTCTCTCTCAATCTCTAAATCTCTCACTCTCGCAGGAGCAAGGTCGCAGCAGAGACAGCCACTCTACTCTCTCTGGTGGCCGGGGGGGTTTAGACTCCTTGGGCCGACCCGTTATATTCAACTCCTCACGACGTGGAGAGCGAACGAAGGAGAGAGATTTGGATCGGGAAGTCAATGGAGATGAGCCTCTACTAAGAGTAAATTCCATAGTAAGGAACACTATGTTTCTGATTTGGGTGTTTTTGTATCTACAAGTTGCACCGATGTACTGAAATGAGATTAATGGCTAGTCAAAGATGAAGTTTTATAAAAATACTCATTTGGTAATTTAAATTAACCCATAACAATTTATTAAAGAAATTTTTATATTATCTTGGAATATCTACCATGTAGATAATGTACTATTATCGTAGAATAAGAAGAACTGCTGATATTGGTGTGTACGAAACCTATATGATTAGTCGTGTTTTCCAATTTATTACTTTTTCCCCCTGTAAATTAGTACATCCTGGGCATGAACTGAAAGTTTTACTGATTCCTGTTGTAACTCCCTCTGTGATGGTCTGTAGTAGGATTCTTCAAAGTCTGGAATGATCCGCGGGTTAATCCAGATCCAGCTGATAATATGCTTTATAAACCAGTATGGTTAGCATAAAATCGCTGGTTTTCAGTAAAAAAACAAATAAAACACCAAACTTCACATACATGTAGCTTGTCATAATCCCCCCCCCCAAAATTACACAGTTGAAACGGTCAGAGAGTCTTAAAAAGTTTCTTTATTGTTATATATTGATGTCTATATCAGAAGTTATTGTTGATTCATTAAAGTTGATGAAATGCTGCTGAGAAAAACCTGATGTGGACGTTTGATCAAAAACTTTGACAATCCTGGGGTACGGCAGCAGCATTGAACCTGAATTGTTTGCTACAGCGCTCTTCTCTCTGTCCCTCAGGACTCCCGTCTCCCTCCAGCGTTCCACCCCCCTCTCCTCCCCTCCCTCCCCCCGTTTGAGCGCACGGCAGACCTCAGGCTCGTCAACGGCAAGGCCGGCGTGCCCGGATGTGACAGGGCTCAGCATTCCCCTCTTAACTCGGCCTATCCTGAGATGACGGACGAGGAGGACGAGGAGGAGCACGGCCAGGAAGGTGGAGAGAAGCACGGGGAGCACTGCAACCACAACGGCAAGAGCAACAGCACCCAGATCTCAGAAGCTTTGAATAACAACTTTCACTACAGCAACGGGACCTTGCGGCCCAAAGCCCTCGCCAACGCCATCCTCATCCACCCTAAGGGTCAGATCGTGTGAAGGCTCATCCAGCTGGCCTCTGGTTACGCTTCTTCTCAAGGCTCTGCCTGCTCCGCCCCCTGGCCGCACACTTGTGAATCTGATGTAATGACAGCATCTGGAAGAGGGTCACATGACCCACACTAAGATAGATCTCCCTTTTCTACATCACTTGGTTATTGTACGGTCGTATAAAGAGTTAAGCTTGTCAGACTGAATCAGTTTGACCTGTTTGCAAGGGTACGAGACAATTTTTTTTAGAATCCAAAAACATTTAAATTTGTTGTCACATTATTCATAAATGCTGAAGATGTAAATATTTTTGCCAAAAATGATTACATACTATTTTTTTACCTTAGGCTTTGTCCAACAATTAGGGAGTAAGAGAGTTATGAAGTATTAATATTTTAGCCATCTGTATTATGCATTTTCAATGGTCATTGTTTAATAGTTCTGTTAATGGCAGTTATGAGAGAGGGAGGACCCTGCATTGTCACTGGGTATTACTTTTTAATCATGTGAAAAAGGCCAATGTATATATAACAGCACACTTGTATGGTGCAGGGACATCAGTGTTGCTATGGTGAAGGTATGGAGTAAAAACGGGACAAGAATATTATATGTTATACTCACTGTGGTTTAAACTTCAACTGTATAGCAAGCATTGTAATTGTTGACATAAAAGTGTTTAATTTATAAATCCTGAATGGATGAAAGACTTGGTCAGCTACAAGGGACACACATGACCTACCATTACATTACAGCTGCCACTGCGTGTGACCAGATGGTCAAAAGACAATGGAGAGCTGATCGCTTCAGCTGGCCTGGGTAAACTGCATTTTATAGTTTTACGCTGGACTTGAAATGGTTTCTGAAAGGACCTTTGCCATACTGCAGAAACCAGTGATTATAGTATTTCACAGAACTGTATATAAGCACCAAAGACGTTTTTATAGGATTGATGGAATGTTTCACAATATTGTAGTAAGACACTTGCCTTTTGGCTAATTTTTATTCATGAAAAAGACTATATATGTACAGACATGCCCTGTGCACTGCTCTTATACTGGTGATGTTTTTGATACCATATTAAAAATGAAAATGGATGGAGCAATCTAAAAACGCAAGGAACAATCTGGCATCCCTCCACTAAAGGTTTATGTGTTTGAATGAATTATTTAGGCAAAGGTTTTCAGCCTAAGTGAGTCAGTATGATGTATTGGATGTGTTTGTATGTTCTCTCAGTGTTACTCCCTACAGTGTAAAGACACACAGCTCAGTGAACTGGTGGTTCTCAGTTGCCCATAAGTGCGTGAGTGTCTGCCCTGTGATTGACGAGTACTTCGCTGTAAAATGTCACCTTCCCTGTGCGTTCTAGGCCGACCGGGACCCCGTGTCGGATAAACGGTTATGGAAAATGGATGGATTATCTTTTTAAATTAGGAATGTGGAATTAGTTTCAGGGCCGTTAATCATTCATAAGATCTTCATGTACAAGCTTCTGCCTCATCACCTGACCTTCACAAAAAAAAAATCATTCTAAATGGGTTTTAAATTTCAGTTACATTTAATGTCACTGATGAGTCCCTGCCAAACGATCTGGTGTGAAGGATTCTCAGGAACCTGATGAATGATGAGGCCCAAAGGAGCCTTTGTCGGAATAAATTATAAATCAACATGGAAAGACTGTTCAGATCAACAATGGCAAAAATAGATGCATGGTCTGTCTCCAGTGTGTCTGTGCTCTGGTTATTTAACCCAAAGGCAGATGCTCTTGGCTACATTTGATTTTATAAGCTATTTTGATGATTGTTAAAAATCAAAGAAAAGCTTGAATGTTTGTTATTGAAATATAGTAATAGTAATTTTAAATTTTGATGAAGCCTTAATTATGAGTAACAGAAACACAGATGGAGTAATTATTACACAACAAATGACACGTTGCAGTGGTTTTAATATACTGGAAAAAAGAAACTTTCATCTAAACCAGGTAAATTTTATATACCAACACTGCAAAAACATTCCACCTCAGAAGAACAAATGGATCCTAAACTTTTTGGTCAAGGCTGTTACATCTGTGCATTCAGCTACTTGCAGGTAATTCCAAATGCGCAACAATTTTTGTAGAAACTGGTTTGGTTGTGGGGATTTTCTGTGGGAACTGGTTTGGGAGGTATAGGTACTCTGTGGATTTATGTGGTATGGTCTCTATATCAGGACTGGTTTGGGAGGTATAGGTACTCTGTGGATTTATGTGGTACGGTCTCTATATCAGGACTGGTTTTGGTGCTGCTGCCTCTCCTTGGGGGCTGGGTGGAACTGGAATTGGAAACAGTTTGGGAGGCGTGACGTTTTTGGAATAAGTACTTTGATATAAAAATACAGTAGGGATCCGTCTACCACACACTATCCAAAACCTGTATCCTTTCCCTGAAACACTATTCTCCTTACAAACATTCAAATAAGATTTTTATTATGTTAACTCGGCCTGTGAAGAGAAAATACTTTTTGTTAAAGACCTAGTCTGCCACCTAGTGGCATGGTGGTCATAAGACATTGTCCAGGCCCACAAATGCTTCACAAGGATCGACATCCTGCCACCGCATATGTGGCTTCTGTGTCTATTTATATATGATGAGATTCCGTAAGAATAAAAAAACTAACAGGCAGTTGTCTTAGAAGTGTTGTAAAGGATTGTAGTTGCAGGAAGGTTTAGGAAAGGACCTGTGTGGAAATTGGAAGAGGGTGAACTGTATGAAAAAGAGATCTAGTGAGAATTTGAATTAAATAATAATAGTAAGTTGTGCTCCATTTGGTTGCAGAACCAAGGAATGAT
>JAABNY020000015.1:13936656-13958758 GCA_015164015.2 Brevimyrus niger
TGCTTCCGGGATAGGCTCCGGACCCCCCGCGACCCAGTAGGATAAGCGGTTTGGAAAATGGATGGATGGATGGTTAAAATGGTGCAGATTGTTCTATTCATTTTGGTGGGAGTGACTAATTCATTGGTAGAATTACTTGCTTTTGAAGCATGAGTTAATTGTTTTGGGTAAGTTACAGGCTTTTGCAGCTAAACTGTACTGTTGTGCTGTACAGTATGCATGAACTCATGAACTGTTTTGAGAAATGCTCTGATCATCTAGAGCAGGGGTAGCCAATCTTATCTGCAAAGGGTCGGTGTGTATGCGGGTTTTCGCTGCAACTCCCTAATTAGATCACTTGAGGACTGATTGGCTGAAAGAGTTCTCACACCTGGGATTGAACAGCTGACCTACAGGTTATCCCAAAAACCTGCGGCCCTTTGCGGATAAGATTGGCTACCCCTGATCTGGAGAATGACAACCATGTTCAAAGAAATGTGCCAAAGCAGTTGGAAAAAAAAGCTGAAGGGTCTGCTGAAGACACCTGTTGCAAGGTCCATGTGGGGCCTTAGTGACCAGAAAAAGCTTCTCCGGGGGGGGAATGTGAAGCATGCTGCTAAGACATGGCTCAGCTAATACAGTGAAACCACAAGCCGACACAGAAACACTCACGCCCTCACAGTAACTTCCCGTGTAAAACTTTATAGTCAGGCATTGCTAGGGCACAACCATTTTTCCAGTCACTATTGTATTGGAAATTGGTTGCTGCTACTCGGGAGGGTGGGGGTGGCTGTGGATTCCCTTCTCCCTACTTGTTTTTGATTCCTCTCCTCCATTGCCTCCTGACATACTTTTCTTCCTTCTGTCTTCCCCTTTTCAGTGTTTATCAGTATAATTGTATGTGACTATTGTCTTGTATTAGCTGTGTCTGTACCTACGGCATGTGAGCACTGGCAACTGGAGACAAATTTCTTGTGCATGTAAACATCCTTTGCTAAATAAGCCTCATTCCGATTCTGCGATCGGCAAGTCACTAGTTCAAATCCTGAGGATGGCAGGGTGATTTCATCATTTATAGGACATATGTGCTATCACTGGGCCCTTGAGCAAAGCCAAGTCAAGTAGCATAATTTCTGTCAACCTATCAATAAATAAATAACACTAACATCAAGAGGATACAAAATCATTGAGAAAAGAAAAACTTTATTATTGTTTTCTTATTTTTCTTTTTTGCATTTCCTTAAATGTGTTGTGAACTTCAGGGCCAACGTAGTGCAGCTTTGATTTCCTGCACTAAAACTCTCATTTTTAAGAATTATATCCAGTCACTGTTTAAAGATCTATTGTCTCATGTTGCTCAACTTCCTTTTAGACTGTTCACTTCCTCAGTTGTCTGCACTGTGTGCTGCAGTTGTTCAGCTTTTCAAGTTTTTTTTTTTTTGCTGTGTATTAGTGTGCATTAATGTGCTTTCCCCCAAATCATTTAAACAAAAAAAAAGACTTTCTTGCATGGTATTTATAGATCAGTAACTATGAGCCTTTGACCAAAAGACCAAGGGAAGTGGCTCTTTTTGTGCTGATCATTAGAAGCCACACCTAGCAGAGACAGAGTTGAGCGTGGAAAACTGTGTAAAGTCCAGTGACATACAAAAATGCTCTGGATAAGGACTCTCCTATTCATAATCATATGTGGTAAGTGTTCTGGGTAACTTCCACATTGTGCACAGCATTCTGAACTGTATTAGCAACTCCTGCTTGTTGATCGTATATTGTATGACATATTCGGTAGCTGCTGTTGTTCTATAGGGATAACTTAAGCATCTGCATTTGGCCAAGTTAACTAATGTTGTTGTATTTTGGTGCATCTACAGGTAGAGACACTTGTATAATAAGGAAAAAAATGTAGGTTGTGTATAGAAAATGTACCTGTATGTAGCAAAGAGCTTGCAAAATCTTTTGTGCATAAACATAAACATTTAACTCACTTGTTTCTCTTAAGCAAATGGTACCAATAACAGTTACTGTCCATAAAAAGCAGTTTTGGCTTTGTCATTGTATTCCTGTGCCTGTGTTTAATATTGTTTGAGTAATTTCAGATTTATAGGTATTTACAGTTAGCAACTAACCATAACACTACATTAGACAGTTTTTATGAGCAACAAATAAGTAAAAAAAAACTGTTCTTAATTTCATGTTCATTAAATGGTATTGTTAGGTGTGTGCATATACATATGTACATTACTCAATGCTTTAAAAGAAGAAGAGCTATCTGGTGAGTTTTGGTATAAATTTGCTTTGTAGTGTGGTGGGATATGGGACTGGTCTGAGGTGAAGTGGAACGCAGGCTTATGTACATGATGTCTTATTATAGTACAAAGAATACAAGGATGACTGGTCACTTGGGGAAGTGCTTTAGATCAAGGCAGGTCTTGGAGACTGAGTTTTGTGTTCTGTGTGGCTCAGTGGGCTAAGCCTGGTGCCTGTAATCACAAAGTCACCAGTTCAAATCCAGCTTCAGCATGTCTGTGGGTCCTTGAGCAAGGCCCTTAAGCCCCAGCTCCCTGAGTGCAGCCATGAGTGGCTGCCCTCCATGGACAACTTACTTACAAAGAGCAAGATGAGGGAGACATAAAAGATAATTTCCCCATGGGGATTAATGAAGCAATGATGAGTGATAGTTTTGAAGCAATATTTTTTTTCAAGTAAACCCTACAAATTTTTTTTAGAGTAATGTTACAATAAAAAATTACATGATGATTATATCTATGAGTTAAAGCTAACCTGCCCTGAATAAGTAATGGCTAAATAGTTATGTTGATCAAATCACAGTTAATATTATTGGGTAGGTAAAAAATGAATTATTCACAATTAAGCTATTGGTACTCAAAATTTCAAAGTAATTTGTTGTTAAGTGTATAGATATATGTTATGTCTGTTACACCCATTTTGTTTTACTTTGTTATAGCTCTTAAAATTGGGTACTCTTTACTCAACATATGGGGTGAAATATACCCAAACAAGCAAAGTGCAAATTGTTACCTTACTTTAATTGAGTAGATTTTATAGGCTGTTTTTTTACAGTGTACTACTGCTGTAAACACATAGTGAATTTACTGGTTCATTACCTGCACATATTGATATCTCAGCTCCTTTACGTGGTTTATGTTCCCCACGAATGGCATTTTGTAGATTTGTTTCATGCTTAAGTTATGTTTCAAGATCCTATCAATAGTTGATATACTGACTGAATGGATGCTGTTAAATATTGTGTAGTCTACAATTACAGCAGCCTGTATTTCCCGCAATCGAATTGCATTGTTACTCTGCACCATCTGAAACATAAAGAAAAAGGAAAAAAATGAATGGAAATGAATATGTGGTTTCCACTGTATTTCAATTAGAGCCCTATAAAGGGTTAAATACCATTTTAGCTTTATAATCATAGCGCTGAGTGGACCAAGGCATCGCAAGCATAGCGAAGGAGGAATAGACTTATTTGTCCTTAACAGGTCCGTGACAGGCACACCACAAACACACAAATACTCGCTTGCCGAGTAGAACATGCTCTTTATTGGTAGTCCTGAAAAGGACTACGTAAGTGGCCTGTACTACAAAGCGGGGTTACTGACTTATCGGAGTAACTTGTCGGATTTTAGGAAATGCAATCATTAACAATAACAACAATACAACAAGGGCAATTTACAATTGCACGCCGGGCATGTTGGGACATGCATCCTGCTCAGAAGTCAACCATCCTGGCGACCACCATCCCCAGTCCCCACCTCAGTTCTGATGTGAGTCCCAGGGGTCCACTGGCAGCCACCGGTGTATCGCCTCCGATGACAGGGCAGGTTGCTCCCCGTGTGCTGGCATGGATAGCTGCTGGTTGGAGCTTGCATGTCCGATCCCTGTTGACGCCAACCCTTTTTCCGTGCCTTAAGGGGACCTACCACAGCTTCCAGGGGTCTACACCCAGTGACTTCCACAGCCAGACTGCCTTCTCCAGTGACAGCCAGCGGTGTGGCTCCCTCCTGGCCCCAGCCCTTCTTCCTACCCCGCTTATGGCCTGAGTGTTGTAGGGCTGGCAGGCACTGCACAGAAGCTGCTGTTCACCCTACTTATGGGCTAGCGGGGCCTCCAGAGCACGGCACACTTCCATTTGGCCACACAGCATGACCTCCACCTCTTGCAGCCAGGGGTGTTTCTCAACTAGCTGGGCCTCCACACGACACACCTCCCCCAAGCCGAGCAGCGCCATAATTCCACCTCAACTGCCTCAGCCAGTCTCCCCTGTTGGGGTGTGCTCCTTCTCCTAGCTGACTAACTCACCACGCAGCTCCTCCAGCTCCTGCCGCTCTGTCTCCGTGGACTCCTGCAGGCACTCGTGGTCATGATGGTTCCGCTCCTACTGCTCGTCAAGCTTGCAATGCTCTTTAGCAAGCTGGGCCTCCCAGTTGCGGCAAGCCTCTTCCCACTCCAACGGAGCAGCCTCTGCCCGCTGCCTCTGCTGGTTGTGCTCGCAGCCATTGTCTCGCTGCGGCTTCTCAACTGATGAGCAGGGAGCCCTTGGCGGCCGGTGAGCGGCTTGATTCCGCTGTAGTGATTTCCCTCCCCGACACGTTGTCGCCTTCACCAAGGTTTTGCTGGGCAGGCAGGGGCAACTTCAAGGTGCGCTGCACGGGTCCAGTGCTTCCTTTTCCCTGACATCCCTTGCTCATCTGCCGGAGGCTCTGGTGCGATAGGCCCGGTGCCCTCCTTTCGCGCAGCACCAGCAAAAGAGCTTCTCGTCTCTCGTGGGGTGCCGTCGCTTCTCTGCCTCCTTGAAGTCCACCAAGCTGAAGCAAGCTTTCTGGATGATAGTGATCGGCGCCCCGCTCCAGCCAGGCCAACAGTATCGCTTCTGGGATCCCACTTCTGACACCAGTGTGGCGTCAGGTGGACCAAGGAATCACAGAAGCAGAGAGAGACATAGAGACTTGCTTGCTGGGGAGAACACGCTCTTTATCGGCAGTCCTGAAAAGGACTACATCAGGCACCCAATGAGCACCGAAACACTTAGACACTTTAGGAAAGATGCACTAACGGTGGGAGATTTACGCAAGCTAAATAACCATGGGAGTCGGACCAGATACACACCAGACACGGGCAAACACATGTGCGACAATAAAGAAATGCAACCACTAACAATAATAACAATAGTACAAGGACTATTTATAACTGAATGCAGGTCATGCTTGGACATGCAACCCATTGGTGCTACACTACTATAATACTATACTGTAAAGAGAGGGAGGCATGTTTTGATTGAGTTGTTGAATGACCTGAGTATAAAAACTCCTCCTGAGTCTGTCTGTCTTGATGTCTGTCTCATCTGACCATGATGGAGCAGCACCTTTTGCCTGATTGCAGAAGCTGAAATAGTTTGTTACTGGGATGAGAGGGATCTTTTACAATAGTTATAGCTCTGGATCTACATCTCTTTGTGTAAATGGTCCTGCAGTGAAGGGAGAACTGACCTTCAGCAGCATTCCGCTGCTCAGATTCTCTGAAGCACTTCGGTTCAAAATGCAGCTGCACAGCACCAAAATAGAAAGTCCTTAGGACAGCAGGGAGACCCCAAAATTTCTCAGCTGTCTAAGGTGGTACAGACGCTGCTTTGCCATTTTTTTTTTACGCGGATATGTTCAGCCCCCGACCGGTCCTCAGAGATGTAGATGCCCAGGTACTTGATTTTGCTCACCATCTCCACTGGAGCTCTGTTGATAATGAGGAGCTTGTAATCGCGCTACTGTCTCTTTCTAAAATCTACCACCAACTCCTCAGTCTTACTGAAGGCAGTTTTCCCGACACCAGGTTCACCACTTCCTCCAAGTAGGCCTTTTCGTTGTTGCCAGAGATGAAGCCCAACACCACCATGTTGTCAGTGAACTTGGTGGGTACAATGGAGTTGGAGCCATGAGGGGCGACACAGTCCAAAGTATAGAGGGAGTACAGCAGTGGGGAAAGTATACACCCTTGTGGAGCTGCTGTGTTGGTGAGACACACCTGCCCACCCTCCCTACTTGAGATCTGCCTGTTATGAAGTCCAACACCCATGCACACAAATGGTTGTTGAGGCCTAGATCCCTCAGATTTATGGACAGTCTATGAGGCTTAATTGTGTTGAATAATGAGCTGTAGTCAATGAACAGCAATCTAATATAGTTGCTGTTTGTTGTCCACGTGCCTGAGAACAACAAGAAGAACGTGGGAGATGGCATCTTCTGTCAATCTGTTGGAGCAGTAGGCGAACTGGAGCAGGTCTGTGGTGGTGAGAATGTGGTGGTGAGAATGGAGGAGGATTATGATATTAGTACTGTCATTTTCCTTCAGTCATCTTGACTTCTTGTCACATTAGGACTTCCAGAACCTGCCTTTTGTTGCACAGGTCATGTCACTTGAATGTGTGACCAATTTTCTGAATTGTCAACAGTGGAATCTGGATATTCTGTAAATGGAACAGCACTGCACACTGTGAAAGTTTGTAAGACAGCTTGCTCAAATGGCTGAGTTTTCAAAAGAAAAACCAGGGAAAAGCCACCCCTTTCTAAATTGTACACTGGTTACAGACAATGCATACTGTACAATGTTGTAAAACACAACTACTGTTATGATCGCCTGGTGGGCAGGAAGGCAGAGAAGTCAGAAATCGGGGTTCTATTCCACAAAACGACAGGGCAATGACAAACCTTTTTAAAACGGACTCAGACGTGGACTAAATACACAGAACATATCAATCTGATGGAAAACAGCTGGGCACAATCATGGGGAGCACACGTGGTTGATCAGGGGGTGTGGCAAACACGAAGATCAGGGGGTGTGGCACACACGAGGATCGTATGCATAGGTCAATACAATTATTATTTCACCTGTATTTGTTAAACAAGAAACCTAGAAATCTATAATAGTGACATGCGCAAAACAATGTTGTTGTAGCTTGTAACTCAAGAATATTAAATTACATACAGTATGTATGAGAAAATAAAGCAACATTAATTCTGTTGGTAATTTTCTTTTTCTCTCTTAAATGAAAAGTACAGATAAAGAGTACCGGTAAAGTATCAGATTGATAAAAGTATCTGTAAAATAGTAGTACCATTAAAATCTTAATGATACTCATGCCTATTTAGCTATTTAGCAACTGTGGCTAACTCTAAAATCAGGGATCTACGAGAGTAGTTTTGAAGTAGTCCCACAGAGCAGACCTCTTATACCCTTGTCTTCCTTTAAATTCCTACTGTAGCTTGAAGAGCAAACAAGAAACCACTGAGAATAGGCCCGTCACTTCCTCAGACTGCAATTTGCTACTTCAAATTTTGACTGAGGCCTCCACCAAATGCTACTAAAGTACTAAAATGTGTGTTGAGAGCAGTCAGTGCCCCCTTTGTCCTATGGAATGTGAAGCTAGCAAACACATCATGCATGGCAGCATTCACAGAAATGCCAAACTCCTCCTGTATCTTGTGGAGTACAAGAGTACCTTTGTTTTGGACGATAGACAAAAGCACTATATTGAAAGCTATTTTAATGGACTCTCATTTTCTCCTTTGGCATACAAGACATTCCCTGGGATTCTTTTGGTAAACCTGCCACTACTTCATGCAAGGATTGAGCCAACTGATGTGGACTTATCTGTTATAAAGCAGTGCCCTCACAATGTTGTAAGCATGTCTGTCAAAAAGAACTTATTCTCTCAGATTTTTCTGGAGATGCTGCAGTATGTTAGATGCAGGGTGACCATAATTTAATGCATGTTTGAACTCAGGCTTTGCTTAATAGCCAGTGAGGGAGAGGTATGCATTTGTGGAAAATATACTTCACTCCAAACAGCTGACGTGCAATGTGTAAAATTCTCTTAGATGTTTTAAAGGGGTGTCTTTGTCACGCCCAGCGCCGTCCGTTCCTCGTGTTGCTTGTTGTCTTATGTATTTAGTTTGAGTTCGTTTCCCCAGATCCGTCATTGTAGTGTCATGTCTAATGGCCGGTGGGATTACCCGTCTTGTGTGTATACTCCGAAATAAACCCTGTTTGGACCGCTACCAGGCTGCTCTTGCCTCTCTCACCTGCCCTCCACTCACAAGTCTGACAGTCTTGAGCTTTGCTTCAACCTGTTGTTAAAGCTAAAATACAACAGTGGAGGAAAAGTCACAACAAATCATTTCTCTGCTTGGCATTAATGATTTCCTTTGCAGTAGGTTAATTTAGTGGGTATGGTGCAGTGGCAGATCTACTGTAGAACATTTTTCATGGGGTGGCAAAAGAATTTGGCAAGATGCCATGGAGGGCAGTATCTGGGAGTTCGCATATAGAAATACAATTGTACTTCTATAGGTAAATATACACAACAAAAGATCCACAAATATGTTTTTACAATATTTATTTTTACATTATGTTAATTCACACTGCCCCAAATTTATCTTAATAATCAAACATGATCAGCAGATCAGTGTTCATGCAAAAAAACTGTGCAGCCTTTGCAGGCTCTGCACTACCTATCTGGTCAGGTCTGACCACATTTTTTTTATTTTAAGGCGACGGTTGTTGTGCTGAGCAGTAAAACAAACATATCCAAATTAAGTGCATTTGCATGCTTGTTCTGAGTGCTGAGAACAGCTAGATTCCACAGAGTGCAGGTGATTTTTTTGAAAGCTGAAAAGCAGCGTTTAGCAGCTCTATTTGTCATTGCTAGCTCAATAAATCGAAAATGCTCCTGGAACTTATGTCTTTGAACTCTGTTTAGCGAAACAATTTGTGCTAATATTACAGTAACAGACTCTCATTGTGACTTTTACCATACAAGACTTTGCCAATTTAGCATGCATTACATTCATTACTATTTCAACTCGGGTTTATATTTTAGCATTTGGTTAAACTTCAAACAGAGAAGCTCTAACTTCACCTTAAGGGGCAGCACAGCTCAACGGCTCTTCTTCTCCACACCAGCATGCAGGCAGACTCCGTGCTATGAGTGAACACCGCTATGCACAGTGCTGTAGTTTTTTGGGGTACCTAAATTTGCACTTACAGTTTTATTTCTCTCCATGTATTTAACTGATTGGGGCAGCATATGCACTGTAAAAAAAGACATGGTTTTAACTTTAAAAAGTTAGATTCTGGGCTGCCTAACTATTTTCAGTTTACCAAATAGTTGGTGAGTTGTGGTGATTTCTAAAGTATTTCAAACAAACACTTTTTCTAAGTTAAATGAACTAGATATTAATTCTCAAAGGGTAGGACCCACAATCAAATATACCACTACAACATTAAAATGCATACCATTCTGGAGATACATCTCCAAGAGTGTTGCAACATGTTATAAAACCACCAGCTCTTTAATCTCCAAGATCAGTCATAACTGAGCCAGCAAAACTTCAATATAAAACAAGAAAACGCTGTAAGGTCCTTCTTGGTCAGAATCTTTCTCATGACGGTGGGTAAATCTGGGATGGCTCTTTTGATTGTCATGACTTGTGCACATATTAAAATGGGGCAGCTAAAAAACTGAATCATTCTATATGATTCTATATGATTCAATCCTATATGAAAATTTTAGGTCAAACCAGCTACAACCTTGTGATACTTTCTTCAGTGGGTTCTATTGGTAATATGTTTTTTTACTATAAACAAGGCAACTTGAAATATTACAATTGAATCTTGCCATTAAAAATAGTTAAAGGTGGTCTTGGTGTAAAAAGAAGGTTGGCTATAAGGAAAAGAACCTTATGTAAACTATTAAATATGGGGGGTGGGTTCTGCGATGTGGGTCTGCTTTCCTTCAAAGGTCCTGGAAACCTTGTTAGGGTGCATGGCATTATGGACTCCATAAAATACCATGACATCTTACATCAATATTTGACTGGCTCTCCCATAAAACTCAAACTGGGCCGTCATTGGATTTTCCAGCAGGAAAGCACATGTCCAAATCAACACAAAATGGTTACCCGACAGTAGAATCAAGCTTCTGCCATGGCCATCTCAGTCCCCTGACCTAAACCCCACTGAAAACCTGTGGGCTGAGCTAAAGAGAAGAGTGGACAAGACAGGGCCTAGGACCCTAAATGATCTGGAGAGATTCTGTAAAGAGGAATGGTCTCAGATGCTCTGCTCTGTATTCTTCAAACCTAAAAAATTTTATAGGAAAAGACTCAGTGCTGTTATACAGTACAGGCAAAAGGAGGTTGAACAGAGTATTAAATGCTGGGGTGACTAGAGTTGTGTTTTTGGTGAAAATATTTGTTTCTGGATGAAGGATTTGTTTTTCTTTCATTAAATATATTTCAATGAAATGTGGATTTTAGCAATTTTTTTCAGTGTGTGATCTACATCACCAACTTAACACTCAGGTCAGGTCACACCCTCCAGAAACGGCCATCTATCTGCTGCAGCCGGGTGTTACGTGGGCGTCCCCTCAGCCTGATCCAGCTGCTTAGGTCCTCAGCAATGAGGATCCTGTGAGCCGGATCATCTTCAAGGAAACGCGCCACATGTCCATAGTGCTGTAACTGACGCTCCCTCACAATGCAGCTAATGTGCCCCATTCGGGACTCCTCTAGCAACTGCTCGTTTGACACAAAGTCAAACCAGCGGTACCCAAGAATTCTCGGAAGACAGACGGTATGAAGGAGTCCAGTCTTCAGCTCAGATCACTGGATAGTGTTCATGTCTCACAGCCATACAGTAAGTCTCTAAAGTCTTGGACCTTCCTCCTATTGCAAAGATATCGGGATCACAACACACCCCTTTCCAGCGACCTCATGGCCCTCCATGCTCTTCCAATCCATCTGCTGTCTTCATTTAAGGCATGAATGTTGCTGTTGAGGTAATTGAATCTCTGACACACTATGCCAAAGAAGTCCTTAAATGCTTGGATCTTGGTCTTTAACAAGGACACAAGCCTAGAGACTCAGACTCCTCACTCAGTCTCTCAGAGCCTCCCTTGATGCTAAGATCACAGCTTTGTTGGCAAAGTCAAGATCAGTAAATCTTTCTTTATCAATGGATGCCCCACAGCTGCTGGACCCCACAACTCTACCCAACACCCATTCCATACTGGCACTGATCAAAGTAGGTGCAAGAACACACCCCTAGGGAACCCCAGAATCAACTAGGAAGAACGTCCCAGCAACTTTGGGGGGATCCCATAAAGTCTCAGGTTGTCCCACAGGGCAACTCAATCAACTGAGTGAAACGCTTTATGAAAATTGACAAAGGCTCCAAAGAACATTTGCCAGTATTTACACTTGCACTCGATCAGAATCCTCAGTGCAAGAATACAGTCGATGGGAGACTTCTTAGCTGTAAAACCAGACTACTCCAGTCGCTGACAGACAAGCAATTGTTCAGGGATACTGTTAAGGATGACCCCTCTTCCCTTTAAAGATAGGGACCTCGAGTCCTATTTTCCAGTCAGCTGGCCTGACTCCCAAATGGAAGCAAAGATTGCCTGCAATGCCAGTAGGACAGCCTTAGCACCAGCCTGGAGAAGTTCACCCCGGACACCACAGATCCCTGTGGCCTTCCCTACCCCCAGCTGATTCACCACCTGTGCAATCTCAGTGAGATAGGGTGGTTCTCTGCTGATCAGAGGATCAGCTTCGAGACCCATGGACCCAGAGATGTCCATCATCTTACCTGGTGGGTCAGCTTTAAACAACTGCTCAAAGTAGCCGGCCCAGCGGGTCACAACTGCAGAGTCATCCATCAGGACCGTTCTATCACCCGCCCTGACTGCAAGACTCTGATGAATAGATTTAGATCAGCGTAATGCTTCAATTTCTCTGTAAGCAGGACGTGGGTCACTAAACCACTTATAACGTTAAATTTATACTTAAAACATTTAAATCTGTTTTCATTAGCATTTCAGGAGGTTGTTGGTCATATGCCTTGATAACATAGATCATAAAATCACAAGATAAGCACTTTTGGTCAGCAAGGGCTGTTCTTAAAGTGCACCAGAATTAAAGCTGTCTTAACTATTGCTTTTTTGGTTTATGAGTTCAGATTTGCCCTTATTCAATAAAAAGCTATGGATTGCCCTGCAGCTGGACCTTGGAATGATTCATTACAATTACATAAATTGTTAACAGTAAATGTAGATGATTATTTCATATGGATATATTTAAAACTATCAATCCAGTGCTGTGACCATTACAATAATTTTTACATACATATTAACACATTGTTTAGTGTTTTTGTTTTATTTTATCCTGCATAATGTAATATTATTTTCTTTTTTCAGGTGTGGAAGAAATTGATCTGACAGTAAATGGCAGCGTGGGAGGGACAGTGAAGCTGCCTTCAGCCCTTGGAAGACTAAAAATTGAAGACTTTGAGTTTCTGAAATGGATGTTTAATCAAAGGATCATAGCTGAATTGTCCATTGGTCAAATGAATAAAAATCTTCATGCTCAGTTCAAAGGACGACTGCACCTGAGCCCTGATTTCAATCTAACAGTGAGTGAGCTGAGACTGGAGGACAGTGGGGAGTTTTGGCGTGTAGGAATGAAGCAAGATGGTTCACAGATTCCCTTACATAAAATCCAGCTACAGGTTTATGGTAAGAAAATGAATTTAATATATAATATACTTAAATACAAAACCCACATTTAGGTATTTGACCAAGTGTAATAGGGTCATTCCATTTTAATTAAACACATTTCCACATATATTTTGCATCACCACTTTTGATTTTGGTGAAATTTGACATGTGAATTACACATAACTTCCAGGGACCTGTATCACAAAGCTGTTTCAACAAAGTCAGGCATTGAAGATAAGTTCCAGCTTATCTAAATCAAATGCGATATGAGATAATGGTATCACAACGCTGACTATCAGCAACTTATGCCAGGCCAGGTTTACTTACTGAGTCTAAGACCTTGTCCACAACTTCAACAAGATGTGACGATCCCTTCTGGACCTACATCAGCTACTGTACTTGTCCCCAGTTGGAGTTGCTACCATTAGGACTATGGTGCATGTTGGTCCCATCCCCCTGGACTGCAACAGGTGTTGCTTGGACCACTGTGTAGTCATGTCTGGGCTTGTTCCCTCAGGTACAACTGGTCTTCTGGGTCATTCGGGATTTCAATTGTTGGAGGAGACTCTGGAACCTTCTTTTGTTCTTGCAGATAAATACCAAAAGAATTTATTTCAAAAAGATATAAAAAGTGATACATTTTGTATCTGTCAGAGTAATGCAAACGGACTAATAAGAGGCTTCAGCCAAAAACAGTGAATTTTACTTTTCATTTCAAGTAAAACATAGGGTTGCCAACTTTGGTCAGCTGGCTGGTGTGAGATTTTCAATTCAAAACAAATCTGCACTCACATGCACACGCATTTACATGTATGTAACAGTTTTATTACTGATAGATTTCTTCTGTGAAACCTCAAGTTCTTTCAGAATCAAATGATGAGGCAGGTTCCTTAAGCAGTTTCTTATAACAAAATGAAGATGTTACAGAAAGATGTTCACACGGCCGGTTAAGTATCTGACCCCATTGAGAGAAACAGGCCCTTTATCTATGGTCTTCATACAGACTCCTGAAGTCAGGGGATCAAATGGCCTTTGTGAGAGTAAGTTGTATGGGTGTGTGAGGAACATGATGTAAGGAAGCAAGTAGCAAGGCCAGAAAAAAATATAAAAGCTATAAATGAGTGAACTAAATGTACATAATCTATTAAGTACAAATTAACTAGGCAAATCCCTCATTACCTTGTAAATAGTCTGTAGGGATTTTCATGCTTTTGATGTTACTAATTTTTGGATTTTAATGGAGAGGAAGAGCCAGTTCTCTTTCTGGGAGCCTGCTCCTTCCTTCCCGCCGGGGAAGAGCCCACTATAGCCTGGCCAGTCAGCCCGGCCGAAGAGCAGCCTCCCCCGCTAGAGGTTTATTTCTATCGGCCGGAACGCCTGCTCATGGGAGGGACCTGCGGCGTGAGAGATGCCATTCCCAGGATCCCGAGGGCTCTTAAAGGGGTGACGTCGCCCGTAAGGAGAAGTGCTGGGGCGGACCTCCCTGTCCTGGATCTGCCTGCGCCCCAGCTTGCTGCTGCTGCAGCTGCCGCCGCCACTCTGCTATTAGCTAGTTAGCAACGCTACTGTGGTAGCATCCATTAGGGCTGTGCGATAAAGCAAAATATTTTTATCATGATCATATCAAACTATATTGATAATTATCATGGTGTAATTCAAGTCATTATTTTATTACTATAAGAGCTCCATTTTTGCTTGAAATGTCCTTTAGAATTGCCCTTAGATTCATGAAACATGAAAAGTGTGACTCATTGAATAGACTGAAATCTAATTCGAATAAATCATATATAAATATATACATTTTTTGTCCTCTGTATCATTTATGAATAATTTGTCATCAGTATCAACATTTAATTACAAGTTTATTAATTTTAATGTTGGCACAGAAATAACTTACAGTGCCTTTGGAAATCCAATAAAATGCTCATTTGGAAAACGTTTAACTATCCTTTGTAATTGAGTAAAATGGTGATAACTGATTACTTTTATAAGGTACTGTATACGTGATTGCAATGGGTTTTATTACTCTCCAGCTATATTAATACACCAATCAATATATTAACCAATCAACACAGACAAGCCTTAGATTGATATCGGATTGAAATTGTATTATGGACATCCTACAGAGACATAAACAAGGGTAAATAGTCCTGAAACATTTGGCAAAGCCATCATGTGACCGTCGTGACTATGAATGAAGCACCGCCATGCACTGCATACATGAGGGTGCTCCTATACGATTATATATATTAAAAAATCATAATTCGTAAGAATACTGTAATTGATAATAAACATCTATGTTACTGGTTTATGTGTTTACTATACTGAAGTTTTTATTATTTTTTCAGAGCACCCTCTTTCCACTTACTAAAAAGAAAAAAAAGTTTACTTTAAAACAAACTGCTGGATTAAAGCGTAAACTTAAAAAAAAAAATGCTTCTTCAGAATATCAGTGTGATTTGCATAAACGAAGGACTAATGAATGGCATAATTGACGAGCTTGTGGGGTGATGTAGGGTAGGCCGGGGTGGATGTGGGCGGGGTTGGACATCCTGCCCTGCCCTCCCGCAGGCTGCAGTCTGTAGCTTATCAGGGAGACACAGGAAACAGAAATACTGCATTACAATAATAATGCGATTAAACGGGAGGAAATAACGTCTCATCTCGTTTTCGTCAACGAAAATGAAGAGATATTTTAGTATAGTTTTTATTTTGGTAAACCAAATTTAGTCTCGTTTTTATTCGTCAACAATATTACATGATATATTTCGTTATAGTTATCGTCACATGACCAGCATTTACGTTGTCTCATCTCCATCACCTCAAAAAGGTTCGTTGATGAAGATATTTCATAAAAAATTTCTTTGACGAAAACACTAGCTGAAAATTACATTTTACTTTAAATATTTTAATAACTTTTGCACTAAAACATTTAGTTGCTAATTACATTAGCAACTTAAACATTAGCAACTTAATCACATTAGCAACCATGCAGCACAGTGGGTAGTGGGTGTTGAAGTGTGGTTGTTGTTTATGGAGTCCTTTTAAGAGTTATAATAAAAGCGACATCCTGCTCAGAGCCATGTTGCTTCATCTTATTTCTGCCGGCATGATGCCTGGGTCTACCAAAACAATTTTGGTTGTTTTAGTATGCTTTATAAAAAAAAAAATTTAAAAAAATACTTACTTACTTGAATAGACTCATTTTTTGTAATTATTTTGATTGAGGATCCCATCCCTGTCCTAGTAAAATCACTAAGACCCCAACAAATATTCCCTATCTGGTGTCTTGTTCACAATGTCCTTCAACTTTTATGCTCAGAACAATTCTGTCAGCCATGTTGGTCAAAAAATATTCAAAAAAGCTGTACCTAGACTCAGTACTCGGCAAGAAGAAATGAAAAATGAAGGGAATGACATATAGGTGGGAGAATTCAAAATAATTTACCTCTGATGTACAACTGACTTCCTTTTTTGATACTGATTTATTGATTTTATATTTTCTGATAATAGAGGAAAATTAATGGATGGTATAGAGAATATTAAATTATTTTGGGTAAAAAAACATTATTACAGGTATAGTTTAGGATCTTTTATAGCATTGGGTGGGGTTACGGCCTTTAGGGAAAGGCCCAATGGACATGTAACTTTTCCACTGAGGATGGGATTTGAATGAGCAACCACAAGCAGAGAACTCGCGCACTGAGCTACACACCAAGCCCTTATTCCTTTATTTTGAGTAATTAAAATATGATAGTTTAAAATCTATTTTTATAATTTATATAGAACTTAAACTTTCTGGCTCTGTCTTTATATTTTCCAGGGATCATAACAGATGTGCACATCCAATCAAAGGTCATTTGGCTTAAAGGGAACCACACTTGTATGGTTCATATGGTGTGCAGCTCATCAGGAAATGCAGAACCCTCCTTTTCTTGGACAAAAGGGACACACGATGAGAACAGCAAGGAGTTGCACTTCTTTCTCTCTCCAGAAGAAGGTGACATCTCCATTACATGCACTGCTGTTAATGCTGTCAGTCACAGTGCCACCAATGTGACCATAGGATGCAGCCCTACAGGTAAAAGAAATCCACACATTCTGCATGTCCTGCAGAATCATACAATTTAAAAGAAGTTACACAATGCCACTGTAGTGAATTATGACTATTGTATATCTAAAACTAGCATTAAATGCAGATATCACAATGTGAAATCCCTCTGAGCTGAACTCTGTATCTTCTAATTTGAAATTCTTCTACTCCCGTATGTAAACTCTTATTTTTATTTAAAATAAAAGCCAGTTTGAGCAGAAAGTCATCCTGTTTCATTGGAATTGAAATGTAATGAATAACCAGATTTGAATTTTGCCCCAATAAGCCAAATGGTCCTCAAGCTGCTCTCTGCCTGGCATTCATACGAGAACATAAGCTGCATATATTAACTTAACATAAAGATAATGGTCATTGTTATACTCCAAAAGGCTAGTTTTGCACCAATTGTAATGCAGCCATTGTTTGCCCATTATATATTTACAGACTGGATGCCGTACCTTTATATTGGCTTATCAGCAGCAGCTTTCCTGGGTGTCTTGCTTTTGGTTGTGCACTGCTGTAGAAGAAGAAATCAAGGTCTGTGATACGTTATTTATTTATTTATTTATTGGAAAAGTAATAAGTCCATATCTAGATATATAAAAATTCGGACAGACTCTTAACTAATCTTCAACTTAACTGCATTAGAGGACCTGTAAAGTTGACAAGTCTAATTGCATATCTAATTAGTCTAATATTGCTCATGATGCAGATCCCCTTGTAACATCTAAATCTAACTTGTAATACTTGACAAGACCAATTAAGCTTTTATTGAGTGTAGGAATTATCAGCTCAAGTAAATTTTAAATATCTCCACCAGTATGTTTGAATTGATTAAAGTTTAATTAATTATTATTTAATGCCGATTATTAACCAATTGTTATACCGAATGATCAGCTCCTCCAAACTTGATTGCAGTATCCCCGTGAGTCTGTTAATGTGAGACTTAAATGGGATTCACTAATTACCAGTATCGCTTAGTAAACCGGCTTAAAAAGCTCGTCCACCGAGCTGCGTCACCAGGTAATGTAAACAATTGTTAGTGAAGCTCCCCTCACGATCAATGAGAGAGTCCCACGATATTTCAGGTGAGCAAGATCGCACAGAGGCAGGGACTATTGTGAGTACTCAATAAACGGAGGCTAAAGTTGTATAAAAGATGCATTTATTCCTAGCTAACACTACAACCAACATGAAACAGACATTACACCTAACACAAACAACAAACATGAAATAATGGAATAGAAATAAACAAACAATGTAATTATGGAAATGCAATGACCGGATTTAAATTATTAACCTTAAAAGGGGAAATCTGTTCTGCAAAGCAAGCACAGTTTGTAGAAACACGACCCAAAAGTCTTATAGCAGGTTAACAGAACAGCTTAGAATAAGAGGGAGTTGGTTTACTTGGCTGCAGAGTGTGTGTGTGTTCAAGTATAATTATATATTATATTTTTTCTAAAATCAAGATTCTGTGAGAATCACCCAGGAACCCTTTGAGGGGACATGAATAGCGTAGTAGTACATCCTTGTGCATTATGAACCAAAGCATGCTTACATTAATTAACCAGTAACAAAATATTTGTTAAGTCCATTGTTCATTGATCATTTATCAATTATGACAGTTCATGTATTTCATGGGGAAACCTATATTAGTTCATTATTTGTTGTCGAGTAGCAAATGAGTTGAGTAATATTTGCCCAGTCACGTTTTATAATTATTAACTAATTAGTTGACTATTAACCAATTAACTAACTGCCTGAATGGAGTACATGAATTGTCATGATTGATTATTGACAGCATGTGATAAATATGTAACTAACACTTAATTACTGGTTAATTAATGCATAAAATAACCATGGACTACTACACTAATAAGGTTCCCTCAAAGTGTGACCCTAAGAATAAAAGCAGTGGTACAGGTGGACATCTTTCCTTTGAAGGAATAAGGGGTGATAGCCTGACAACTATTTCATGTTCAGAAAACATAATCTATTTGGGTATAAACAGGTTTTTGGGCAACTTTATCACAGAGAAGCACACAAAACTAGGGGGCAGAAAGGAGCACTCTTCAAAGTCGCAATGCAAATGAAAGACAAAAAGATCCAATTCCAAAATGGCATTTTATTATCTAGTTACCAAGAATCTACAGATGATGTGAAATCTAAATCGATTGCAACGGTTGACTGTAATATTGTGCCCAGCTACCAAAGCAGTTTTGCCCCTTGAATGCTTGCACATCTAGTAATGTTTGTAAACAATAAATTCTTAGAATTCTTTGAATTGTACTCACTGGAAGTGCTGCATTTCAATCTCAATCACAAATTACAAATTGTAATTAGCTCTCTGTAAAATTTCCATTTGATTGAGAAGAACACAAAACATCCTGCTTAAATGTACAGCCAGAGGCCTAGTGGGTATCTAAATTTGATGAACAATGACAAATATTTTAGAACATACATATTTCAATTCACTTTTTTCATTTGTACCTTGAATTTAAAGATGCATAGTAACACTGGATTTCAAAACTTATACTGAGGAAGGCGATAGAGTTTTTTTACAGTATGGAAACAGTGGAATGCGTTTACTGAAATTCACAAAATGAAATAATGTTTTAAGATCAGTTGATGAGCAATTTTCTATGATGCATTTCACAGCCACAGATAACAGCAGGAATGAGGCAACAGTGTATTCTGCAATTGACGAAGGATGTGTAAAACAAAGGGTAAGTCCTTCATGTTCACTGATGTAGATAGACTGCATCTTCAATAGGATGTAAAGTGGGTATCATTGTACAGATTTCTGTATTTGTGAAGCTGTGAGTATGTTTTTATATTCTGCTCTGAGCACTTAAGGCTAACAGATGAAAATAAATAAGACACTAAATGATATAGTAATGAAAGTAACTAAACAATGATAGTGATGGTTTGATAATATGGGTTAAATCATTGTTGACATCAATTACTTTCTAACCCATGCTTAAACAGTTTGTTTGAAAGTAAATGTTATGTTCACAACAGAAACAAATAAATTTCCACGTTGATACATGATATTTTTAAAGACTATGTATAAGTGAAATGTAAAAAGGAACAATTACTGAAGTATTTCTGCTGCTAACGTTTCTCTATAGTGGCCTTTCATGTGAAATTCTTTGCCATCACAGTAAAAAAACCAGTGCAACCAATCTAATCTAAGGTCATGTGACTCACCAGGGAACCTGGTCCCAGCCCCCACCTCAGGCAATGAGGCAGGACTGGGATAAACTTTTGAATTTATGAAAGAAATTAACTAAGGCCGTTTTCACGTATAGTCCTCTTTAAAGGAACCAAACTCTGACCTCTAGAAATGGTCCCAAACAGAAACTCAGCTCAGATGGGGTCTCAGTCTTTTTTTTGTTCATACTTCAAAAGTCTTATGGAGCTCTTAGATCTTTACTGCTTTGGATTCTGGGTAGTTTTCGCTTCAAACAAGATGGCTGCTGCAATACTTGTCATCATGTGGTGGGTCTGGAAAATAGCCCACAGACACAGGAAAAACCAAAATAGAACAATTACTTCTGAACATAAAAACACGTGTTCCACATTTTCAGCCATTATTTTTGTTTGTTTTCTGGGATTGTACCACAAGATCTGCCCACGGCAAAGCTAAAGGGTAAAAACTGTCGAAGCAAGCCAGGACTGCTTTGTGTTCATAATGCACAAGTTAAACGAACCGTGATGCAGATTAAAAGCCAATTGGACTGGAGACTGTGGTCTCAGTTTGGTTCTTTTCAAAGGGGTCCGAGTTTGTTTGGCGTGTTCACATATACACAAAAAATGATGATTAATTGATCTGAGTGTACTTTATGATGAAACGTGAAAACCAAGTGTGAAAACAGCCTAAGTTGCTAATTTCCACTGAGGAATTCATCACTATTTAAAATTCCTAGAATTAGATTCAGGTGCACCATATAAGGTGAAAATGATTAGAACATTGTTACAGAGCTTTTTGGTGGAGCCTGTCTTACTTAAACCACAGACATCTAGTTTTGTTTGCTCTTGATTGTTGAAGTGAGTGGTATCACCATGGTGAGATCCAAAGAGCTCTCGGAAGCCTTCAGAAAGAAGCTTGTAGATGCATATGAATCTGGGAAGTGATATTAAAAGATCTCAGCCATTCCACTGTCCAAAAAATAATTTACAAGTGGAGAACATTTAAAACAGCAGCCAGCATGGCCAGGCCAGGCTGTCCAAGCAAGTTCATTATTATAGCAGACTGCAAGATGCTGGAAGAAGTTTCCAAAAACCATAAAATGTCATCATGGGTCATACAGGAAACTCATCTGGGAAACATATTAATCACTGCAATATGTATGCAATGGAAGGCTCTTACAGTACCTATTTGCTTTGTTAAATCTAGACGGTGACCTTTTTTTTGCCTGGTAGTATATATGCCTGTTATGTATATTAAAAATGAAAATGTTGGTATGTCTTACAATCACTAGAATTAAAATGATAGGTAATAGATAATGGAATTTTAGTTTTGCAACAAAGAGGAAAACGGGGGCAGGGTGCAGAACAAGGTGTCAAAGAAACGCAAATATTGTTACTGAAAAGTAATTCTAAATGTATATAGTTGGGTAGTATATATAGTGTACTGCTAAAATGCCAGGTTTTTATGATGTAAAAAATGAAACCAAAATAAATTTTCAAAATTTTTTCCATAGTGAGACTTATAACCTGTACAATTAAAAAAAAAATCTATTAGGGGTAAAAAAAATAAAAATGAATAATAAGCTAGTTGCATAAGTGTGCATCCCCTTAAACTGATACTTTGTTGAAAATTTAGGGTAGGAGTCTATCAGCATGCCACATCTTGACTTGGAAATTTTTGCCTACTCTCCCTTGCAAAAACGCTCCAAATCTGTCAGATTGCAAGGACATCTCCTGTGCACAACCCTCTTCAGGCCACACCACAGATTTTCAACTGGAATTAGGTCTGGGCTCTGGCAGGGTCATTGTTAAACTTTAATTTTCTTCTGGTAAAGTCATTCTTTGTTGATTTGGATGTATGCTTGGGGTCATTGTCATGTAAAATGTGAAATTCCTCTTCATTTGCAGCTTTCTAGCCGACACATGAAGGTTTTGTGCCAAAATTAACTGGTACTTGGAACTGTTCATAATTCTCTCCATCTTGACCAAAGCCCCAGCTCTAGCTGAAGGAAAAAACCTGAAAGCATGATGCTGCTACCATTGTTGAAAGCCGGTACTGATACTGATGGCCGAGGAGATGAGGGAGCCTACACTAACCCTCTGTGTCTGTTCTATCAGGAAGTCTTTAATCCATAGACAGGTAGAATATGGAAGTTCAAGGGCTAACAGCTGTAGGAATTGAACAGCTCAAATGGGGGTGGTTTTCCACCAATGTTCAGGGGAATTGATTGTGTATTAATTTATGATTAATTCACACA